>OX419204.1:8299825-8899825 GCA_948465475.1 Thalpophila matura | reverse complement strand
CGCGATTTTCTCAAAAACTTCTGATTCGATTTGGATGAGGTTTTCACTAACGTAATCTACATACTTTCAGGAAGGTTTTAGTATATAATACATTATGTAATCATTCCTATGTACAAAGTTATATGCATAAATGTACACACTCTGTAGAAGATTTACTGTTGAACGAGTTCGTGAAAGTAATCTAACACGGGATAAAGAACTAAAAAGGGAAAAATAAAAAAACTTTTTTAACAAAAAATAACCGACTTCAAAAATCCACTACAAAGAAAATAATAATTTTGGTTTCGGAAGTCGCTGGCAAAAAAAAGCAAACAAAAACCAAAGCCACCGACTTCCGAAACCAAAATTATTATTTTCTTTGTAGTGGATTTTAGAAGTCGGTTATTTTTTGTTAAAAAAGTTTTAATTCTAAAATAAAAGTATGTAACCTAAATATTTCAAAATAAAATTATGTAAGTATGTAAAGTTACTCCTTATAACATCAGCTATCAGGGAGTTCCGTCAAAATCGGTCCAGCCGTTCCGGAGATTAGCAACAAACAGACAGACAAAAATACAAAAACTGTTTTTTTGTTACGTTCTATATTTTGACAATATAAACGGACAATATAATGTATGTATAGATTACTCTGAAACAGCAGCTCCACAACATTACCTCGAGTACCCAAGAAAGTACGAGTATCAAAGACTAAATGACACCCAGAGCACAGGAGTGCGGACTCAGCTTGTGAATTCAGCTGAGCTACATTGTTAGAGCCACAAATTGTGGCAAACCAGGCGTCATTATAATAGTCATGGCAGATGTATTGTGTGTAGTCGACGTCTTATTATAATGTGCTAACTTTTACTCGAAATCGCTCTCGTGGTTGTAAGGGAAGGCATATAAACCTTCTCATATCTTAAATTATCTATATTTGAAAGAATAAGATTCTAAATAAAAAATCATGTTAACGGACAAAAGAATTAAGAAACTAGGTACAAACAAACCCCTCACTATAAAACTCCTTCCGAATATTTCCAATAAGGCCTCAGTTTATCTCAAAAGCCTATTCACAAACGACCTAAAAAAAGCCCAATCTGACATGAAAGACCGCAATATCTGTGTCACAGAGCCGCAGTTGGCAACACAAAGGCAGAATGGATGCGCGCCTTGATCACGAATCACTATGGAGAAAAAAAAGCTAGCTGTCAAACAAAGCGCGCGGCGGCCATGATTGAAAAATGGCGGGATGTAGGCCAGCTGGACAGGTCGGTAATGCACCCTTTTTGATTTGTGCTGAGTGATGGAGATTAAAATACAGGTGCAGAGTGAAACTGGAAGATTTTTAGGTCACTAGAATAAAGTGTTGGTGGTAAGAAGGTTACCTAATAATTAATTTATTGTCTACAGAAGAACAAAGATTTGTGTTCCTATTTGTGCCCCTAACTAAACCTATGGGGCCGTACCACAAAAAAGCTAAACACGTGTTCAACGCGAATGCTACCAAAAATAATACGCACTTGTTTTAGCACTAACTTGTCTAAAACAAGTGTGTATTATTTTTGGTAGCATTCGCGTTTAACACGTGTTTATATTTTTTGTGGTAAGGGTGATGGTTTTTAATAAGTAGGTAGGTATTATATTGAATTTGATAGAAACGATTGGTACCTCTAGAGTTGTTCTTATCAATATGTAGTAACTTTTGGTAATGTCCGATTGATTCTTTTATGAAAAGGGAGGCAATTTTATCTGTAAATGCTTCTAAAATAAGTACCTACTATAGAATTTTCTATGCCTCTTGTATGATTCAGACTTCGCAGTAATTATTCTTGTAAATCACATTAACAAACAAGGCAACACTGAAACTTTCAGTGTTGCTACAAACAACTATTATTCAAACTAGCATACACTCAACTCGTGCATCAATTAAACTTGTGCCGACACGACTTCAGAACATTCGGAGTTGGTACCAGGGCTGCATAGAATGTATGTACTAAGTGTTACTAAGTCACTGGGTTGGTAATATATCATTTAGTCCGATTGAGCTGCTGCGGCAAGGTTGTGTAATGTCAATTTGTACTAGGGTAGCATAATGTATGCAGAGTGTGTCGGGCACGCCGCAATAGCGGCGGTAAGGCCCGTAATGAGGGAATGGCTCGGGAGACGGCATGGCGCCCTTAGCTTCCGGCTTACACAGGTGCTTTCTGGACACGGGTGCTTCGGAAAGTACCTGTGCCGTATAGGCCGGGAGCCGACGCCCGGTTGCCACCATTGCGGTGACTGCCCCGACGACACGGCGCAGCACACATTGGAGGAGTGCCCAGCTTGGGCAGTGCAGCGCCGTGACCTCGTCGCGGCGGTCGGAGCTGCGGGTGGCCTCTCGCTCCCGGCCGTGGTTGAGGCCATGGTCGGCAGCGAGAGCGCTTGGAGCGCCGTCGCCTCCTTCTGCGAGGAGGTGATGGACGCCAAGGAGGCGGCGGAAAGGGAGAGGGAGGCGATGTCCTCTCTCTCCATCCGCAGCAGACGCACCGGGCGCCGTAGGGCGGCCAACGATCTCCGGCCACCATAGGGTGCGGCCTGCGGGCGGCGGACTTGGGGCGTCCGTCGCCCGAACGGAAACAGGCCCGAGACGGTGGCGCGACGTGTTCCGCGCGCGCCTCTCTAGAGGAATTGCGGCCGTGCATGACGGCCGCATAGGGTGACGGGGCCTGCCTTTCATTTGGTGGGCCAGTACCTGCCGGGGGTGCGGACGAATGCGCAAGCGACTCCCGCGCCCCCGGCGTAAGGTAATTGGAGGAACACCGGGGTGGTTTTAGTCAGTAAGAGTCTGACAGACCCCTCCGCCCTCTCCAGGGCGGGGGACATCCATGAGGATTTCCACCTCGAAAAAAAAAATAAAAAAAAAATAAAAAAAAATAAATAAAAAAAAAATGCAGAGTGTGTGGATGTAGACCGGAGTTTGTCCTACAGCCTGCTTGCATTGAATTGTAGTGCTTGGGGAGTTTGCGTTGCTCAAGTCTTTGAGTGGCGTAGGTATCTGTATTTCAGTTAGTCAAATTGTATCTTAAAGTCGCCGTGGGAGACCGGGCAACCGAATCGCGGCCTTTTTGCGATTGTATCGCTACTGAATTGCTGCAAAAAGTCGCCATGGGTGATCTCCCTAAGTCCTCAGCTGTTACTCTAGTATCATTTTTAGGGTTCCGTACCAAAATGGTAAAAAAGGAACCCTTATGGTGCGACTTCGTCTGTCTGTCTGTCTGTCACACCTGCTTATTTCAGCAACTACTTAAGCTATCGACTTGAAATTTGGAACAGTTATAAAGAATGCTTGTTGAACTTTATTGCAAATGAAAAAAGTCCAAAAATATTTTTATTTTCATTGCAAAAGGGGCCGGAGTGGGGGTTATTTCAAAGTGGGGTTACTAGGTCAAGTGACATATAATATGAAAGGGCTTGATCTGTACATTTCAAAATATATTTTTATTTTATTTTATGTCTCACAGTTTTCGACATATGATGAAAAATGTCCAAAAAAATACCATTACCCCCCTTATCTCCGAAGTTTGCGGGGCGAAAAATCTGAAATAATTGATAGGAATTGACTCAAATATGGCACCAAAAATAAAACGATGTTCCCAACTTGTACAGTTTTTTCAAAATCATCAAAATTCCTTCACAAACAAACTTAGTTATGCGGTCCGGATTTTTTCACTTTATATGTCCAAAAATGATACGGAACCCTCGGTGCGCGAGTACGACTTGCACTTGGCCGGTTTTTTATTTTTACTCGGTTACTAAGAGTTATAGCGTGATAATAAATAGCTTAAATTATTCCTCATGAATCTGGCGAGGCAAACAAAAATAATTTCTCAAATACTACTGGTAGCAGCGAAACACTAAGTCCGGTATCTAATATACGAGCGACAGAACATCACATAGATATGAGTGACGGATACAAAGCCGAAACTGGCATCTCTTTCTCAAACTCGATGTGTAATATAATAATATTTACTACCGGCTACAGTAGCTACCACGTGAACGAATAGAGAGATAATTTTCCTCTTATCTACTAGTCAACAAATAAACTTCTTCCGAGAATGATAGCTAATGGAATGGGGCGGATTCTTCCTACTTTAGTTTTATGTTACCCTGGTAGTTCGCCGACCCTCGCCGCCGTCTGCGGCCCGTCTCGCAGTCGTCCCGTGTTACATCCCGTAACTAAGTTACGTCCTCGGAGCCCTCCCGTCTTCGCGTCTCCACGTCGGCAGGTATTCAACTTTCGCGCGCACTTTTTCATAGGGTTGCCAACATTATTAATTATTCATAGGATTGCCAACTTTACTTTATTAGCTTTTACTAGCTTTCCGCCCCCGCGGTTTTTTTATTTATTTGTGTATAATAGATAGCCTATATGTCCATCTGGAATAATGTATCTTTCAAATGGTAAAAGATTTTTCCAAATAGTATAGACAAGCGACCCGCCCCTGCTTCGAACGGGTACAATCTACTGATGTGGCGACATGTCAAAACATCGAGATTTCTATGCTGTATCTAAAAAAACAGCAGTGATAGCCTAGTGGTTTAACCATGTTCCTCCCACGGCGAATGGTTCGAGTTCGATTCCGAGGCACGCACCGCTGACTTTTCGAAGTCATGTGTGCGTATTAGAAATTAATTATCATTTGCTTTAACGGTGAAGGAAAACATCGTGAGGAAACCGGCATGTCCTAGAACCAAAAATTCGAAGACATGTGACGTCCACCAACCCGCACTGGGCCCGCGTGGTGGACTACGGCCCACTCCCTCTCACAGAGGAGGCCTGTGTCCCAGCAGTGGGAACATTATAGGCCGATTATGCTATGCTAAGCGACAAACAGAAAGATACGAAAAGCGACTTTAATTTATTCTATTTATAGAGAAGAAATGAAAATATTGGTACGCGAGCTTTTTTTTTTATTAAATTATAGGCTCGCGTTTGACCGCCATCTCGCCTGATGTTAAGTGATGATGCGGTCTACGATGGAGCACGCTTGCCTAGAAGAAACCCATTCACTCTTAGAAGAGCTTATTTATAAGATCGATACTGATTTACCTGTTTTTATCTTGAAATGCTACCAACCAACGTAAGGCAACCTAATAAATGGATTCGTCTCTCACCGGCTAGTCTATATTTTATTTATGTCCATTCCGAATTGGTGGAATTAAGAATCAGTGGTCTGTGTTTCGTCGGGGAGATTATACATCGTGTCTATTTTTGGCTGGCTCTACTAAATACTTTTAACATTTGTATGTATTGTGTAGTACTTCTCAATACATACAAATGTTACCTAATAATATTTATGAGAGTAAAAGGAGCAGTTTATCAATTCAACCGTATTTTTTTGTAATGTTGTTACGTGATTATCTTTCTATCATTTTTATTTGGTAGAAGAAACTCGCGTATTTTAAGCTTTCATTCACATGTTTAGGCGTTTGTGTGCCTATCAGTCAGTTGCAGAAAAGGGTAACTAAGCTTTAAAGGAGACTTTAACCGTAGGAATTGTATGGTTAATGCCTCCTTTAAACTTAATGACATTTTCTGCAACCGACTGCATGTGTGATTAATGTTTGAAAACGCACGCTAAATAAATTCAAGTGTCGTAAAAAAAAACTACGGAGATTTTTTCGGAATCTATCGCAGTGACAACCCGGCAACGCTAACAAAATCACAATCGAGTTATCTCTGGGCACGCTACCTGATTCAGCGTGATTGAGACACCTCCGGCCCGAGTGAGGGACGAGCCCTGCCGAGGATACCCGAACATATCTCACACTGTATGGGTCGAACGTGACGGATAATGGTCGCGAACCGAACCTGATTGTTAGAAATATTTCAAGCCAACCCTACGCAGATTGAGGGTGCTAGCTCGCTTCAATTTACTTTTCAGTTGGTCAGCTGAAAAGGCGTCTAGCATTGGCTTCTATTTTCTAGTACTGGTTACTTGATATACTGTATATTAGTACTGTGCTCTAGTACAATCTTTTCCAGGCTTCTGGTATTGGCTACTGGCAAGCGCTGGCTTCTGGCACTAGCTTTTAACGCTGGCTTCTGGCACTAGCTTTAAGCACTGGCTTCTGGCATTAGATGTTAACGCTGGCTTCTGGCACTAGCTTTTAACGCTGGCTTCTGGCACTAGATGTTAACGCTGACTTCTGGCACTAGATTTTAGGGCTGGCTTCTGGCACTAGATATTAGCGCTGGCTTCTGGCACTAGCTTTAAGCACTGACTTCGGCGCAATAGCTTTTAGCGCTGGTTTCTGATACTTTTAGCGCGGGCTTCTGGCACTAGCTTTTCGCGCCGGCTTCTGGCACTAGCTTTTAGTGCTGGCAACAAGTACTGGCCCAAATGCATTCCTAGCGGAACACCAAAGCACTAAGTACTTTGTTTATACTTTGACCCTAATATCTTCACCCTTATACTACATAATTCGGCCATTTTCCGCTTGCCCTGTAGGACGGAAGCTCTTCACCGCCGGATATTGGCGCAACCGGCGTGTCCCTAAGTCGGCTGTGACATCATTAAACGTGTTTCATACTACTTCAACCCTTTTATATGTCGTTTCCTGTGTCAACTCATAAGTTAGGCAAAATCGCAGACTCAAGCCGTATGTTTTGACACAGTGTTTGCACTATCGTCTGGGTGTTTGTGCAATAATGTGTATGTGGGATTTGTGGCAACGCGCGGCCTGCGTGGCTCCGTCTTGCGACCCGCGGCTATTTTGAAATAAAATTCATCCAGAATTATTTTAATTTCGCGTTAAAAATGATAATGAAATAAATTTAAAAGTAAACATTGCGATTTTGCATGTACGGGTAACAAGTGCGGCCCAACTTTATTTAATTTTGCCATTATGTGGCTCTTGCCTGCATAAAGGTTGCCGACCGCTAACCTATGTTCTTTCAAATAACCCTTCCTTTTGGCTTTTCCGAAGTCGGGTAAAAATCTCTAGTTCTTTTTTACAAAAGTAAATACAATATTGGTCTGAAGGCACTCCAACAAACACAATTTAATATACGATCATTTGAACGTTCCTTATTCCCGTCGGGAGCCCGCCGGCGCCGGATATTGGCGCGGCCGACACACGGCCACTGACGTCACTTGTGCCATTTGCTTTTGAGAACAATTCGCAGTTATACGGGTCTGTGGGGCGAGCGATTGTGGACTTGTTAGCACTTAGTGTTACGTGTCAAAGAAGTCTCTTCGACGCCATGTTGGCTCCCCTGAATCTCAATTGATTACAACGTTTTTAACGGTGTTGGAAGTTTTCTTTCAGCACCAATTCACTTTCATCACTCTTTAACGTTCTAAACAAAAAAAATGAATTTTCAAAATCGGTTCTCAAATTGACGGAGTAATCGCTGAACATACATAAAAAACAAAAAAAATAAATTCCGACGAATTGAGAACCTCCTCCTTTTTTTACCCGACTGCGCGACGCAAAGGAGGGTAATGTGTTTATCAGTCTATGTATGTATGTATGTATGTATGTATGTATGTTTGTTTCTATGTGGCGTTCTAGAGACCAAATGCGTAGGCCGATTTTGATAATTCTTACGTCAATCGATTCGTCTTAACCTTGCGAGTGTCACTAAAGACATAACAGTAATCAAAATTCACCACAGCGACAACCAGACGCCATATTGTCAAAATGAAAAAAAAAAAAGTTGATGAACTATGTCAAGTGGGGTGTCGTTGAATAGGTATTTTAAAATCATCTTTAGGTTCCTTTTATCATTTTTCATTTTAAATAATAGTTTAGGATATATAACGATTTAAAGTTGCTTAACAAAGCAATCATTCTCGCTAATTCTTACTTATTGATTTAAGTTTTTATTTCAAGTATTAACGATATACAAACAAAAAAACAGTGAAAAATGGCCGATTTTTAGCGTCTTCAAAAAGTTTGTTTTCCTCAAAACCTATCATGTGGGGTATCAAAATGAAGGGCTCGAAAAGAAGATTACGAAAACATATATAAATACATTAAAAACTAAAAAGTGAAAAATAAAAATAGTAAATTAAAAATTAAAAAAACCCGACTGCCATAAAACAACTAAAAAGTTCAAAACAAGAGCACTTTTCAAGCAGTCTGATGCAGTTGGTGGCATAAAATCGAAGATTTAACACAAATAATTGCTAACAAAGAATTGAGAACCTCCTCCTTTTTTTTAAGTTAATTACTATAAAACATAAATCTACAAGAAACACAAAACATTAATGGCCTAAATAGGAATGACAAAGAAGGGATCCAAACATAGCGTCAAAGGGAAGGAATTCTTACGTGACACGCTCTATTAGCGGTTCCCGTACTAATTTGTGAGTAGTCAGTGTCACCTAGAAGATACAATAAATTAGCCAACAATACGATTACAAAATCCAGTGAGGGAATCCAGCTTCAATATTTCGGATAGCCAGGAAATGGTCTACTTTAGTCTGCTTACACCACAATCGCAACAAGCCGTCAAGAACAGCTGTCAAGCAACCATCAATCACTCGTCACATCGAGTTGCGAGCTGGCTTGGTGGCGACAAAGTGTCGACAGGTTGTCGGCCGCGCGTCACTAGCTGTCGACTTACGATCCATCCGCCCTCTATAGTTGAAAACCTTTTGATTGATCGCATCGGCCAACTAGTGACACTTATCGAACCAGCTATGGATGTTAATAAGTTTTGATATCACTGCTTTAAATAGTTACAGTAGTTTTGTTTTTATAACATCACGCAGACTCACCGAAGGGTTAGGCAGAGGCAATTCACAAGTTATGTTTAAATCTTATGCAGTAGGGGGCGAGCCTATCCACCAAGCATAAATCTAAGCACCGAGCTGCTACTGAGCATTAATTCTTAATGGAAAAACCCAATAGCACTATCCGAACCGGGCATCGATCCCAGAACCCCACGTTCAGTAAACGCACTTACGACCACTACATCATCGAGGCAGGCATCTATCACAAATGGTATATGGAAAGAAGAGTCATTGTCAGTATCGGTTTTTTACCGGATAGATTTCGGAGAGTGTGCTTCAGATCTACATGATCTAATTCCCTCCTGCCCTTTCTTCTATCGGACGGACGGCCAGAAGCACGACAAGGCGCCATCGGTTCATGGTAGATATACCAAGAACCCGAACAAAGCGCTTTGATTCCACTTTCATTGTGAAAACCGCCAAGCAGTGGAATGCGCTGCCCGAGTGGGTGTTTCCCAAAAGTTACAATCTGGGTATCTTCAAGTCACGAGTGAATCGGTTTCTTCTAGACAAGCGTGCTCCATCGTAGACCGCATCATCGCTTTACATCAGGCGAGATGGCGGTCAAGCGCAAGCCTATCATCAAATAAAAAAAAAATAAAAAAACTTTTTAATTTTATGCTAAACATAATATTATAAATATTTTTTCTTATTTTCCAGTTAGATTTAAGTGGCAAGACAGAAATTCATAATGGAGGTTTCCATTATCTTAATACCTACCTGTGTAGATCCTATAACCCCGAGTACAAACGGTACACTTTCCTCCACTGAGTCATTAAAATTAAAACATCAACATTTTTCTTTATTATCCTAATGAGGCTGACATTTTCCTCATCTCATAATAGCGGTACATTCAGAGATGAATTTCTAAAACATCTTAGCGACGTCTTTAGATTTTAATACTATAGCTAAGTACGTCATTACAAAATGGAATTCACAGAAGATCCATTCAACAAAAGTTCCGTAAAGATGACACGCCTTTCATACTCGTAGATAAACCTGCTGGCTAATTGCGTCACACATTGCCATAAACAATGGCTTTCATTTTGACAATTCAAAAATATGTCGCCGTAAAATTATAAATACCGTTAGATTATAATCTATCTGGCGAATTTGTAGACTGTCGAAAGATTGTGAACCGTAACATACTGCTTACAATTTCACGCATTATTTTTCGGTAGATTATAATTTAGCATAAGCATAGCATAATCGGCCTATAATGTTCCCACTGCTGGGACACAGGCCTCCTCTGTGACAGGGAGTGAGCCGTAGTCCACCACGCGGGCCCAGTGCGGGTTGGTGGACGTCACATGTCTTCGAATTTTTGGTTCTAGGACATGCCGGTTTCCTCACGATGTTTTTCCTTCACCGTTAAAGCAAGTGATAATTAATTTCTAATACGCACATGACTTCGAAAAGTCAGCGGTGCGTGCCTCGGGATCGAACTCGAACCATTCGCCGTGGAAGGCACATGGTTAATCCACTAGCGCCGCGCACCGCGTGGTGGACTACGGCCCACTCCCTCTCACAGAGAGGAGGCCTGTGTCCCAGCAGTGGGAACATTAAGGCCGATTATGCTATGCTTATGCTAAATCATGAACTGGTCGCATTTCTCTACTCTGTGGCCACATGTTCCTCCATTGCTGAAAGAGTTCCGCAATAAAACTAAATAGACGACGATGTCTAGACGCGCGACAATTTGCGACTAATTGCGGCCGAGTCGCCCGCGTGCAGCCAGCCTTGCTTGTCTCTGAAAATAAAATGTCGCGAATAAATTAAGGAGGATAAATGTCTTTTTAAAAAGAAAACTGCCGTGCTCTCTGGGTGCTTCAGTTCATCGAGGTACGGTTCTTTTTATGTGCTTTTTGTGAGATATATCATATAAATTCTAACTTTTCTTTTTAGCTCTTCGTATGGGGAATTAGACTTCGCTGGGATGTGGAGGATAATTATTTTGATACTAAGAGGATGTAGACACACACTAACAAAGCATTTTTTAAAACTCAACGCATGAGCTGCAGTTTTTACGTAGGGTTGAAGTTTTTATAGGATGAATTTTCCAAGTGTGCGTGAATGGCCTAATCCGAAACTTCAGGAAATCGGGGCCGATTTTGATGAAAACTGTAACGGTCATTCATATTTTGTAAATTTTTTTTCTAAGCAGAAATACTGTAGTTTACCCAGTTTGGTAGCTTGGGGTCCAACTTAAAATCTAAGCCACATTTCATCTAATTTCGGTGGGATGAACCAGAGATACAGCTTGACCTACTCGTAGTACTAGCCACCCTACACTAAGGAGGACATTTAAAATGGTCGATTATATTGTAGTCCACGCGGACGGAGTCGAAGGCAGAAGTCTAGTAGGTACTTAGGTACATATGTATAGCTACATTACAATTCCTCATAACTTGGGCACACGATATTATTCCGACATTACCATAAGATATGAGAATAGCACCTCACATATACGGCGGTGATTCGGTGAAACAATAATACGGTCTCGCGAAATTTAATAAAGTCAGACCTCGCCGCGTCCGTAGCGCACGATATAACTAATAACGAATACTTTGAAGATACGTTACTTCACTTGTTTATATGGAAAATAGGTGAGATTTTTCGTGAGCATAAATTCTTTCTTTAAAGTTAGGTGCAGAAAGAAACATTGATGTAGCTAGGATTTGTCCTTAGGAGGGGGAGGGGGTGCGGGCAGGCGTCCAGCTGAAGGTTTAACAACAACAATAACAACATTAGTGGGCACTGGGCAATTAGTTTCCTGACAGTGGGCCAAAATTCCTGACATGTCAGGAAAATTCCTGTTCAAAATGACAGGAATTTTCCTGACACATAACCTTCAAACCGGAACACATCAATGCAAAAATGCAATGGCAGTATTCTTCCGGACGATCTTTTACTAGGTACTAAAGTCTACAGTTACTGTGGTACCTAGGTACCTACTTACTTGAAAATATAAGTATATATTTTTAAATGAGCGTATTGACTGTACTGTACTGTACTGTACTGTACTGTACTGTACTGAAGTTTAATAAAGCGTTAAGTTGAAAATCTACTGCTATAAATTAAATTATTACAAGCGTGTCTTCGATTCTGCCCACATGCTTTGGAAATAAACCGTATCACTTCATCACAACATTATGAAAACAAACGGACGCCATTTTTGCTTGTTGATGGTACGGTTTTTGGCGTTATTCTGTTTCACTGACATATCTTTGTCAGAAATGTTATTCTCACTGTAGGTATAACTAGCGGCATCAGTTATGATCACAAACTTCACCTGAGCATTAGCTTATTTTTCGGTCTCTTTGGCGGAATGAAGAAGACGGGGGGCGCCGAAGCAGCACGCGATTGGTTCGTCAGTCGATGCTCGTCGTCTAATTGTACCATTCTCTATTACGTGTTGTGTGTATTGTCTATTGGGCCGAAAATGTACATGCGCAATCTGTTCTCATAATTCACGCCGCGACCTATACTTACAACACACGGATTCGAGGTCATTTCGGGTAAAACAATACAATTACAATGTTACATGTATTCCGACAATATCTTAAATGACAATAAAAATGCAAAACTCTCATTTGCACTTCAAAACGTTATAAATTCATTGTTAATCTACTACACAACTAATTATCAACCTTATAACTTTCACATAAGACTTACAATCCTTTGATAATGACTAAATGCATGGAACAGCGTTATGCGAGATTGAACGTAAAACTAATTAACCCGACAGTATATTATCACTTAAATAGCGTTATTATTACACAGCACTGAATTATCAACTTTAAACTTTGTAACATAAGGTTGAAATTAAATTGCATGTGGAAATGTTAAAATGTTTGTACAAAAATGAACTCTATTTGTTTACAATTAAGGTTGACATTAGATCGTGTAAAGTAGTCTAATGAAAAGTAATAGGCTTGTCTCTACGAATAGTACGGAACCCTTTTTAATAAGTTTATCTGTCACGAACGGTACGGAATACTAATCCGGGTGAAATATAGAAGATTCTAATTTATTAACTGGTTAAAAAGAACAAAATGTTGTTTATCTGGGAGGACATAAGGCGCTGTGCACACGGACGCGATGGCGATGAGACGTGGACAGGACTAATAGACGCAGAATGTAGGTACCTAATTTAATTTAATTAGGTACATTCTGCGCCTGCGAATGACATGTATGTGCCATGTAGGTATTTTATCGGGACAAATAATTCGAGAATGTGCTTCGGATCTCACTTTTTACTAAGTACCTACCTACTTCACTACTCTGAACTTCGACCCTAACCTATTAATTAAATGTGTGAAGAATTTTTTATTCCAGGAACGATCTTATTTCTCAAAATTTCTCTACATAAATCTGTCTCAACTTCCTTAAAAATGTCATCTAATCAAAGAATTACTTAATCCAAAAATCCTTCATCAACATACTCTTATCTCTTCAAATTAATCACAGTCTAAATGAAACCCCTGGCCTATCTCACTAAACAATTCAGTAAGAAAGTCCCCCACTCCGCCTGCCCCGCGGCGGGGTCAATTAATTTCATCCTCCCCTAACATTACACGCACACTTGTTAGGAAAACACGTAAGCAAAAACTAAAAGTCCCCAGCTCTCCGACTATCTTTATAAAAACAAGCTATTATCAATCTTAAGCATACAAGATAAGGTTGATATTCTTTTGCGTTCAAATGTTAGTTTATAAACCAATCTCTTCTAAACTTTGTCAAGCTAATTCCAATCTTATTTTTATTAAGTTAGAGTATATTTTTTATTGCTCAGTAATTTTGATTAAGGGTATGGCCAATTATTACAAATTATTGTTATTCGATTTTCGCTTTTAAGTGTGACGCTAATAAGGTTGCTATTCCCGTATATGTGTGACGTAAGGGTCGCGCCCTCTGTAGTAATGCTTAGTGCAAATACAGGATGTTTATTTGGTAATAAGTTACAGGGTGCTGTGTAATGAGGACCGGCTTGTTTGGGGAGAGATTTTTTAAGCTCGTTGATGTTTTTATAACAGGGTTTAATGATCTGCCTTTATTTTCTTATGTCGGATGGGCTTTCATTCTCACATAACCAGAGACGGTTAGACGGAGAGACGGTAAATAATCCGATAGAAATCGCAGGGCACAGCTTGTATTATGTAATGGCCTGTAATGTTGTAAGTACCATGTAATAAGGGAGCAGCTATCGCCTAAGGTGAACTACTTTTCCTAACGAGAAAAGGCAATAATCAAGTTCTATGTTGAAAAAAATTTTCAATGATCTTTTAGAATGACCGCTTCCCAACTCCATCATGAGACCCTGGACATCATCTCGGACCAGATCATCATCAGCACTTGTGTAGACAAATCAAACGAGCCCAAACTCGATCAGGTTACGTCGTATCGTTAAAACGTTCCTGTGGCCACCTTCCGGCTCTATCATCAGGACCCTGGACATCATCTAGAACCAGAGTACTCGTGAAGACAAATCAAATAAGTTCAAACTCGATGGGGTTGCGTCGTTTTCGTTTCATTAAAGTGTTCTTATGGCCACCTTCCAGCTTCATCATCAGACCAGCTCTATGACATCATTATATTGCATTGTCATGTAATTCACATATGCATACAAAATTTCAGGTCAATCGAACACCTAGAAGTGGTTCAAATTTAACATGTAATATTTGATTACCCACAGACAGCTTGTAAAAGCTTGTAAAAACCCAATAATTTGCCCGCTCTGCCGCGTCGCGCACAAATCTGTCATCACAAGATACATGAGATACGCGTAACATGTGCAAATCGTGTCATAATACCAACCACAAAAATAACTTTTCATCTAACTTTATCTGATTCGTCGTGCGGGCCTATCCAAAACTCTTGTTACCTCAGATCATAGAAACAAGGAGATGTGCCAAGGCGCTATCGAGCCTGATGCCTGATCTTGAGCAAATTGCTCATATTAAAAACGTACGCGCTGGCGACGAACCGAACACGATCGATGGTATAAATATAGTGTTTTAGTTTAGTGCTAGTGTTGAGTGACGACTAACAGTGTTAGATTGAGGGTGTGCGGAATGTTCAATGCGTGGGAGATCTTTTTATTCACAAGGAGCGCTTAATTATGCACGTAATTGTGTCGAAAAATGTACTAAAAGTGTTCAGTTCATCATTCATCAGTTGTTCCCGTACTAATTTGCTATGATTGGCATATCTCCTTGTTTCTATGATCTGAGCTTGTTACCTACTATGAATTTAAATGATTTTAAAAACTTTACACGCTGATATCTCAATACTATGTTTTTCACGGCAGAGATGGTACCTGAAGCGCTGCCGTGTCACGCCTATTTGCTGTATCTCAAAAAACATAGTTTTGAGCTATTAGCGTTTAAATATTTTTAACCCTTCTTCACTCCAGAGTCCTGACGCAACCCTGCCCCACAACCCTACTACCGTCTAATCTAATCTAAACCTTTCCATTCTAGCCACGCATCTAACACTTATCTCGTAACGCGAGGCGTGTCAAACTGACCGGCTATCAAGCGCCCGGCTATCGGCTTCAATCGGCTATCGGCTAATATCTCGCCTCGTTGAGCCCTCGTCCTACACCCTCACTATTAAGGGTGAGTGTTATTCGCGCGATTTATACTCTCCATCGCGCGGTTTTTAGGGTTCCGTAGTAAAACTAGGAACCCTTATAGATTCGTCATGTCTGTCTGTCTGTCTGTCTGTCCGTCCGTATGTCACAGCCATTTTTTTCCGAAACTATAAGACCTATACTGTTAAAACTTGGTAAGGAGATGTATTCTGTGAACCGCATTAAGATTTTCACACAAAAATAGAAAAAAGCTATAAATTTTTGGGATTCCCCATACTTAGAACTGAAACTCAAATTTGTTTTTTCATCAAACCCATCCGTGTGGGGTATCTATGGATAGGTCTTCAAAAATGATATTGAGGTTTCTAATATCATTTTTTTCTAAACTGAATAGTTTGCGTGAGAGACACTTCCAAAATGGTAAAATGTGTCCCCCCCCCCTGTAACTTCTAAAATAAGAGAATGATAAAACTAAAAAAAATATATGATGTATATTACCATGTAAACTTCCACCGAAAATTGGTTTGAACGAGATCTAGTGAGTAGTTTTTTCAAAATCATTAAAATTCCTTCCCAAACAAACTTTGTTATGCGGTCCGGTTTTTTTTCACTTTATACGTCCAAAACTGATACGGAACCCTCGGTGCGCGAGTACGACTCGCACTTGGCCGGTTTTTTAATTGAATAAAGTATACTTGCCCGCAAGTTTGCGTTGTTGAAGTGAATATATTGAAACGCCCAGACGTTTAATAAGACAGGGGTCACCAATTTTGATAAAACTTTACAGTAATAAAGCTTATACATCAAAAAAACACACAGGCTCATGGTTCAAGCGCCATCGGTTGATATACCAAAAACCCGAACGAAGTGCTTTGATTCCACTTTAATTGTGAAAACCGCCAAGCGATGAAATGCGTTGCCCGAGTGGGTGTTTCTGACAGTTACAATCTGGGTGTCTTCAAGTCGCGAGTGAATCGGTTTCTTCTAGGCAAGCGTGCGCCATCGTAGACCCGACATGGCGGTTAAACACAAGCCTAATAACAAATAAAAAAAGCTGTCCAGAAATGGTGAAAAACCATAAGGGAGACACGAAATAATTCTCAAAGTAAAACGTACAATAAAACAAAAAAGATTCAATCCTTTCATTCACAAAAGCAGGTATTCCAAACAATATTCTTTTATCCAGAATATTCCAGAACAAAGCGAATGAATCACTTAAGTCTCGAACGCCGGATCCGATGATAAAAGACTCACTTTGAGATATAGATATGATACACACACACGTATGCGAACACGTGTGTTACGTGCATGTGTGAGTGAGCACAGAGTATCGAGAACCTTTGACATTGGACCTGAGTGAAGGACAGTACTGCAGAAGTATGTCGTCTGTGTTGTGTGAACGATATAATGGACTTTGTTAGTGTAGTTAGAATTTTTTAGTGATTGGTGCCTAAATGAACAAAAAGATTAGAGTAAAGGCACGCGAGACTTGTTATCTTTGTGTGTAATGTACCTATCAATGGGTCATTCTCAGGTGTCCCATTATTTGGCCGATTTCCGTACCTTAAAAGGAAAAACGGAACCCTTATAGGATCACTTTGTTGTCCGTCTGTCACTGGACCATAAGTGGAGCCATCTGCTCATAGATGACGCCAGTAAAAGTATGCAGTAGTGCCATCTATGATCAGGATATGATATTATCTACTATGATGTAATCGGCATAGATGGCGCTATTGCATATTTCGGAACCCTTAGGGCGCGAGTTGTACTCGCACTTGTCTGGGTTTTTTCTGTTAATTAGGACATTTTAACAGGAAATATCGAATCTAGATTTAACTTAAAGAGTATTGGTAGCAGAGCTACAGGTACCTATTTCCTTTAATGTCCCAGTTAGTTAAAAAAAAAATGTGCCATCGAAATAAATAATAAACCAAACAATGAGACTCCTCAGAATGACCGCAATGCATTTGCGATACCTCTAGTATTGTAGATGTCCATATAGGGTTGCCATACATGAAACGCCAACCGGGATGACTGGATTAGAAAAATTTTTTTTTTTTTTTTTTCTTTCTTTTTTTTTTTAAAAAAAACGTTGCCCCACACTAGGATTTCTCCTGTATCGTGGCTACTGAAATAATATAGACGATGTGATCAAGTCTAGCACTGGACTGGATTGACTCGCATAATTACTGAACTGGAATAATGTGAACCGGGCATAACAGTTTGATTCAAAAGTCTCATGTTTAATAATTCATAGGCGTTCCACAAACTTTATAACTATGGTTAATATTACAAAACATAGCGTATTTCTCAGTCCCCAGAATCTCGACAACAATAGGCCTCTCCAACACAGGGGTCCCAGCGACCCCCTAACACACTGCCACACATTGTTCCTAATAACATAGCAGAGTAACACCGCCCCCGCACCCCTCCCGCAGGAATTTTAATAAGAATTAGTTTACGTGACTTCGCGTAAATTCTTAGCTGCAGGATTTTTATGGCTAATTTTATGTATTTGTGTACGAAAAACAATTTTCATTTAAAAAATACAGATTGGATAAAAGCTTTAGAAAAATGAAATGCCATTGTTATGAACTAGAGATTAATTTTCATTCTGCAACAAGCCGTTAAACTTTAAAATTACTCTGACAGAATTTCGATTGGCCGTGCGCTGACTTCGATACTATCAATACTTGTGAAACAATACTATCGATAGCATCGATACTATCGATAGTCCAAAACAATCTATAGTATTGATACTAATCAGTACTATCGATACTAATACTTTTGATAGTATTTTTCTAATTTATTGTTATTTTTCAATAGTTTTGTCACATTTCAGCTATCGATAGTATCGATACTAACGATTGTATCGATGGGCCTATCGATAGTATGGCCTTTTTTACCCAACTTCGGCAAAGCCAAAAGGAAGGGTTATGATTTTAGCAGTCTATTAGGTATTTAGACTAAAACTATCGATAGTGGAACTATCGATAGTTCGGCAATACTAATCCCCGCTGCATCCCCACCGCCCCCAGTGTCCCGCCCCTCGCACGTGCCACACAATGTGCAATAATTGACTTGACTGCATTCGATCTAATATTGCATTCTTTATGGGTTTCTTGTTGCCCCCATTTTTGGGTAAATCGATTATGACTGAGGCAATGGCTGTTGCAATGGTATATCAAATATTTTTAGAAGAGATTTTTCAAAAATGTGATGTCGCGAGCGGGAATTGAACCCACCTCTGCCGTACCGTGACATTACTCTGAACCCACTAAATACTTATATTCTCCTCTTTTAACCATCTATTATAATAACCATATACCTACGTGGCAAGTCATGATAAGTAACTAAAACATTACTCCTAAAGTTACCCGTCGCTTATCTTATACAAGCATACCAACTTACTAAAACAAAGGTGTTCCCCGCATACAATCTTCATAATGAGTACAGAGAGTAAACAGGGCGCACGTGTGATACGCTGACAGCAGGGCTACCAACCGTCGAGTTTCCAACAAGGACACTTTTATTTTAAAGCTTCATATTGGAACGAGGTTCTATAACGCGGCTTGCGATAGGAGTTGACTGGTAGAAATCATCACGTAATGAAAAAAGCGTCACACCACACCCCATCCATCAATCTAAAACTCACAGTAATCGCGCTCGCGGTTTCCGACCAGTATCCATAAAGGCAAAATGATATTCTCCTAACAAATAACGTGAAACGTGAACTTAAATTGCAATGAAATCGAAAATTGACCAAAAGTTCATCAAAGTCAAAGCGGTATTCTGCTAACACATAAAAATAACGAAATTGGTATCGATTCTGTCACGGTAGCGTGAGATAGGACCGCTTATCTAAGAGGTAGTTGACAACCTTGCCGATAGGTCACCGCCTCAGATCATAGAAACAAGGAGATGTGCCAAGGTGCTATCGAGCTTGATACCTGATCTTGAGCAAATTGCTCATATTAAAAACGTACGCGCTGGCGACGAACCGAACACGATCGATGGCATAAATACAGTGTTTTAGTTTAGTGCTAGTGTTGAGTGACGATTAACAGTGTTAGATTGAGGGTATGCGGAATGTTCAATACGTGGGAGACCTTTTTATTCACAAGGAGCGCTTAATTATTCACGTAATTGTGTCGAAAAATGTACTAAAAGTGGCATTAGTTCTTCCCGTACTAATTTGCTATGATGGCATATCTCCTTGTTTCTATGATCTGAGGGTAATTGACAACCTTGCCGATAGGTCGCCGCACAATAGCTCCAAGTGAATGCATCAATATTGAACGATGCGACTCGCGCTCGACAGCTCGCATACATTACTGTGGGCCTAGCACGAAGCATTTTGATGTATCGAATAGAAAATACAGCAGTCTTAGAACATTTTGATAAGATTTTATAGAATTTGCGTATTTTAATAAATATAAGGTCTTACCCTTCATACTCAAAATATTTTAAGAGGTACATCTGTAGGTGGTAAAGATGCTATACAAGCAAAAAAACAAATTTTCTGAGCATATTTTTTTTTTAATAAATAGATTTTATATTATTTGACACACATAAAAAATAACATTTTCAACATCCATTACGCTAGTTTTTACGTAACTTACTATTAATATAAGAAACTAGCGTAATGGATGTCGAAAATAGTATTTTTATGTGTCAAATAATTTATTTAATATAATTTAATTAATTTATTAAAAAATAAAAATACTCAGATCAAGTTTTTTTCGTTTGTATGGCATCTTTACCTCCTATAGATGTGCCTCCTAAAATATTTCGAGTATGAAGGGTAGGACCCTATATAGAGATTTATGTAAATAAAGTATTTAATTTATATAAATATTGTGTAGTTGTGTATATTTACAATTCAAAATATTATGATTCTGACCGAGCACGCGGCGACCTGTGCTTGGCTTACCAGAGTTTTGTCTACTGAAGAAACATTTTGTTCTCTTCATTGTATGCATAAAACGGTAGAAATCTTTCTACAATCTGTCATTTTGTCTATTCTACCATCGACAAAACCCGTTTCTATCATGGTCATGCTACGCGTGTAGCATAGCATAAGCATAAGCATAATCGGCCTATAATGTTCCCACTGCTGGGACACAGGCCTCCTCTGTGAGAGGGAGTGGGCCGTAGTCCACCACGCGGGCCCAGTGCGGGTTGGTGGACGTCACATGTCTTCGAATTTTTGGTTCTAGGACATGCCGGTTTCCTCACGATGTTTTTCCTTCACCGTTAAAGCAAGTGATAATTAATTTCTAATACGCACATGACTTCGAAAAGTCAGTGGTGCGTGCCTCGGAATCGAATTCGAACCATTCGCCGTGGAAGGCACATGGTTAATCCATTAGGCTATCACTGCACTACACGTGCACCTAAACTAAATTTCGATAGGTACCACTAGGTATGCAGGTGACCCCTATAGTAAGTGAATGATGAGATGGGCTTGAATTGAATTGTATGTGGTCATTTGATGGGGTTTCGTAGAAAACTTTGACATAATATTATCATCACAGAAATACGCAGATACATCAATACATCGTGATATCGTACATTGCTTTTAAAACGACATAGGTAGTATTATACAGGATAAGTTTTAATTTTTAATGCACTGCGGATATTTTAGGACGTGAAAGTACCTACTCATGAATGTGATCAACTTTTATTATGGGAGTTATGGGACCGACCGACACTAAAATATGAAAAAAAAATCAGCTGTTCCCTACAAAGATGGACTACAAGTTCACAGGAGTCCCATATACCCCGTCTCGTCCCCCACGAGCGGGGATGCGTAAGTAGCATTTCTCAGCGAAAAAAAAAACAAAAAAAAAGGCCAATATTGACGCGACGCGCCGCTACACGGTTATGTGCCGGAGACCCGACAAAATACACTTTATTAAGAACTAGCTTTTGCCCGCAGATTCGCTCGCGTGACAAAATCATGATCCGAAAGACACGAATATAATAAATATCAAGTTCGATTCCCAGGGATAACTTTTTTCTTTAAGGCATTTTTGCGGCAGCACGGGTAATGGGATTGAGCCTGATAAATGGTAATAGGTTCTGGCCTTATCAGTATCAAAGGGACCGAATATCGTCATCGCCGAGGTTACACAGCTATAGCCACCACTATGGAGAATACACGCGTGATATAGAAGTATTTATTTATATTAAAAAAATAGTAAATTAAAAATTAAAAAAACCCGACTGCTAAAAAACAACTAAAAAGTTCAAAACAAGAGCACTTTTCAAGCAGTCTGATGCAGTTGGTGGCAATTATTTTTGTTAAATCTTAGATTTTATGCCACCAACTGCATCAGACTGCTTGAAAAGTGCTCTTGTTTTGAACTTTTTAGTTGTTTTTTAGCAGTCGGGTTTTTTTAATTTTTAATTTACTATTTTTATTTTTCACTTTTTAGTTTTTAATGTATGTTTTCGTATGTTTGTATATCGTTAATACTTGAAATAAAAACTTAAATCAATAAGCAAGAATTAGCGAGAATAATTGCTTTGTTAAACAACTTAAATCGTTATATATCCTAAACTATTATTTAAAATGAAAAATGATATAAGGAACCTAAAGATGATTTTAAAATACCTATTCAACGACACCCCACTTGACATAGTTCATCAATTTTTTTTTTTTCATTTTGACAATATGGCGTCTGGTTGTCGCTGTGGTGAATTATGATTACTGTTATGTCTTTAGTGACACTCGCAAGGTTAAGACGAATCGATTGACGTAAGAATTATCAAAATCGGCCTACGCATTTGGTCTCTAGACCGCCACATAGAAACAAACATACATACATACATACATACATAGACTGATAAACACATTACCCTCCTTTGCGTCTCGCATTCGGGTAAAAACTAGACTTTTGCCCGCGACTCCGTCCGCGTGGACTACAATGAAATTACTAGTCTAAGTGACCTCCGTAGTTTAGGTTGGCTAGTACTAAGAAGAGGTCAAGATGTATCTCTGGTTTAGCGCACCGGAATTAAATAAAACGTGGCTTAGATTTTAAGTTGGACCCCAAGCTATCGAGCTGTGAAAACCACATCAAAATCCGTTCAGTACTTTTTGCGTGATTTTTTATTTTATTTTATTTGGAAAAAAAACGATACGATTACATAAATAGCACTTACTAGTATAGTAGGTATATAAAACAAAATCAATGTAATAACCACAACATTTCCCACGAATTAACAAAGAAGTATGCTATGTTGAGGACTCATCGGTAAGCTAGCCATTATACACATTCAAGGAAACATTTTAGATCGTTACAAACTAACAATAGTCAGTTACCACAAGATATACCTACTTATCCAAGTTGTTCAGTACGTTAATAACCTTACTTCGAAAGGCATTTTTATTTAGCATAAATACCTATATCAATATCTATGATGCGCACAAACAGATAAACAGACAGCACAAACAGACAAAAATTAAAAAAATATAGATATATTTTAAATATTTTCCACTTCAACATTTCGCCGCCCATACCATTGTGACGGAGTCATCCTTCATCCATCATTTAGTGCTGGCAATCTTCCATTACTGGCCACTTCATACACTCCATTCTTCCAGATTTGAACTTCAAATTTCAAAATTAGAACATCTCAATTTTTTATGCATTTATTTCATTGTTTGGTCATTCTTTGTCTGGTCTCCAACGACATCACTTGAGGACCGCTGAACCGCTGTACTGTTATATTTTATACCTACTACCTATTTATCAAGTGCTCAATGCTATAAGCAAACGTCTTTTGTAACAGTCATTTTTATACCAGTTTTGTATCAGTGTTGTAAAGTGCAAAAACTACGTCTCGAAATATACCCCTTCAACCATCCTGCTGCTGTTTTATTACATCAAGATTTGTGTCTGTGGAGGCTCCCTCTCATAGCTAGCCGAGGCTGAGAGGATAGAGGGAGGGAGGCACTCTGCGACACCATTACGAACTGTCAGGAACGCATTCTCTCAGCGACCGAACTGTAAACATACATTTTGCTATTGCAGCATAATATTGACTAAGTACCTCCATTTTAAATGCAGACGATTAGTCGTAGTCGCAGCAAGCCGCGATTTCATCCGTCTAGCTCGCGTGCTACGTCATGCGTGACGCGAGCCGTGGATTTAAAAGCTTCAATAAATCGGTCGCGCCGAGTGGAGTGAACGACGCGCTCTTATTGTTATTGCGTCGGCTACTGAATGGATTATGTCACGATTCCTCTTATTAAACGTTTGTAATGAAATCTGAGCCACACTCCGTACAAGGAGCGTTGACAGACGCACGTATACGACGCGACTCCATGAATTTCTTTCATAAAGTATTTTACTGCAATATTTAAATATTTACTTAAACATATCCTGTACATATTTTACACGGTAAAATTAAACGTATTATTTCCCAATCCAGCGACGCAACTCCCGCTCTAACGTCTCAACGGGTACTGGTCGGAGACCACAAGCGCAATTGCCGTAAGTTTTAGATTTATGGTTACGATTTCTCCCAGTCAACTCCTACTGCAAGCCGCGTTAAGGATCTTCGTTCCAAAATTGCTTTTAAACTTACCTGCATTATTTGAAGGTGTAAACGGATTTAAAAGTCACTAAAATCTACTATCTCACTAATATCTGCGTCTTTTTCATAATGTTCGCACCAGCCTAATTGTGGAACTCAATTTCCATCGCCATGGCTTGACATTGACAGTTCAACAACATCCATTGCGTCGTTACGCTAGTTACGAGAACACGGATTTAGAAACATACGGCTTAATGGATTTCAAAATCAATACCATGGTGATAGCAATTGAGTTACACAATTAGAGTGCTGGTTGCAGCTCACAGGAGATCATGTCTGCCCACTCGCTTGACGTAATCCCATTTAAAATATTCTCAAGCCAACCAAATTCAATTTGAGCATAAATAATATTTTTATCACAAACGCTAAAATTATAAAATAATATACGAGACAATAACGACCCTAATGGCGGCAGACGTGAACCAATTGACGGGATTCTTGATCCTAACTCCGTTCGCACCTTAATATCGGTCATAAAAGCCGAAGTCCCTAATTCCAGTTATGAGTTTGGATCATCTTTAGTCTCTTAAAAATATATTAAGGCTATATTCTTCAGAGTTTTAATACGATTTGTACCTAAACACCCTTACCACAAAAAAGATAAACACGTGTTGAACGCGAATGCTACCAAAAATAATACACACTTGTTATAGACAAGTGACTGCTAAAACAAGTGCGTATCATTTTTGGTAGCATTCGCGTTTAACGCGTGTCTATCTTTTTTGTGGTACGGCCCATAGAGTTTCGAAAATATTGTTTAATATGTATTTTATAAAGGTGCAGCTTCAACGCAGGTTTTAATAGACAATAGTCCTATTAAAAGCCTCTTTAATCTAGTAGTCGCAAGCGCAGCTGCTAACTGCTAAGTTTCAGATCCTGTATGTATGTTGTATGCGTATGTTTCCAATAGGTACGAAATTCTCATTAGCAGCCTGGATTCTGGATTCAAGCCAGTATCAGAAAATCCTCTTATTATATTTCGAGTACAAGTAATTTTACTTCAACTTATTTTTAGACGCTATCCAAAATGGGACTTTCAAATACAATGAAAATTACAAAATTAGTCTCAAATTCTCTTCCCTTAATCAACTTCTAAATTCTCACAATTTATTCCATCTTTTTGCCTAATTTCTCGTGGCCGCCTATTGAATAATGTACAGCTAGGGCTGCCATCCGTCCGAGGTTCCCCGGATTTGTCCTAGTTTAGAAGGCGTCCGGTAGGGGTGTTTATGTCCTATGTTTAATATGTTTTTTTTTTTATTTTATATCATGAAATATATTTATCGGGAGCGTCCGGGAAAAATACTCAATTTCACCCAAATGTCCGCAGTTTTTGAAGTTTTTGTCCGGCGGCGGCGTCGGCAATTTATGTGATGGCAGCCCTATGTACAGCTGACCCGCTTGAATGTTTAATGTATGTTGACGACATACTTAAGATTGCTTTTAAGTGACTTTTCTGGCGTTATGTTTCGTCCAGTGACCTTATGAATATTGTTATCAAAGGTAAAAAGGAGGTATTAACTTGCTATTTTTGGACTATGGTTATTTATGGGTACTTACAAACGTGATGTTTGTACTCATTGGTATTTGGGAAAAGGTTGGATTGATGGCGCCAGTTATTTTAAATTGCGGAAAAATTTAGATTTTGGTAATTCATCTTAGGTTTACGTGTGTAAGAACCTTACTTGAATTTTTATTACATTGTGCTACCAAATAATTTTGACGTTTCTCAAAATGTTCTTTTGAGATTGAAACTTGGATATAACATAACTAAAACAAGTAAAGAATGCTAACATTGAGAACGTGCAATAGAAAAGGAACGTTGAATTTAATATATTTTATAAGATATGTCAGTAGCTTTCACATGTAAATTGCGAATATTTGGACGAATAACAGAATTCATATTGAAGTTTCTCGCAACACAATACAATCTCACATTTCATACTGTTTTGAAGAATAACCAAAGGTTTACTCTACAAACCCGTAGTGTGTTGCAGTAAGTACCTACATTCTGAGCTGCGCTCCTCACATACCTTGGCTTACTTTGAATTGCAGGAATGTTTTACGAAACAAAAAAGGAAAACACAAGTATTTTCCTTTTTACGAAGTTAACAAAAATGCAAAGAGATTGCAAACAAAACATAAAAAATACATAAATCCTTAGCGCTCGTTGCGAATAAAAGAGAAGATAAAATGTCACCTGCGCTAAGTACCAGGGTCACATGAAACGCAGAAGCTCTTAATATAATTGTCAAACAAAACATTATTGTTCTGTCCACCCTCCTGTTTGTACTCCGAACAATCCTGGACTCTATTGCGTAAACTTTAAAATTCATATTTGCTAATCACTCGTCAGATGTTAATGATGCTCCTATCCCTCGTGAGTCGTGGTGATGTTTTAAACGTCATATTACATTTTATAATGAAAATGATAAGGTTGAAATTGTATTAACAACTTATGCATTTTTGTCTACAATATGCGCACGCTAAATTGTTCTATATTTACCAAGGAATAAAGCTGTATTTAGGTTACCATGCTAGATAATCTTTGGTGTATTCATACTGGACTCAGGGGAAATAGTTCCGATAATGGTCAGTAAATATTGTCCTTCCTGTATCGTGTGTGTTATGAACATATGACATTACAGAATTAAATGTTGGATAGACTCGTAATGACGGAATTCAGATATTAAATGCTTTTGCAATCAGTTGCTGTTACAATAAATTATCGTAACGAGGTATTGATTGTTGAAAGTTGATCAGATTTTGCAGCGATGATATTTGTGAACTAATAAGCTGTTTGAACATTTTCTGAATCGTAAAATATAATATCCAAATGTAACAAATTCATCAGGTACATTTGCTATAATAGGGACTAAAAAGATGGTGCTATAATCATCACCATACTATAAATTACACTGTAATGCCTGCAAAAACCCATCAACGGAATAATGTCATCAACCTCAGATCATAGAAACAAGGGAGATGTGCCAAGGCGCTATTGAGCTTGACGCTTTCATACGGTCACATTGACCGTATATAAAAAGTACACGCTGGCGACGAACCGAACACGATCGATGATATAAATACAGTGTTTTAGTTTAGTGCTAGTGTTGAGTGACGATTAACAGTGTAAGATTGAGGGTATGCGGAATTTTTAATGTGTGGGAGATCTTTATATTCACGAGGGGCGCTTGTAATTGTGTTGAAAAATGTACTAAAAGTGGCGACAGTTGTTCCCGTACTAATTTGCTATGATGGCATATCTCCTTGTTTCTATGATCTGAGTCATCAACCTACCCCCAGTATAGGGGTGACTTAATGTTTACAATAGACATTTACAGTAAATAACTACCAGTATTGCTTTTTAAAAGACTGCAACAAAAACAGTAAAAACGTCAAAATCGACTGCAATAACAAACATTGTAACAGTAATCAATAGTTTGCGTGAACTTTTCACTTCTTATTCCCTACCTCTACATCGAAAGACCATAATAACATGAACAGATTCAAGAGTAGGTTCGCAGACAACTCGCGAACAAAAGTTGTTTGCACAAAGGGCAGTCCCACGTTGGGCGCCAATTCGCCCCCACTTGCGACTTTTTGTTTGTCCTGCATTATGATGGAGAAAGCAAATATTTCCATGTTTTGTTTACAGATTATTCGTTATTAAGCTTTAACAATCGACGTGTTTAAACAAGCTTAGCGTAGAATGTTGCGCATAATTAAGAAATTGAGATATTGTTTTCATAATGATATTCTGTAGGCCCCGAGCGCCGAGACGCCCGTCTAGAATTTATAATTTTAATAAAACAAGATAGCAACGTAGATGAGCGTAAATCTTATTTTAGAGTTTCTGAAGTTATGATTAACTTAAATGGGAATATTTCTCGTCATTTTATATTCTTAGCCGTGAGCAAAACTGTCTGAAGCAACGTCAAATGTATTGGAGTCAGTCTAGTAAATGTGATAGAGGTAAAGATTTCTAGAGTGTATTAAACGAATAAAGTTCGTTTCAAGGATGTCTGACTATCCAAAAGGTCATGATAGAAAAATATGTAGTATTTATTAACTTGCTTAGTATTATTTCAGAGAAACAGAAAATACTTTAATAGTATTTTAAGACCAAAATCCTACTAATATCATAAATGTGAATGTTGTGGGGATAGATGGATATTGGTGATGTGAATGTTGGTGATGGATGTTTGTGAGGATAGATGGATGTTTGTTACTCTTTCACGCAAAAATTACTGAAAGATTTTTTATGAAACTTCACAGTAATATAGCTTAATACACAGTAGAATAACACATAGGTTACTTTTTATCCCAAAAACGCGGGCGAAGCCGTGCGCGGAATCTAGTGAAAATACACAGTACAAACAGTAATTTTCGCAAACAACATTTTACGGCTATTTCGACTTTGTGTGAAAGCAAACGCTGCGGGTCCGAGGCTACTAAAAGCACATTGGATTATGTTGGGTCAGGTATCCCTCGGGAGCCGTCGGCGGGAACAACGCGTTTTATGGTGGCCCCACGGTGGGCGCCATTTTGCTCCACGCACAACTGCCCGCTTTGACGGCATGAACTCGTGACGTACCAAATTAATGTAGAAGGCGTTACGCTATTCGGCTTTATAGGAATGTATTATAGCGCGTGTATAACATGTACTCGTATTTTAGATGTATTTATGATTTAAGCTTTTAAGTTTTAAGCGTAAAAGTTTGCGAGTTTGAATAAATATACAAATAAAACTAGATTAAGGCGCAGGTGAGCCGTTTATTGAGCATAAAGCGTTTATGGTCCCAAGTTGGGCGCCATTTATTTGCACGTAAACGTTGTGAAAATGGTGAAAACGGTGTAAAACGATTTGAAAATAAAAACTACTAAATGGATTCCGGCGAGGATTAGTTTAACCGCGATGCTTTTATGTCACCGTGTTCGAGTATTGTGCAAAAAGTTTAACATACGTATTGAAGATACAAGGCATTTTTAAAGTTTACCTATTTCCCAAGAAATAAGGTCAAATCCAGCAAATATGTTACGCCTCACGAGACCTTTCTACATTTCAAACTATCCTCAGCTCAGACTACTAAAGCAAGTACTAACACCCACACTGAATATATGAATAGATCTTATTTGCGTCCTTGTTTAAATGTTCGTAAATATTTACCTAGAGATTTCCCGCCAGCTACATCACGCCGTAGTTTTACACAAGCTTTCGAAGATGAATAATTAATTTGAGCTAGGCGTCTGTCTGTCCTTATTGACCCAGTTCATTTTGACTCCGCTTTATTTATTCAGCGTCCCTCTTATATTACTGGAGGCAAAGAACATAATTATTTCTTTCGAGATATATTAGTGGTGCCTCAGAGGAGGGTAGTTTAGACAAACCTTCACAACTTCAAAGTAAATGTGCGTCTTTATTATGTTTTAGAGGCAGATATAAAAATAGTTAAGGAATAATTAAAATTCTTAGGCTTATTAAGACAGGTAGGTACATTAATGCTTTTAAGGTTTAGTTTATAAGTTCATGTTTTTGTGAATTTTAAACATATCAAAACCATGTTATGCTTTTGTTATAAAATATATGAGAGGTTTAAAACCAACTGATATGGGCGGGATTTGAACGTACCGTGGCGTAAACACCCACTCGTGTCAGTTGTTTTTAAATCTCTTATATATTTTTATATGTTTAGTTTACTTTATCATTATATTATACAATTCAAATACAGCTCCGCTATCATGGCATAGCATTTAATTCTCAGATCATAGAACAAGGAGATGTGCCAAGGTGCTATCGAGTTTGATGCCTGATCTTGAGCAAATTGCTCATATTAAAAACGTACGCGCTGGCGACGAACCGAACACGATCGATGGTATAAATACAGTGTTTTAGTTTAGTGCTAGTGTTGAGTGACGATTAACAGTGTTAGATTGAGGGTGTGCGGAATGTTCAATGCGTGGGAGATCTTTTTATTCACAAGGAGCGCTTAATTATGCACGTAATTGTGTCGAAAAATGTACTAAAAGTGGCATCAGTTGTCCCCGTACTAATTTGCTATGATGGCATATCTCCTTGTTTCTATGATCTGAGATTTAATTACTTTAGCTTTGTTTACCAGCAATTATCCTTACAAATATAATTCACAAGTATCCCCTTGCGACTAAAACCAAGTGTAATGAGAACGTTTAAAATAATCCAATAGAATCGTTTGAAGAGTAAATTCAATAGGTATAAAATTTCTGTCTATTATCTATAAGGTCAATAAATTATCCCCATAATATTGTAATACTTGTTAAAAGTACATTCCACACATTAGATAGGGTTCGGGTTGACACTGGATGTCGTTGAATGTTATTTCCGCATTTCCTGTCCTACCCTCGTTTTTCGGGAACACTTTAAAAGGTTCCGTCGCGCCCTCTTGACCAAACCCACTTGGAACCCCCCCACCGGGGGCAATACGATGTTACATTCAGTACCTACAAGATTGGAGGGTAGGTTTGATAATTGAGTATGTATGTACAAATTTACATGCTGCGTGGCTTTGAGGGTATCTTGTAAAGTATAATCACAGGGTTTCATCCGGAACAAAGGAGCATTTAAATTTAAGATGTCACTTACGGGATATCTTCCGTGATTATTGTATTGTTTTAGTTCCCGATATTTCGACGCTGTTGCAAGCGCCATGATCGCGGGTTGACTGGAGATTGCGGGTGGATGAAAATAAATTGTTAGGAGCAGACAAATCTGTCATTGCAAGGAGTGATGGGACCCGCAGCCATTCAGTCTACAGGAAGCTGGGGTTTATAAAATTGATTGCAGCTGTGGCAGCTCATACATAGGGCAGACGAAGCGAACTGTCTCATGCCGCATCAAATAAGTTCAAATAAGTCTTAATAGATAGCGTTATATGTATCTGTTCTTGATGTTCTATCTATTTGTTATTGAAGTGTGTGTAAAATTCGGAACATGAAAAAATAAACCATGAATTAAAAAAAAAATCCTTTTAGCACAAAATAATGTATAGCCCGAAGATAGCCTGCGTTGTGGCGGTCATGTTTCTTTGTATGAGATGAGGCATCTGTACGCGTAGTATTATATTATCTATGGTATAATTAATCTGAATGCGTATTAAAATTACGTTATAATCCTTTACTCAGATTATTGTATTCAATGGGCACGTTACATCTAGAATGAAAAATAGATTATTTTATTTAGACTGCTGGCTATATTATTGAAACATAAATCAATGATAGAACAGAGTTTCGTAGAGTTTTTCGTAAATACTACTTTCAATTATATTAATATCTTTGGTAAACAACAGTTACTGGTACATTGTGTGTTTTTCTGCTATTCTTAGATAGATTGAAAGTGATAGTAATCTAAATTATGATCATTGAATGTTATTTTGACTGTAGAAAAACAGGAAAACACTCGTCTGCTGCTATGAAATGGACGAGTATGATGGTAAACCTTTGACTCAGTTCATTGTGAATTTTAAAAAATCAAAGCCATAATAATGTTATACTTATCCTATTGTTATTAAATACTAAAACTTTGCCCGTGACTTTGTCCGCGTGACATATTATATACGTAGCCCGTTTAGCGTCCTAAAGCAAATGTGACCATCGAAAGTTATTGTTCTTTCCCTCGGGAACAGTGCTTTTTTCTAGATGAAAGGTACCCTATGACCTTTTCTGCTCCTGACAACGTATTTGCAAAATTTATTATAATCGGTTCAGTGGTTTAAAAGGTAATAAACAAACAAACTTACTTTCGCATTTATGACATTAATTAGGAATCAAGAGATTTCAAAAACAACTGACACGGGCGGCATTAGAACACGTGACCTCTGCCGCACCGTGGCGTACGCGTGGCGGCCACGGTGTAAAATAATTCAATTCTGCAAAATGATGTATGCAATTGGAAAAAAACGCTACAGGACGCTGTATAAATATGTGTTCAGAACTTCAGAATGACTGAAAAACATTCATTACATCGTTATTTAGATTTCATTTCTAGGATTAAAAACCAATATTGGCTTTAAAACATGATTACATGCACCGCAGCTGTTTACTTTAAGTATTACAATACTCCGAAACCCTTAGGTACTATATAAAATTTGCAGGTGCTACAAACAGCAATACATTTTGTTTGTTTTAATCCAAACTAAAACAGAACTATAAAACCGGGCAAGAGCGTGTCGGACCACGCACAGGCTAGAGTTCTGTACCAAGAGTTATTTCAGTCTTACGACCGCAAATATAAGTTTGTATTCCATAATATTATTGTAAAATACAAAGTTATTTTTGCGGTTGTCAAACTCAAAACTGAAAATAGTGAATATTTCAAAAAGTAATTGACGTATCTTATTCAAACTAATTTTAATTGAAAGTTTTTATTAAATTCTTTATGCTTGATTTTTTTCAGATTTTTTGATAACACGGTTACAAAATTACAGGGGGACACACATTGTTAACGACTTTCAGAGCTCTTAGTTCACTTAACATTAAATAAAATATAATTTAGAAAACTCTACGTTATTTTCAAATACCTATCCAATGATACCCCACAGAATGGGGTGCGCAAACATTTTTAGCTCAGTTTCATGTAGCCCCCCCCCCCCCCCCCCCCCTCCTAATTATTTTATTCTTCATAATTTCACTACAGGCCTATTTAAGGCAGCTTATAGAATACATCTACCTGCGAAGTTTCATTCAAATTGGTTATGAAGTGTAGATTTGACGAGGGTGTGACAGACTGACAGACGGACAGACGGAAATGATGAAACTATAAGGGTTCCTAGTTTTACTACGGAACTCTAAAAAAAGAGTAGGTATTATTTATACGATATTAAATAAACACAAGAATCAATTAGCGTCGACCGGTGAAACGACACTCATTCGGACTTGGAGCTTAATTGTGAGGGTAGTCGTAAAAATAATAGCTCTATGTTGTGTGTAGCGTGTTGGCGCTACGTTTTATTGCGAGGAGGTAGTTTAGGTAATGTGTGACGTCAGTATCTTGTTATGTTGAAACAGAGATGGACCTAGTAACTTTGTAATTGGTAATAAAGAAATTATTAGGTAATGTTCCTACACTAAAAGTTTTTCAAGATGATTTTTATTTTTTTATTATTTATTGAACACGTTCTATAAAAATAGAAGCCAATTTTACCGGTAGATGACTCCAATAAACACTAGCTACGTTTATTATTGGTACAGTTAGACGAGTTTTAATTTTAACCAATAACAGTATGTGAGTTATAGTATATTTCAACCATTAGTTATACCTACGTTTTGTTTATGCGATAGTAAAGTATATTTTAATTGTTTAGTTTGATGACTCCCGTATGTTTTATCGGTTCAATTTGCTGCTCAGTAGTAAAATCTGTTAATAGTTTCTTTGTTAAAAGGTGTTGTTCAATTCATAATGTCGTGTCAAACACCAATATAAATGTTTTTTTCGTAAAAAATATTTAATTAACTCTTTCATAATGACCGCCATTAATATAACTATTGTCAACACAGCTGTAGTAGTTATCTTCATTCGGTTTTTTATGTATTAGGTTTACATAAAAAACCTACTACTTTTTCTTTAGCATCAACGTTATAAAACGGGTTATTCCCAACGAACCATGTGGTCTGTTGGCGAGTTGCATCGAACCACGCCAACGTTTCCCATCGGACCAAGTGGTCGGTTGCAACGGATTTTTTTTTCCCAACGTACCACGTGGTCTTTTGCGACTACAAAAAAAATATTTTGTTTTTCCCATCGAATCACGTGGTCCGTTGCGACTACTTTGTAAAAATTATGTCCCAACGGACCACGGTTATTTCAAATTGAATTTTTACTTTTTACAAGCTTTTATTTAACTTGCCATGTGTGACTGTGTACCGGGCGAAATCTTGCAACTGAATTTTAGACCGGTTCTCGCATAATTCAAATCAGGTTATTCCCAACCGACCACGTGGTCCGTTTTTGAGACCACTAAAAATAATAAAAACAAGACGGTATTGCAGTCGGGACCCACTCTTAAAATAATAAATTAAATTTTACCCCGAACGAGTGGGTTTATTTTAATTTTTTTGTGTTTTTTATTATTTTTAGAGGTCACAAAAACGGACCAAGTGGTCGGTTGGGAATAACCCTTCAAATCATGTTAAGCCATCTAACTCATTTTATTTTTGTTTTTCTCTATTCTCAACAAACAAACGACTTTGGATGTCCTTAGAAAATTGCCATAAGGGAACAGTCTGTTTTCGCTTGCATTCACAAAAAGAAATTGTATTCAAGTTTTCACCACTAGCAAGCAGAAATGTGGTGACTGCTAGGGTCTGGTGTCCCGCGGGGCTCGTTGACTGCTCTCCGCATACAGAGGGCGCCATTATCGAGCCCACGTTGGGCGCCACTAGTCGGCCCCACGTTGGGCGCCACTAGCCGGCCCCACGGCGGGCGCCATTAACTCCTATTGATGTTTTGCTGCAAGCCCCTACGTGCGGATTGTTCGTTTATATTTACTTCAGTTTATGAATGACGGTGTATTACGTGTTATTTTTTTCTTTTCAATGTGAAGAATAAATTGATGTTGGTTTGGGAATGAAAAAGAAAATAACACACGACATTTTGTAAAACGAAATATACATAATAAAACTTTTTTTTTTTACTGCTGAATGTTATTTTTTATAAGAAGAGCGGGAAGGGATTCAATGGGTTGCAAAGTAACATACCTATAGATACAGAAGTGATATAGCTCATAAAATATTATTTTCCCATGCGGCAAAAAATACAAAAACATGAGAAACTTCACAACAGCATAAATATGATCGTTTATTTTATTCAAGCTGAGAGAATGTGCCGTCAATCCCTCTGGGATAATTCTGAGAGATTACAAATTTCCACAGTATAGGTTCCGTACAAAAGTACGGGAGAATTCAATATGAGCACCGACCTGTATCTCGCCCGAGGGACGACCGTCGTTCGCTGCTAGTAATGCTCTGCTCTGGCGAGTATCGATTGATTGTCCGTATGTGTTCAGTATTAGTATACATATTTTAAGTTCCAAATGCCGTTTTATATTGTTTCGCTTTCCACCAAACAACGGATATAAACAACTATTGTATGGAATGTTTACTATTTGAAAATAGACGTATGCATTTTACGGTTTCATGTAAAATACTTTATTTGTTTTCCTGGTTCTACTACAAACGGTTCGAATACTAATGTTCGAACTTCTCATCACATAATTAACGTGGAAGCATACATGTTTCGCCATCTTACCTCAACCCTACATTATTTGCTTAGCTTCTAACGAAAATAAAAAGGCATACGAAAATTTGCCAAATGTTTAAAAGCTTCCAAAAAACAAATACTTTTTCTAAAAAGTATCGTCAGCTAAGTAACTAAGCCTTTAAACCATGGCCCTAGCTCCCATTAGTGATATCGTGTCCGTGTCGTCGGTCGGAAGAGTTGACGTGTTGTTTGCGAGTTTCATGTTCGTCGTCGGCTTGGTGAATACGTTGTAGTGATGGGCACTGTTGCCAATTTTTCGACTTTTCCGCTAGACATTTATGACTTTTGCATACGTTTCTGCGCAAAAGATGCAAAATTGGCAACAATGGTCTTGAACAGAGAGTCTCTGGTCCACTATTGCCAATTATGTATGCAAAAGTCATAAATGTCTAGTGGGAAAATCGCAAAATTGGCAACAGTGGTGATAGACACTATGGGCAGATGACGTATTGGCTTTCATAGCATTAATTTTAGGTTAGGTTCTAGATGAAAACCAGCGCCAAGTACTCGTGACTTGGCATTAAGCTCATCTGGAACCAATTTGGTCCAGCCGTGAGACACATATTTACCTACTTTTGTTTATGTACGTTGTATAGGTACGTTTTTCATTTATTTTATCGTATTCTGTTTTTCTGTAACTAATTATCATGTCTGTCTCTTTTCGGTGCTGTGCTGTCTCCAGATAAATATTTTTCTTTCTTTTATTTTTCAAATTTTCCGGTGAAGAAAGTCTGAAGTTGTTTATTAAACGGGTTTTTAGTGTTATCGAAGTATTAGCTGTTTCAGGAACCTTTCTTGTTTCAGGAATTCGTTGCAGAATTTGTTTTTGTTACAAAAGATACAATAGATTCCCTTGTGAGTACACGATATTGAATACTAATCACGCTGGTCAGATATACCCAATATAATTATGCAACAAAAAATATTTGCGGGAATTCAGAAGTTGAAGATTTAGATACTACGTGGCAACTATAGTATTATTTTGTGTAATATTTTATAAATAAAAAAACAATCACAATAATTATTATGTATACGAGTACATAAGTCTTTCCGAGCAGAGATCGAATTAGCGACCCGCCGTTTCTAAAAGCTAGCACTAAGGCATAAACCCCATCGTCTCGTATACATAATATAATTGCACTCCATAAAGATGCAATTTTCTTTCATTTTACCACGCTCTTAATCGCAATTCGCAATAGTTTTCTTCAGCTGGCATTTCTCCGAGTCATTAAATAGGAGAAACACTATTCTTTAACAGTTAGTAGTTCGTGATACAATTAGTGTAATTATCTCCTCTGTTAACTAGTTAGACTATAATTATTGCCTGGGGAGGCATTTGTTACCATCTTTAAAGGAAAATAAAGAAGCTGGGTTTATTAGGTCAATTAGGGTTGTTCTCTTATTAGTTTTGCTTTAGGGACCTACATAATGTAATTAGGAGAAAATCTTTGATTTTAATAACTTTATTTATTTTTAAAGTTATTGTAAATTATATTTTCATACAGGCTCGCCTCCTATTACATTACAGGGCACTTAAACAGTTATGTTTAAGTGCCCAGTATGGTGGTACAATGTGGATGTACTACATGATACATTGATACATACCTATATTACACCTTTGGATTACTCCTTTGGCTATACAAGTGAAATGTAATGTAAACGCCGTACAGATAGCTAAATAAATCCCTGCACTTTTATTTTCCAATAAAAATCAAACGTCAATCAAACTTTTTCAACATCAAAAACATATAAAACGTGCCGTTCATAAAACCTTCCTCCGATTTTAAAAGCGACAAACAATTCCGCGCCGCTTTTTCACCGAATCAAACCTATCAAATCGTGATACGCAGTCTGGATAAAAACCGCGGCAAACCGCAGCCATGACACTAATGTGGGGGTCGACGCACTGACGGGCGACGTGGAGGGGGTGATGTTAACAAAGTTGTCCCGTAGACAAGTAAATTACACGTCACTGACGATTTGACGATCGTTATCGTCGCATGTCCCGAATGTTGCTTCGGAACATTTTTTGTTTGATCTAACGGTCTTTAAATAAATATTTGATTTAGACGTTTTAGTAATATTATTCCTTTATACTCTGACATTCGGCTTATGAATTTATTTAGCTCTCGAATTTTATTGTTCACAATAGAATTTAATATTGGATTTTTTATTTACTGGAGCAAAAAATGTTTGGCCATTCTTTCAAAACTACCGACCTATAAAATGTTTGTTCATTTCTCTCGGATCGGAAATTAATTCCCGCTGGTAAACAAAATATGCTTATTTAGTAAAGTAGTTTGGTTGGCTGGAAGCTTCTTTATTCCTTTTATAAAAATGTGATTTGATTTATGAATAATGCATTACAGAATGTTGATGGTAATCAACTGATGTATAGGCTTGCTACTAGTGAGTCAATATTTTTAATGGTAAATAAATGTTAGTCTGTATTTTTGATTATGTGTTCAATAATATTTTTGATTTTGTATGTAACTATGATTGATTTATTAAAAATTGAAATCATATATTTAATAGCTACGTTTTGAGGAAAATATATCCGCCAAAAAATAAAAAATATCACAATCGTAAATACACAATCATTTTCGTCATCCATCACTGTATGAATCACAATGTTATTTTGGCAGAAGACGTCAATTAACTGTCATTTTTAAATTATTAATGGAAAATATCCATAATTATAATGATGAAGTGTTTAAATCACCATATTTTTTTTTAATACGTTTTGTCCTTCAACGTGATATATTTTATGATAGGAACATCATTACTCACACTCGGAGTAGGTACACCAATAACACGCGCCGTCCACGTGACGGATTGTGTACTTTTCTTTAATGTTCCCTTCACAGGCTTTGATGTTGCCAAGATCTTGTTTGAATTTAGGGACGTAATAACCGAACACAAATTAATTACATGTTTGCGGCTCTTTCCTCTTCAAGCAAAAAGGAACGCATGAAAAATGTTTTATTTTTCAAGATTTCCTCTTGCTTTCATGAGTTCAAGCCTTCGTTGACTTGAAAAAAATACATCCATCTTTGCACGAAAATTCATTACTCAACGTACGTACGTTTGGTAATGCAGGCTTATTGGCGCCCAAGTGGGACCCGTCATCAGTCACGGCTGAGTGACGCTGACACAAACACACGGTACACAGTGACTGATTATGCAGCAACATCTCGCATCAATGTACTCTCATGTTACCGGAATAAACATTATGAGGCGAAGAAGTTCGCGCCCAACGTGGGACCTTATCAGTCAATGCCTGACTGCATTTTGATGTCTTGTACATAAATAAATATTGAAAGAAAGAAAGAAAGAAAGAAAGAAAGAAAAATTGTTTATTGTAGCAAATGTCTGTAACAGAGGGGCTCGTGGCTAAGGGCTAATTTTACCGATAAGATAACAGTCCGATAAATTGTAAACAGCCGTTTAACATGACTTTTTGTATAGAAAAAGATCTGATAAACAGCCGTTTTAAATTTAACGGACTGTTATCTTGTCGGTGAACTTGGCCCTAAATGATAGCTGCGCTGATCGATCGATCTGCAAGGTTAAGCTGCGCTTGCCGCGGTCAGTCCTTGGATGGATGACCACGTTAAGCAGTCGGTCCCGGTTATCATCTGAATATTTTTGACAGTCGTTACGGGTAGTCAGGAGCCCGAAAGTCTGACAAAAGTGGTCTAACATTCGAATACCTACTGGTATTACCCAATAATTGGGTTGTGGAGGCCAGATGGCAGTCGCTCCGTGTAAAATATTGATATTCAGCCGTAACTAGTTAGACTGGAAGCCGACCCCAATCTGATTTGGGAAAAGGCTAGGCGGATGATGATTGTAGCAAATATCTATTCAACATTGTAGTTTTTGCCAAAATTCATATTAAAAAATATTTTAATAAACCGATATGGGTCAATTGTGAACAAAATTCACAACTTTGAAATCGTTTTTTATCGTACAATACTACACTCGACAGTAAAGCGGTTTTGCGAGCTTTGATATACTTCCAGCTGTCACCAAACCTGAAAAGAACATTTATGGCTCAATATCACGCTATATAAATTGTTACAGTTACGCCTTCTGCGAAATTCCAACGATAAACGCTAATGTATAGGAGCGTATATTCTTATTCGACTAGGAAATTATATGAAAAGAACTACGGCACAAAGGAGCGTGCAATACATTATACGGGCACCGTCCCCACCCACCAACAGACGTGGCACTAATATTGTCAATATTATTGTGATGCCCCGTAAAAGACCAATAACAATCTTCAATCCAAAAATCGGTGGGTTTTAAAAAAAAAATAACTATTTACTAATCTGTAATCAGGCTGCCACTGAGATACGTTTGAAGTCTGTTGGTGGGTGAGAATAATTTTTTGCGTGGTCCTTTGCCACTTATTGCGAAAGGCAGTCGATATTCTTTGCGATATTCAATTGCATCTGATACGTTGGAAGAGTTGAGAAAACTTAGCAAATGATGTTTTTTTTTTTATTTATTTATTCAAATCAGGTAACAAAGACCCATACAAATATATACCTTATAGACTAACATACATAGTAAACAATAAAAAACTTAAAAATACACTATACGTGGGAAGAGTCGGCCAAAAGTCTGCGCTGAGGAAGAGTGACTTATGCATCGCGGGTATCTGGAGGATGTAGGATTTAAAATTTGTAGTCCTGCTCGACTCCATCCGCGACAGCTTCAGTAGTGACCTTTCCTCGGCACCGACTTGACCTTGGCTCCTCTTAATGATGTATTGGAGGAGGCTTCTCTCCCGATGTCTGTAGGTCGAACCGGGAGACGTACAGGAGCATGGTGGGCACTGCAGCTCGGACATCCTCACTTGCAGGGGCGGTTCCGATTATGATTATTGATAATTTAACTACGAAGCAAAGCCCTATTTGTATTGTAATGTTACTTTAAAAAATCCATGTCCGTCCAGCTGGCGTCCACACTGAACATATTATTTTTTATTAAAAACGAAAGAGGCATTATTTATTTAGTTGTGGCACTTATTGAGCAGTATTTGCGCAACGTTTTTTGAGATTATAATCAACCCTGATTTCTATGATGTGATGATCTTTCTCTCACGTTGTCACGGCCTATATGATACTAGGACATGTGAGGGTGGAAAAAATTAGTACTTAAAAAGCTACTAATTGCGCCACACTTAAATCGGAGAAGAGAACGACCGTCTCCCAGAAAAAATTAAATATGTATCTACACACACAGTTCTGTGTAATAACAAGTTTATTTGGTATTATTGCTGACCTCCCCAATTATTAATTAGAAAAGTTTCAGACAATTGTGTCCCGGGATGTTCGCCATGTTTTCCTCGACTGAAATTAGTTTCTTGTGCCAACTGTTACAGTTTTTTGTCCTGAAATAATATTACAGTACTTTATGGTTAGTTCTTTAGGTATAGATTGTTACATCTAAGTTAATATGTAGACTGTAATAGGCTGGGTACTAGCCCACCCCTAATATCAGCATACTACATACATTAACTTGTTTTATGTAAAAAAACAGAAGAGATTATTATTTAATTTTCTCATTTAGGCATCAACAATGATCGCATCAGCAGAATTAGCAAACACCGGTCATATTATAAAGCACTAGCACTTTGCCCTAAAAACTATTAGTTTCAACCAATCAAATGACTTTAACGTGAGCAGTGATAGCCTGTGAGCAGTGATAGCCTAGTGGTTTAACCATGTGCCTCCCACGGCGAATGGTTCGAGTTCGATTCCGAAGCACGCACCGCTGACTTTTCGAAGTCATGTGCGTATTAGAAATTAATTATCACTTGCTTTAACGGTGAAGGAAAACATCGTGAGGAAACCGACATGTCCTAGAACTCGAAAATTCGAAGACATGTGACGTCCACCAACCCGCACTAGGCCTGCGTGGTGGACTACGGCCCACTCCCTCTCACAGAGAGGAGGCCTGTGTCCCAGCAGTGGGAACATTATAGGCCGATTGTGCTAAATGACTTTAAATCTATGCTCAAGACGGGATCTGTGCTGGAGTATAGTTCTATAATACGAGCCAAGGAGTTGACTGGTAGAAATCGTCACGTAAGGAAAACGCGTCATGCACGCGACTTTCTCTCTCTCTGTCTCTTCCTATTATATTCGAAGCTTAAGGAACTTCGTTCTTGACGGGGATTCCCCGATCGCACACGTTTTTTTTTCTTTACTGAAATTAAGTACCTAGGTGCTGATAAAAAAAAACAAAATGCCTTATCTAATGCAAAAGGCCAGGCAGGAAAAAATAGGAATAGTTTATATGTATAGATCTATGTTCATGTCAACCAAAAATTTTAATCGTAGATGCGCCTTCCGTGTCAAAATATGGTCACGTCTCCAATCTCGATTTCAATGACATCTGAAGTATCAAATATAGTATTGTCTCGCTCGCTCATATCGAATACTGCACACTATCGTTCTCTGTCTAATTTGTGAGCTCACACGTCTCAATAAGGACACATTATCGCGCGATATAAATACGGTGAGGACACATATACAATTTAAATCTTTGGTGTCGACACGAAAAAGAGAATTGGTAAATCTTAGATTTTACCAGTTTCCATTTCGGATTCACATACATTCTCAGTTTAACAGCGACATAGCATATAATAGGTATGTAAAACACATTTGATGTCACTCTTTGTTTCGGAACTGGAGCAAAGTTCCCCAGAGTAGGGAAGTGGCACAACACAACTGATTCATTCACGAGTTGACGGACGATCTCAACATTCAGTATTCAGACTAACAAAGTTACGTGAATAACAAAGTTATGTGGACGCTACGATCTGGTAGAATTGGTTGGTAAATAAAATAGATTCAATAAGTACATAATTAGGTACCTATGTAGCAATGTTCGGGTCAATATTTGACCCACTCCAAAAAAGGAAGAGGGTCTCAATTCGACCCTATTTTATTTTTTATTACCACGTTTTTATTAACTCGCTTTCTTGTCTGTCTGTCTGTTCGGTACAAAGAAAATCATTTTTTAATCACTTCCTGTCATCGGATTAAGCTGAAATTTGGTATACCTATGTAACTTGGATGACAATAATATGGACTAAAAAGTAAAAAAAAAATTATTTGTAATACATAATTTTTTTTTCGATTACAAACTTGTATTTTGTACGGAACCTTCAGGGCGCGAGTCCTAGCCTTATTACTTAGTTTTAGGTTCAAATACGATCAACCTTCTTGATATTTTCAACGACGTTTAATTACAATCAGCTAATAAAGAGATAGCAAATTCACGCTATAGCGGAAATAACCTAATTAAATATAAAAGGAACTAGGTACATAAATTAATGTTAAATCAGCTGTGACATGACGAACCAGAGTTTAATTAAACTCATTATGCCTCTTGCCCACTGGGGCGTAACATATTGTATCGACGGATACAGAACAATAAGAACGACACCTTTTGTCTACTGGACTACGACTCACTTCAGTGGACAACTGTGTTAAATAAAAATAGTAAATTAAAAATTAAAAAAACCCGACTGCCAAAAAACAACTAAAAAGTTCAAAACAAGAGCACTTTTCAAGCAGTCTGATGCAGTTGGTGGCAATTATTTGTGTTAAATCTTAGATTTTATGCCACCAACTGCATCAGACTGCTTGAAAAGTGCTCTTGTTTTGAACTTTTTAGTTGTTTTTTGGCAGTCGGGTTTTTTTAATTTTTAATTTACTATTTTTATTTTTCACTTTTTAGTTTTTAATGTATGTTTTCGTAATCTTCTTTTCGAGCCCTTCATTTTGATACCCCACATGATAGGTTTTGAGGATAAGTAAGAATTAGCGAGAATGATTGCTTTGTTGAACAACTTTAAATCGTTATATATCCTAAACTATTATTTAAAATGAAAAATGATAAAAGAAACCTAAAGATGATTTTAAAATACCTATTCAACGACACCCCACTTGACATAGTTCATCAACTTTTTTTTTTTTCATTTTGACAATATGGCGTCTGGTTGTCGCTGTGGTGAATTTTGATTACTGTTATGTCTTTAGTGACACTCGCAAGGTTAAGACGAATCGATTGACGTAAGAATTATCAAAATCGGCCTACGCATTTGGTCTCTAGAACGCCACATAGAAACAAACATACATACATACATACATACATACATACATACATACATACATACATAGACTGATAAACACATTACCCTCCTTTGCGTCTCGCAGTCGGGTAAAAACAACACCATAAAAAAATAAGAAAGACCTTTATATGTTGAAGAAGAATCATCTTGTTTCCTTTGACTTCGTTTAAAAACAGTACCTGTAACAAAAGAAAAAACTTTGTAAGCATCATAGAGTAAATGATATCCTGTCTATGGTCTATGAAGGATTTTGGCGGCGCGCCAGTCGTTCGCGTCGCGGCCACAGTGGCGGGCGCACGTCTCGTCATTATGCAACGCTGAATAGAGCGGCGATAACATCCCAACCTTTTTTATTTGCACACCAAATGGCTTTTAATCTGGGCTGGTGTTTGAATATCGCGTTTGCCTAATCGAGGCACAATTCGCACTTTTATGGACTATAGTGTTTTGGTTTCAAAACATTTTTTTTTTGATTAAAATACTGCAGTATCAGTCAGTACAATCGCATTGCTGGTTTGCCGAAACAGACGGGCGTTTGATTGTTGTTTTTCCTGCCTTTCAACCACAGTTAGCAATCTACAAGAACTAACACAGAAAATAATTGTTTCCAGCAGTGAAGCAGTGGTACATGCCACCATTATACATCTGACGTCACGAATCCTACATCGCGCAAGTAAAGTTTCCAGAGAATCAAGCATAAATACAGATGCCTGACAGGCTGTAGCCTACCAGACAATACCACCCAGTCTGGTCGGAGGATGCTCCCTTTTCAACGGAGGAAAAATTCACTTTGTAACTCCATTCTCAAAGAACGATTACGACTTAAAATACGCGACTTACAACCCAAAATAGCGCTAATTCTCAGCCTCACTTTAGTTGAAGCGCAACAAAAGCATTTCCATTATTATATAAGTAGGTACTGTAAAAGCTTCCAAAGTACCATGAATATGTGAAGCGTTAAGTCGTTGGCTGCTTGTGGAACCACGCACCTATGGAACACTTTAAACTAATAAACTACAAAGTTCCTGCACGTCAGGGATGGCTTCCAACTCTAGATAAGTGCTTCGCTTTTTGCACGAGATGCAGAACGCGGTTGTGTCTATCTGTTTGTTCCGGCTAATTACCGAAACGGCTCGACCGATTTTGATGGGACTTTCACAGGCAAATTGCTGAGTAGTAGATAGTAGTAGATATTATGAGTAGGGCTGCCATCCGTCCGGGTTTCCCCGGATTTGTCCTAGTTTAGAGGGCGTCCGGGGAGCGTCCGGTAGGGGTTTCAAAAAGTGTCCGGGGGAAACCCGGACTCTGTGTCAGGGAAATCCTGATTGATGAAATTTTTTTTGGGGGGCGTCCGGGTGAAATACTCAATTTCACCCAAATGTCCGGGATTTTTAAAGTTTTTGTCCTGCGTCAGCAATTTAGGTGATGGCAGCTCTAATTATGAGTAACTTAGGCAACTTTTATTTTAGAAAAATGATTAGGGTTCCACGCAAAAAAGAAACCCATGAAATCCAATATTTGTATAGACTAAACTTAGCCCGTGCGAAGCCGGGCCGATTACGGTCGAATTTCGACGTCTTGGCGACCACTAGTTTTATTAAATATATCTGGATACACACGGCGTAACATTTTTTTTATTATATAATGTAGTCCTTGGTTTTGACTTCGATTTCTTGTACTTTAAGGAAATTTCTTATTAGTCTCGATAATATTCACTACGACTTTATTTAATTAAAGTCAGTAACTTGTACACTTCATGCGGTGACTGACATTTCCCCTAGAATAACTGCAGAAGTCTGGAATCCTAACATTACGTGGAGAGCCCTTTCAGCGAGATAGACAATTAAATGCAAATGTCGGAGATAAAGACGACACACAGACAGACATTTGTCTAGCTTTGTGTAATGTTTAGTCTACAAATATGGGATTTCACGGCTTTATTTTTTTTTTTTGCGCGGAACCCTGTTCTTTTTTTTTAAATCTAAAATAATAGTAGCCTAAGTTACTCATTATAACATGTATCTGCCAGTGAAAGTCCCGTCAAAATCGGTGCAGCCGTTTCGGAGATTAGCTGGAACAAACAAATAGACAGACAAAAAAAAACAAAATAGTTTTTGTTATAAGTACCGTATAAATAAACCATAGATATAACAAAGAAGTTAATTAAGTTTAGTTACCATCCTTGCATAGTTTCTGTGTGGATACTTAAAATCTAAAACGCTTCTACAACTGATTCGGCAAAAACAAAACCATAGTCGCCACCATAAATGCTGTAGTATCATGGGATTTGTCCCATAACTCGGCTAGCAACCGACGGACCATGAACTTAATTAAGATAGCACGTATCTCCAACACCATTACTCACGGGGGACCGATGGTGACGGTATCTCTTGACCACCATGCTGCACAATAGACAAAATATAGCTCTTGTTATTATGCTTTACCTACTAAAAGTTGTAATTTTTGCGAAGAATATCCCACCCTCACATCTACTGCCGGGAAAGCGGGATTGTCCGAAAGGGGTACCGCTGACCCGGAACATAAAGGGAAGGAACACGGGTGGGTTTTAGTCAGTAAGAGTCTGACACTCCCTTCCGCTCCGCCCAGAGCGGGAGGGGTCATTTGATGATTTCCCATCCTCAAAAAAAAAACCCTCAGATCTAAATAACAAGGAGATATGTTAATCATGAGAAAATGAGACAGGAACCACTGTCGCTACTTTTAAATCAGTGTGCGTCACAACTACAAAAGCTTCTTCATAAATATAGAGATCTCCCACACATTAAAAATGCCGCACACACTCAATCTAACACTGTTATTCGTCACTCATCACTCACACTAAACTATAACACTGTATGTATTCATCGATCGCGTTCGGTACGTTGGCAACTTGATCACTTTGACCGTGTAATAGCGTCAAGCTCAATAGCGGCTTGGCACATCTTCGTTGTTTCTATGATCTAAGACTACCTACCTATGAGTTAGCCATACATACCATAGTAAATTAATATGTATCTCATCTCATTAGCTTAGATTCTAGAATCTCTTAGAATTTACTTAAGCAAAACTAATTACGTAACCAAAGTTCTAAGTTACTCGTAGAATATACTTAGCGCTAAATAACTTCTCGTATCTAACCTCAGATCATAGAAACAAGGAGATATGCCATCATAGCAAATTAGTACCGGAACAACTGATGCCACTTTTAGTACATTTTTCGACACAATTACGCTCATAATTAAGCGCTCCTTGTGAATAAAAAGATCTCCCACGCATTGAACATTGCGCACACCCTCAATCTAACACTCTCAATACTAGCACTAAACTAAAACACTGTATTTATACCATCGATCGTGTTCGGTTTGTCGCCAGCGCGTACGTTTTTAATATGAGCAATTTGCTCAAAGTCAGGCATCAAGCTCGATAGCGCCTTGGCACATCTCCCTTGTTTCTATGATCTGAGTATCTAACAGTATCTTAGCGCTGCTTGCATAAGAGGGCTAATTACAGCGCTCTCTGAATGTAAATGTAATCTTCTCGTAATTTCTGGTGCCCTGGTATTCAGAAATGAATATGCAATATCATCTCATTTAAAAAGCCACTAAGGCCCGTATTACAGAACGTTGCTCAAGTCCAGTTTATGCATGGAATCTGGGCCCAAAGTCTATTATTGCAATTGTGTAAGAATGGTGTCATAATGACATCATAATTGTCAAAATCTAAGTCTAAACCTTCGGTCATTGGCTTAGAGTAAGACTTTCTCTTTGTCATTAGTCAAAACGATGTCATTATGAGACCATTCTGGCACGACTATGACATTATAGGGATGTTAACTACTTTTTTTTATTGTGAATCTGTAAACTATTTGAATAAAGATAATTAACACCGAAAATCCGATGAAACATCTACAAAATTGGCAAAGTTATAAGCGTTTTAAAATGATTTGCTAGACACGGACGGCACTACCTACTAGTGACGTAACAGCACCTACGTCCGCTTCGCGCGACAAAGACGGAGCGATACTCCCTCCAAAATCTTTAAAAGCGTCTATGTTTTCCATTTTGTAATAAATTATTATTTTTGCTTTTACTTTTTTGTTGTGCTTATTCCTTCTTTGAAATAAAATAATTTATTTGTACTTTTTTAATAGTAGGCCACTACCGTATTGCAATATCAGACTTGGGGCCCTTGTACCTGAGCATCAGCTTAATTCCAAAACAGTAATCAATCCAAGGCTAGATTCAAATCGTGCCTCAAGCAATTTTTTTACTGAAGTGATGGCATGTCAAATCATCGATATTTTGTGCTGTATTAGTATAGTAATAACGTATTATACACTATACACATAAACCTTCCAGAACAAATTCTCTAAGTTGTAGTGAAAACCGCATTAAAATTAATTGTGTAGTTTAGAAGAACTAGGCGGACAAACAGACACGAAAAGCGCTTTGTTTTATACTAATTACTAGCTGTTCCCCGCAGTTTCACCCCCGTTGCTCGGCTCCTAAGGGTCGTAGCGTGATGTTAAATAGCCTTTACTATTCCTCATGAATCTGGCTATCATATGCAAGAAGAATTTTTCAAATCCGACGAAGTAGTTCCAGAGTTTATGTCGTTCAAACAAACAAATTAACTCGTCAGATTTATAATAATTAGTATACGGTATAGATAGTTTTTCTCAACAATCTCAACAATAGATTGGAACGCGAACAACGTGTTTCATCAAGAAGTACCAGGCGCCAATAAACCGACGGAGTTGCAAATAGTAGAAAGCCGCGCAGTGTCGCGTGGGCGGGCCGGTGTGAAAGGGACTGCGCAACGCTATGCGCTCCTAGTGACGAGAGCCGATGTTCAATATTGTAATACTAGCTTCAGCTCGCAGGTTCGCTCGCGTTTTGGGATAAAAAGTAGCCTATGTATTATTCTGATGTTTAAGCTATATTACTGTAAAGTTTCATCAAAATCCGTTCAGTAGTTTTGCGTGAAAGATTAACAAACATCCATACATACCTCACAAGCTTTTGCGTAACTTAAAATATTTGTAATAGGGTATCAATGTCTGGTATTTGCGTCTGGTATTTACGCCATTTTGCTTACAGTTGAATACCCAAAATGCTGTATTAAACCCGTTTCTGGGTCAATATAACGTTTTGGGTGCTTTGGTCATAATTCCATACCATAGGTACGGCAGTAAATAGGTTCATAGAAAAAACGAGATAAGTTATCATAGTAAAGTACAAGAACCGCTGTCGCCACTTTTAAAGCAGTGTGCGTCGCAACTACAAACGCTCCTTTGTAAACATAGAGATCTCTCACACATTCAAAATTCCGCACACTCTCAATCTAACACTGTTATTCGTCACTCATCACTAGCTTTAGTGCTAGTGATGAGTGACGAATAACAGTGTTAGATTGAAAACACTGTATAACACATAAAACACTGTATAATCATCGATCAATGATGTAATCATCGATCGCATTCGGTCCGTCGGCAACATGATCACAATGATCAAAGCGTTGATTTATTAAGTTTTTCACAACACTGAATTCCATAAGTATAAGAGAACAATTTCAGGCTGTCAGACAGGAATGTGATCTTGTTTCATGCTTTTCAGTTCGATTTTTTTCGTAGTCAGATTTTAGTTTTTAACTGTTCTATCTTTTGTATGTATCTGACTACAATAATCTTGAGGACTACAAAGCCAGTCTGTCGTCTCAGCGTCCCTGATTTCCCCCAGGTTCTAATCGGACACGTCACTAGTAATCTGTAACGTCACTGATGGTTATCAGCACTCGTGGCGACGTCACCGCGGATCTGCGTCCATCTCCGTTGATTTACGAAGCGACTCGGACTGGAAGGATTAAACAAGCTTCTGGTTCGACGTACAGGGTGTGTTCGGAACTGTAGATGTAGGTGAAATTATATTTGAGGAAAATCGTAATGTTTTCACGAAATAAGCGTATTTTCTTCAAATATAAGTATTAAAAATTTCGAGGGCATTGATGATTTTGATGATTATTATTTAGTAACTATATTATCATTACTGTCGCGAATCAAATTTGGATCAGCACACAATGTAACATAGCGCTGCAAATTGCAAAAAACCCAAGTTATTTTGAATTTCGCACCCAACGGACGGATCTGACGGATTTGACGGATCCCCCTTAAACTTTATCATCAAATTGTACTCGTGCTTATGTAAAGCACCCCAGATTCGCCATTAAGGTGTAAGAGACATAACACGTACACATAAGTGTACCTGGGCACACACGGGCACACGAGCGCGAGCCTCGGTAAGCCGCTGTGTCCTCCCGGTAATCCCACGAGCTCCGCCGCTACCATCGCACGCATACGCTGGGATTATATTTATCTACGTATAGTGGGGTGTCTTAGTGCGATTAAAAGCATGTAGCTGTTGCAAATCACGTGAGTTTTACTGACATTGCTAAAAGGTTTAAATTACAATAAATGTAATGTATGTGTCTAACTGATGAAAGGCATGACGGATGCTCCTGACATCCATAATGAGCTGATTCGACTTTGCGCACCGAATAATTATCTCCGTAGCAGAAAACATCGGCTGCTAGACGTGCCTTCATGTCGGACTGCAGCCCGTGCTGCATCTCCCATACCGCGCGTATTGACCGCACTAAATAAGCTCGTGGAAGCCAACCCGGACTGCGATCTATTCTATAATAAATTCGCCAATTTAATGGTTATATGCCTACTTTTTTTGGAAAATAATAAGATTTGAATAATTTCTATTATCAGTCTATGTTTGTAATTATTATAATTTTGTACTTTGATTTATGTAATTGGTGTGTATATGCCGTGTAAATCAATAAAATAAATAAATAAACTGTCTATGCTTCTTTACTATAAGACTTTAAGGGATCCGTCAAGGCAGGCCGCGAAATTTTAAATTTCTTACGCATTTTGCAAATTGCAGCGTTGTAGGTATGTTGATCAAAATTCAATACGCACAATAGCGATATAATCTTCTTCATAATACATAATCATTAAAATTATCAATATACATATACCTTGACCGCACGGTTGTCGCAGTGGCTGAGAGATTGGCTGCTGCGCAACGTGTCGCGGGTTCGATTCCCGCATTGCACATAGGTCTGGCTGTTTGTGTATGTGAAATTTGTGTTTGTAAACGCACCCACGATACAGGAGAAATCCTAGTGTGGGGCAACGTTTTTATTAAAAAAAAAAAAAAAATCAAATATATATAATTATAGCTTTCGAAATTATATTTGAGGAAAATACGACTATTCCTTGAAAACATGACGATTTTCTCATTTTCCTCAAATATAATTTCGAGAGCACAACCCAAGTATTTAACCCGCGTAAAGTCGGCGCCAGACTGATTTCAAAGATTTGAACAAACATGTGCACTTTGCCATCCATTGTCGGTTTTTACGTTCATCAAAGCATTCAAAGTTTTTAAAACCGGTAATGTATGGCAAAGTAGCGATTTTTGTTCATTTCTTTGACTTAGGTCTGGCGCCTGCTTAATGCGAAGATGATAATTTTTGTAAGTATAATTATCTTCTTTGAAGCATGCATTTCTATATTTTAAAACACCATAAACGGTCGTTTCGGTACCCTGCAGCCTACATACGAGCATTCCTGGCGTATTTCGCTATTGAGGGTGTATACTGCGGGATTCAGTGCACCTTTGCGAAGAGATACGTATTGCAACGTATGGGAACGTGGTTTAAGTAAAAGAGAGAAAAGGAAATCTATCTACTGCTACATTTTTAGGGTTCCGTACCAAAATGGTAAAAAAGGAACCCTTATGGTGCGACTTCGTCTGTCTGTCTGTCTGTCTGTCACACCTGCTTATTTCAGCAACTACACACATCAAAAGTATCTAGGGATCAACATATATTTTTGCAATAACTTTTCTCCTGATTGATATTAATTAAAATTTTCTTTAAGGATTCATCAAATAAAGTGTTTTCGTTTGTCACAGTAACGATAAACCAAGTCACCTTTGCATTAATAAAGAAATTTGCCATTTTCCTAATAAAGGGATTTTTGACATTTGAACCACTAACATTAAAGTTCGAAAAAAAGACTGAAATAACAGTTTTCTTTAAAATTTTATTGGGTAACTTAAACAATTAATAATCCGTGTTTCTACCGCGAACACTAACAACACAAGAACATCGGTTTGGCATACCCAAAATGAGTTCATCCAAATCACGCTGTGGAATGGCCGCCCATGTTCGTTGCAACAACAAAAAAAGGTCTTCTTGCGACTGGATACCCTCCATATTCGGCAGAGCTCTTCTCTGTAGCATATCCCATGCATGCTCAATCGGGTTCAAGTCTGGCGACTGAGCAGGCCAGGGCAGGACATTGATGTTAGCTGCGGCGAGAGTCTGTCTTACAACTCTTGCGGTGTGCGGTCGTGCATTATCATGCATTAACTGAAATAAGTGACCGATTTGCACTTGTAGAGGAACGATGACGTCTGATACAATCGTCTCAGCATAAATTTGAGCGTTGAGGTTGCCTCTGATCCAAATCAACTCAGTTCTTCCGCCGATCCAAATACCCGCCCATACCATGATGGTTCCACCACTATAAGGATGGACTTCCTGGCAGGATTTTAATCGCTGTTGGCGTCCAGGGGTTCTCCAGTGTCGTATACGTCTTGTATCCGGTCTCATACCAAAACGAGACTCATCAGAAAAGCACACGAAACGCCATTGTTCTTCTGCCCAATTTCTGTGTTCAAGAGCCCATTGATATCGAATCCTACGATTGTGCATTGCTATAGGTGGTACCCGTAGCGGTCTTCGGGAATGAAGGTTCACTTCATGCAAGCAGTTTCTGACTGTTTGGTCGCTAATTAAGTTCCCTGAAGAGTGATGAAGCCTCACGGCTAACATCATGGCGGTTATTGTTGGAGCTCTTCGAGTTAAGATTTGAATGTATCGGTCTTGTCTCCGTGTGGTGCAGCGATACCGTCCTCCATGGCGCTCAGCCACGGTACCAGTGCTTCGGTAACGTGTCCAAAGTCGACTGATAACACTCTGACTTGTATTCAGAGCTAAAGCTACAGTACGTTGCCGGGAACCAGCTTCTATCATTCCCACGGCTCTGAGCATTTCTTCCCTGCTTAAATGACGTCGCCGCTCCATAATAACGTTGGTTTTAATCAGTAGTAGGGAAACAGTAGCACTAATAATGTCTTCAATGCGTTGTATGTTTTTATAGGGAAAATATTGACAGCTTATTTTCATCTTTTACTCGAATTTGATTGAGAGTTCCTGATTCAAATTATGAAATGCACCAAAAAGGATCCATATAAATTTATAAAATCATAAATTTATTACAAAGCCACATCTCAATCTCAAGAAATCCGCATAAAAATGCTTGATCCCTAGACACTTTTGATGTGTGTACTTATGCTATCGACTTGAAATTTGGAACAGTTATAAAGAATGCTTGTTCAATTTTATTGCAAATTAAAAAAGTCAAAAAATTATTTTTATTTTCATTGCAAAAGGGGCCGGAGTGGGGGTCCGATTTTAAAGTGGGGTTACTAGGTCAAGTGACATATCATTAGACCAGGGTCGATAATTTTTGAAACCAAAAAAAATTACAGTAGGATGAAACCCATTAGAAAAGGAGGGGAATATGATCAAAAAGAAAGGAAAAATAAATTACGGTCGATCCGAGTTCGGGAAGTGGGAGGGGGTGAGTTTTTAAGGGTAAAAAATGGTTTTCCTTGATTTCCGGCAAAACTACAAGTCCTATGGAAAAAAGTTAAATGGCAAAGTTGTAGGTAATAAAAAGATCTACAACTTTTGAATTTGTAATTTTTTCACATAACCTCAAAAATTAGGTGAAAATTCAAAAAACCAAGTTTTTGGTTTTGTATTTATATCTTTTTCAAAAATTATTTTTTTTCTACGATATTTGGTGAAAACTTACCTTATTATGTCCCAAATACACTGTAATTTATTTGATTTAAAATATTTATTTTTTCGCCTTATTTTAACTTAATATCAAAAAAGCACCCTAATTTTCAATCGAAAATTCTGACGTCAAAATATCAGCTTTTTTCAAAAAGATTGGGGGCTTTTTATTCGTTGAAATATCTACTTTCTGATGGTGTAAAAAAAAATATACATTACTATAGGAAATGTTCTCAGAAAATGCAAAAGATTGAATTTTTTTTTTGTATTTATTGTCGATTCTCTTCTTGCTAGACGCCACTAAACGACTCAAAGCTGCTTTTTTTTATTTCATACACTTGCTTGTCATCTAACTTATTGCAGATTATACGAACAGATTCATCCATACTGATAATCTGAAAAGACAAAATCAAATTAATAATGCCTTCAAAGTTTTATCATGAGTATAACTAAATTTCTTTGTATAAAATAAACGAAATTTCTATTTTTTATTCTTGTACTAAAATATCATTCAATTTTAATTTTTTAGGTTATGTTACGTTAAACATACTATTTATGAAAGAAAATATTACTATTTTTATTTTAAAAGTTGATTAATATAGATTAAAATACAGATAGTATTTACCTTGCTATGTAGATTCCAAACGATTCTTTGAATAAAGTAAATTTCTCACAATTCACTTAGAGTAACTCAGTCTGCACGTGTATTTTTAAAAACGATGTTGTACACTGCTCTGTATCTCGAATACTGGCTAACGGTTTTTACAGCTGCTACGAAATAGCAGGTATGTAGTAAGGCCCAGACCCTCCTAGGTCCGTCCCCACTTCTCTATGAAATAACTTACAATGGGCTAAAATTTACCGAAGGTCACTCAGGTAGGTATATGAATTATCTTACAGCAATAAATAGGCATCTAAAAATATTATTTAAAGAAGATTCTACAACTTTTTCAAAATAAATTGTAGATGTCTTATTAAATATTAACTTTATTAACTTATTTGTTTGTTAATTATAGAAGTATATTTCAATTTGCAATTTTTTCGTTTATAAATAAAACATGAAATCTTACGTTTTTTGAGTAATTAAAGTGTAAATTTTAATAAATACCTCAATATTGTACATAATTATTAAAAAAAAAAATTCGAATTTGAGTTTTTTTCAATTTTTTGCATTTTCTGAGAACATTTCCTATAGTAATGTATATTTTTTTTTACACCATCAGAAAGTAGATAATTCAACGAATAAAAAGCCCCCAAACTTTTTAAAAAAAGCTGATATTTTGACGTCAGAATTTTCGGTTGAAAATTAGGGTGCTTTTTTGATATTAAGTTAAAATAAGGCGAAAAAATAAATATTTTAAATCAAATAAATTACAGTGTATTTGGGACATAATAAGGTAAGTTTTCACCAAATTTCGTAGAAAAAAAATAATTTTTGAAAAAGATATAAATAAAAAACCAAAAACTTGGTTTTTTGAATTTTTCACCTAAATTTTGAGGTTATGTGAAAAAATTGCAAATACAAAAGTTGTAGATCTTTTTATTACCTACAACTTTGCCATTTAACTTTTTTTCCATAGGACTTGTAGTTTTGCCGGAAATCAAGGAAAACCATTTTTTACCCTTAAAAACTCACCCCCTCCCACTTCCCGAACTCGGATCGACCGTAATTTATTTTTCCTTTCATTTTGATCATATTCTCCTCCTTTTCTAATGGGTTTCATCCTACTGTAATTTTTTTTAATTTTTTATCATTTTTGAAGGCTTCGGCCCTGGTCTACATATGAAAGGGCTTGATTTGCACATTTCAAAATATATTTTTATTTTATTTTATGTTTCACAGTTTTCGACATTAATAAAAAATGTCCAAAAAAATACCATTCCCCCCTCCTTATCTCCGAAGTTTGCGGGGCGAAAAATCTGAAATAATTAGAGTTGATAGGAATTGACCCAAATATGGCACCAAAAATAACCGATGTTCCTAACTGGTACAGTTTTTTCAAAATTATCAAAACTCCTTCACAAACAAACTTAGTTATGCGGTCCGATTTTTTTCACTTTATACGTCCAAAAATGATACGGAACCCTCGGTGCGCGAGTACGACTCGCACTTGGCCGGTTTTTTTTTAAATAATGGCGCTTTTATAACAATAAATAACAATGTATATAGGTATTTGCAATTTTTGTGATATTGTGATATAATATAGATTACGCTTCACTCAAAATTTCATATTTTTTTTCAAATTTCGTAGCGGGTCGCGATTTCGCGAATTCGCGATAGCCCAGTTAGTTCAGAGCACTGGCCACGGTCCGACAGAGTACGCGGGTTCCTGTACCTGTACCTGACTGTATACTTACTTATCTATTTGGTAAACTGTACACAATCGAAATACAGTCAGCGTCAAAAATCGGTTAACACTTTAGTTTCTTAAATCATAACTGAACAGAAACTGGTGGCAGTGCCAAAATCGATGATCCCGAGCGAGCAAGAATTGCGAGCCGAGCCTGTAACATGTGCCGGAACACTCTCTATGTAGATTGAGCAGTTTAATGGAGCCGATAAAATGATGGAGAAATTGTTGGAGAAATAATAGTGAAGAGTTTTCTTAGATTAGTTTTACAACATCTGTTATGTGACTTTTGGGGAAAATAGGAACAAAACAAATAAATAAAAGGTGTCGTGGGACACCCGGTTGTAACGAAGTTCCTTGCGCTTTGAATTTAATTATGTATTAAATAACAGGCAGAATGAAATACATAAACAACATAGCATAAGCATAAGCATAATCGGCCTATAATGTTCCCACTGCTGGGACACAGGCCTCCTCTGTGAGAGGGAGTGGGCCGTAGTCCACCACGCGGGCCCAGTGCGGGTTGGTGGACGTCACATGTCTTCGAATTTTTGGTTCTAGGACATGCCGGTTTCCTCACGATGTTTTCCTTCACCGTTAAAGCAAGTGATAATTAATTTCTAATACGCACATGACTTCGAAAAGTCAGCGGTGCGTGCCTCGGGATCGAACTCGAACCATTCGCCGTGGGAGGCACATGGTTAATCCACTAGGCTATCACTGCAATATACATAAACGACGCTTGAGACTAATTATGCGAAACATAAATGTCGTGAGTTCGTGACGGTCGAGTCTCACACTTTTCTCGGCCTATCTCTGATTCATCGAGAAGGAACTTCATTCCAAAAATTGTTTCGTTTAAAAGCCATGTCAATTGAAATTGTGAACTTTGTAAACAATATCAGTATGGCCAACTGTCAAAATTTGATGAATTTGTATAGAAAGTTTGTTTACATAGTTTACAAGTTCTATTGAAATGGACTTTACATTAGTTATGAAATATAGATAAATTGTGACATATTTTAAATATTCGGCAATAGAATCTCTGCTATCATTTTAATCTGATAAGATATTAGTATGTGAAGAGACACAGATACTAAGCTATGGGAAGATTTAAAATATGCCTTTAAAAATTTACACTTTGATGTTAAAGATATAACTTGTAGGGAAAATAGAAGTCGTACCATCAAAAGAAACTATTTCTCAGTATAAAACGCGTAATATATTCAAATTCCTGATATGTAGTAACAAAGACATAACTTCCGAACAAATTACTTCAAAAGACTTCAAAAACGACTATCTACTGGGTGGCACGTTAGACAGTGGAAATATTTTTAGGGGTCATTGTACTCATCATTATGAACAACTTTTACTATGGGACCAACCATTAAATCGCGAAAAAAAAGTCAGCTGTTCCATACATTTATGTTCACATAACTCAACAAAATGTATGGAACAGCTGATTTTTTTTTCGCGATTTCAGGGTTGGTCCCATAGTAAAAGTTGTTCATAATGATGAGTACAATGACCCCTTAAAATATTTCCACTGTCTAACCTGCCACCCTGTATATGAACTGCTTGTTTGTTTGAACTTTGAAGGCGTTAATCTCTGGAACTATCATTCGGATTAAAAAAACGTTGTCTACAATAACTAGATTCATAAGGAATAGTGCCTATTGGTTATTTAACATCACGCTATGACCTTTAGGAGCCAAAAAACGAAAAAACGTCAGAAAGAACGCTAGCCGAAAACGAAGTTATCGCGGGTGGGCAAATAATCCGATTTCTTTTATTACAAGCTTTTATTTAACTTGCCGTGGGTGTATGAGGTGAAATATTGCAACTGAATTTCAGACCAGCACCCCGCAACCGGTTGAGCGGTTGGAACGCATATCGTCGCATTTCTTTCTCAACCTCGTATCTGTAAAATCTTAGTTTTACAGGAACGAAAAACTGTTTTTTATGTCAAAATTGCTTTATATTTCAACACAATAACTTAAATAAGGATAGGATGAATATATTAAATGTGTTTCTTTACATAAACAATGAATGATAAATAAGAATTTTAGATAATTTTGCTCGTTCCTGCAAAACTACGATTTGACAGATACGAGGTTGAGAAAGAAATGCGACGATATGTCACTTCGATGACAATGCAATAATATGGAGCATGGAGGTGGTCTCATGATGGAGCCGGGAGGTGGCTATGGAACTCCTCAACATTTAAACATAACTCCGCCGTGTTTGGGCTCGTTGGATTTGTCTTGACAAGTACTGTAGACCTAGATGATGTCCAGGATTTCGTGATGGAGTTGAGAAGTGGCCATTACAAAAGCTAGTTGTTCAACATAAAAAAAATGTAAACGGCGGGTGCATAAACAGCTTGTAGATACAAAAATATCCACCACAATCGGCTCCCAATAAAGCCACGGCTACACTATTGCACGTCGGGCGCACGTGCGACCGCATCCATCAATGCCGACACCCGACACCGACAGTGTGTGCGCAGACTAATGCACGGATGTGCCCGACACGTCATGTGGAAGGAAATAGACGGCGGTGAAGGAAAGTGATAATTTTGGAAGTAAAACGAAGATTTATGCTTTCTTTGTTTGATGTTTGTCGAACAAATGAGGCGAACGAAGTAGTTGGAAAAACTATTTGTTGTCGCTCACCATTATCGCTCCAAGTAGCTTGAGGGGCGTCTTAACACTTTCATTGATTCACGGTCTCCACTCAAGTACACGTATTGGGGATACGTGTACTTGAGCGTGTACATACGCTCATCGATTCTACGACTGATAGAGCCAGCCCCCAGATCATAGAAACAAGGAGATATGCCATCATAGCAAATTAGTACGGGAACAACTGATGCCACTTTAAGTACATTTTTCGACACAATTACGCGCATAATTAAGCGCTCCTTGTGAATAAAAAGATCTCCCACGCATTGAACATTCCGCACACCCTCAATCTAACACTGTTAATCGTCACTCAACACTAGCACTAAACTAAAACACTGTATTTATACCATCGATCGTGTTCAGTTCGTCGCCAGTGCGTACGTTTTTAATATGAGCAATTTGCTCAAGATCAGGCATCAAGCTCGATAGCGCCTTGGCACATCTCCTAGTTTCTATGATCTGAGAGGCAATGGGCTGGCCCATTGCCATTTCAGTTTCAGCCCTACGTTAGAAAGTCAAAGTCAAAGCATTTATTTCAATTAGACCAATTACGGGTACTTTTAAATTGTCAAGGAGTCTGTCAGTTAGTCAGAATGAGGAAGCTAGATGCCCGTTCCAAAGCGTAGATTCCTATGGAGAAGAACGGGCCTAATATCGACTTTTCGAGGCCCCCGTGAGAATGGGGCCCCTTAGGCCTAGGCCCCGTGTGCCCTTATGTTAAAAACGGTACTGGATATCGCCGATACATATTCATAAATATCAGTAGGTACCGATATCGTATTGACTAAAATCTGAGATCATAGAAACAAGGAGATATGCCATCATAGCAAATTAGTACCGAAACAACTGATGCCACTTTTAGTACATTTTTCGACACAATTACACGCATAATTAAGCGCTCCTTGTGAATAAAAAGATCTCCCACGCAAAAAACATTCCGCACACCCTCAATCTAACACTGTTAATCGTCACTCAACACTAGCACTAAACTAAAACACTGTATTTATACCATCGATCGTGTTCGGTTCGTCGCCAGCGCGTACGTTTTTAATATGAGCAATTTGCTCAAGTTCAGGCATCAAGCTCGATAGCGCCTTGGCACATCTCCCTTGTTTCTATGATCTGAGGACTAAAATACATATCGATGCATCCCATAATAAAATCACCAAACCAATCCATCTCAGAAAATCTCTGCCATCACTCAAAGGCCTAAATAAACATGAAAGCCAGCCAACATCCCGACACATCCGCGACATCCAGTACAACCGTCGTCCCGACACTAACAATAGCATTCCGATTGAATACAACGCGAGCTTCCATTGGCGGACACAAGACATGTGCGACAAGTAATCTCAGAAGGACAATTTGATACAAGAAGACAGAGATATGGCACAAACAAAAAATCGCGGATAAACATACATACATCACACTAATCCTACTACCCTATCCTAAAACGCGAAAGCTTGTGAACCCTCACAAGCTTTCGCGTTTTTAATATTAGTAGGATGATAGGATGATATTGAAGGATTTTTTTTGTTTTGTTGTGTGGGGCGATGTCAGACAAGATAAGTCATTGTAATTAAACGTTGGCTACGTGTAAAAATAAAAATAATTGAACAAACATAACATGGCAGGAGATAATATCATTGTTTGTCTCCTGCACCACCCAGGCCTAAGACATTACGTGCGCCTCTGTACATACATTTGTGTATTAAATAAAAATTAAATGTATGTATAGGCAGGTACTAGGCACTACAGTCCGGCCGCTGAGAGAATACGTTTCTGACCGTTCGTGATTGTATGGGCGACGAAACTTTGAAGTGGAAAATATTTTACGATTAAAAATAATATTTTCATCTTACTCATCCTACTAATATTATAAACGTGAAAGTTTGTGAGGATGTAAAGATGTATGGATGTTTGTTACTCTTTTACGCATAAACTACTGAACGAATTTTGATAAAACTTTACAGTAATATAGCTTATACATCAGATATAAGTACATTATAACACATTGGCCACCTTTTATCCCGAAAAACGCGGAAGCTAGTCTTAATATAAATGCGAAAGGTTTCATGTGTGTATGTTTGTTATTCCTTCACGCTGTAACGGCTCGACGGATTTGGATCAAATTTGACAAAGAGGTAAGTAGCCTTTTTTTTTTTTTGAGGATGGGAAATCATCAAATGACCCCTCCCGCTCTGGGTGGAGCGGAAGGGAGTGTCAGACTCTTACTGACTAAAACCCACCCGTGTTCCTTCCTTAGCCCTTTATGTTCCGGGTCAGCGGTACCCCTTTCGGACTATCCCGCTTTCCCGGCAGGCTTGGGCTCTAGTGGGCCCCCACTTTGATGCTGACATCTCTTTGAGGTGCGCGTGGAACACGTAGGTACGCGCCGAAAGAGGTAGCCTGGGACGTGGAAAATTTTCACGCAGATGAAGTGGCGGGCAACAAGTGGTATTGTATACATACAGGTTAAATACTCGTACATGAATACAGAACCTCCTTTTTTTGAAGTCGATTAAAAGTATCACAACCTGCACCGATGACTCCGCGGGTGTAGTTTATTTATTTTCTGCCTTGACACAACCTATGTTGTTCCCTAAGTACCAATTCGGCAGCATCCTTAAATGCATCCGCCATTACATAAATCAAACAGTGAATGGTACCGCCTGGGTGCATGTTTAAGTGATGAGTGGGCCTTCTGTATGCATAGCTGTATGGTGCGCATGCGCAGTGCCCACGTGCGCGCCAGGTGCGCACACGACGTCCCCACCCGACCCAGTAGGGCTGACTACTCATCAAACTAGCATTCCGTATAATAATAGGAATAGTGAGTGCGCAATAGTATGAATTAAAAATATCTCGAACAGTGACAATACTAGGCACAGAAGAAGCGGTCCACCTGTCTGTCTATTCTGTACCGACACCGCGAGAACTGCCAATTTGTTTACGAATGTTCGAGGAAGAACCTCACCGTGACATTCTCCCCTCGAACGTTCGCAAACAACGGCGGCTATGAACAATGATTTTTTGAGGGCAGGTTGGGGCCCCAGTCCACCCTTGGGCCCTAGGCCCAAAATGCCCAGTGGAAAAGAGGGGCCTAGTAACGATGCAGACGCACGTTAACGAAACGCGCGACTGCATCGCTACGAAAAGTCGCCGTGGGCAAATCAAATCAAAAATATTTATTTGCCAGAATATGGTACAATAGGTGTTACATTAATGTTATGTCAGCATATCCTGCCATAATATGGCGTGCAAATATTTAGTTTAATATCTGGAGCAATCAATTTATATAATTTATTAAATTATTATCGTTTTATCTTCTAAATAATCCATAAGAGTATAATACTTTTTAGATAATAATACTTTGAATAAGTAATAATACTAATAATAAGCGACGGGTAGAGCGATATGTCCAGAATCGCATGTTCCAGAGCGATCAGCGGTGGGTATATAGAACTTGGGAGCGACCTGAACAAGGTGATGCTGATGTGCATCGGCCGGATGACGATGCCACAAATGCATTCTGGCGCGGCATCTGGTCGGTGCCCGTCTGTCACGCTGAGGCTGGCTGGATGCGTGATGTAGAGCGTGTGTGTGAACCTATACCAGAAATGGAGGCGATAATCATTACTCCACTAGACGTGGCTTGTGCGGTCCGCCCGATTCCAAACTGGAAATCACCGGGACCGGACGGACTGCACAACTTTTGGTTAAAATGGTTTCGTAGTTCACACATTCGCCTGGCATCGCAATTTCAGTCAGCTTTAGAGTCTGGGTCGCTACCACAGTTCCTTACAACAGGAGTTACCCACCTGCTCAATAAATCAGGTAGTCCCGCGGAACCCAAGAATTATAGGCCGATAACATGTTTGCCGACAGTCTATTAACTTCTTACATCCATTTTGAGAGCAAAAATTACCACCCACTTCGAAATCAATTCCATTATGTCTGCCTCTCAGAATGGATGTAGGAACGGGTCCCGCGGTACTAAGGAGCTGCTCCTCATTGATATGGTCATTGGCCAACAGGTTCGTCGATCCCGAAAGGATCTGTCAACATGTTGGATAGATTATAAGAAGGCCTATGACTCGGTGCCACATGCATGGCTTATGAGGGTGCTGGAGTTGTATAAAATTGATGCAACTCTACGCGCCTTCCTGATGCCATGTATGGGGCAGTGGAGTACGGTTCTTCGCTATCCAGGATGTCGGCAGATTCGGGGGACCGATGAACCCATAAGGATTAAGCGAGGAATATTCCAGGGCGATAGTCTGAGCCCACTATGGTTTTGTTTAGCCTTGAACCCTCTCAGCACGCTGCTGGAGGGTTCAGAGCTGGGCTACCGGTTGAGAAGAGGTGGTCAAGTAATATCCCACCTCCTTTACATGGATGATCTGAAACTCTTTGCCACCAACAACTTACGACTGATGGAGTTACTGAAGATGAAACCTTCAGTAACGCCATCAGGATGGAGTTTGGTGTGGACAAGTGTGCAGTCATGCATGTAAAGAGAGGAGAGATTATGGAATCCGGGGGCACCCAACTTTCGAATTCCATACAACTTAGATCCCTCTCCTCAACCGAAACCTACAAGTATTTGGGTATGTCGGAAGCGTTGGGCATCAATGGGGCTGACATGAAGCAATCGTTGAGGGAGCGCTTCTTTGGCCGCCTGAAGAAAGTACTTAACAGTCTTTTGTCAGGCGGAAATAAGGTGCGCGCATTCAACGGCTGGGTCATGCCGGTCTTGATGTACTCTTTTGGCATACTCAAATGGACTCAGACAGAACTAGATGCCCTGGATAGGAGAGTCCGGACACTGCTGACCGCAAATCGGATGCATCACCCACGATCCTCGGTCATGAGGCTGTACATCCCGCGGAAGTGCGGGGGTCGAGGCTTTTTAAATGCTAAGACCCTCCACAACCGTGAGGTGTGCAGTCTCAGAGAATATTTTCTCAAAGCCGAGGTGGGTATGCACCGGGATGTGGTCGCAGTGGACAAGGGGCTCACGCCGCTGTCCTTGGCTAAAGAGAACTGGCGCAAACCTGTAGTGCTCAGTACTAGTGATCGTAGGGAGGTATGGCAGAGTAAGGAGCTACACGGGCGCTTTTATCGGGCCCTTCATGGACCCGATACAGACTTCTTAGCGTCCGTGTCTTGGCTACGCTTCGGTGACCTCTTTGGGGAAACCGAAGGTTTTGTCTGTGCAATTATGGACGAAGTCATCATGACGAATAACTACCGGAGATATATTGTGAAGGACGGGACGGTTGACATATGTCGGGCATGCCACCGTCCGGGTGAGTCCATCAGACATATTATCTCTTGTTGTTCTCGTCTGGCTAACGGCGAGTACTTGCACAGGCATAACCAAGTGGCCAGGATTATCCACCAGCAACTTGCTTTGAAATACCGCCTCGTGGATTCAGAGGTACCGTACTACAGGTATGTGCCCGACCCAGTTCTCGAAAATGACCATGTCACGTTGTACTGGGATCGGTCTATTATCACTGACAGGACTATTGTTGCTAATAAGCCTGATATAGTGATAATAGATCGAGTAGCGCGCCGCACGGTGATAATCGATGTTACCATCCCGCATGACGAGAACCTCGTTAAAGCTGAGAAAGAGAAACAAATCCAATATCTCGACTTGGCACACGAGGTTGTTGACATGTGGGATGTTGACTCGGCTATCATTGTGCCGATTGTCGTAACGGCCAATGGCCTCATGGCCAAGAGCCTCGATCAACATCTCATGAGGCTCTCGTTAGGCGGCTGGGTCAAGGGCTTGATACAGAAGGCAGTTCTCCTCGATACGGCTCGCATTGTGAGGAGGTTCCTGTCTCTGGAGCCCTAACCATCGGTAGCTTGGACCCTGCTCCCCATACCGGTGGATCTCTATTTTTTATATTTTTAAATGTTTTGTTTTTTTTTTTTTATTCAATTTTATAATGAAATATTTAAAAATATAACGAATGTGTATAAAAAATGAATAAAGGATTTGAATAATATTTTTTTAAACAATGTCAATGGTAAGTCTTGAAGAGTATTTATTTCATACTACTACAAATTGCTTTCACCTGGACATTGTTTACAATAACGTACCAACCCTACAACGTCCACTCAAGCGCAGCCGTCCACACATCTGCAGCGATTGAGTGACCATTGTTACACACTGTTACGACGAAAAATTCAAGCGACACGGATACTATGGCATCCACAATATTATGTCACACACACACAATGAGTACACGATGTTATGAGTCCGAGTTATAATATTGAAATAGTTTAGCGAGGGTTAGAATAATAAAATTGTCAGCTGTTCAGCAAATAGTTATAATTACGAATCACTGATAGCAATTCTGGTACCGACACGCCTGCCGAAATTACGTCGCTCGCCGAAATTAAGTGGCTGTAGTTGTAGGCACCTATTTTACAATTTTTTTCACGGTTGGTTATCTTTTCGCAAATGATTTTGGATTTCTAATTAAAAACTAAAGTGAAAGACCCTATTGATTGATTGCGTTGTCGTGAAAATTACGCCTGACACACATTTGGCGTTAGCCAGAACGCGTCGTAATTTCTTCTTGATCGTGTCATAGGTAACTTATAATTGTAACAATTGCAGGCGTAATTAAGCTGCGTATATGTTACGTGGCAATGGTATAGGGTTTTCCGTAATTTCCGTTATTGGAGTCTGGAGTCTGTATTTGTGCGTGGTTGATGGCAACAGGCTGGCCCCCTATTACGTCGAACTTAAACATAACTGGCGAAATGTGTGTGTACTATATACCTCTGCTTACCCCTTCGGGGAATAGCAGCGTGATGTTATGTTGGAGATCAGTTGTCCCGGGCATGCGTTGTGCGCACAATAGACTCAATCAGGCGAAGGGTCAAACTATACGGTTAAGCTTTTTAAGTCAAATAAAATAAATCAATATAGTTGACCCATGGATTTGAAAAAACTAGGGATGCATCCGACACCATAAGGGTTCCTTTTTACCATTTTGGTGCAGAACCTTAAAAAACATAACTCGAAATAAAAATCTCTAAAGTAGAAGTAAAAAAAATTGTTAAAAAAACCCGACTGCTGAAAATTAATAGAAACAAGACGACATTGCAGTCGGGACCCGCTCTTTCTGGATAATAGTCTTATTATGGGTCCCGACTGCAATGTCGTCTTGTTTCTATTATTTTTCAGCAGTCGGGTTTTTTTAATTTTTTAACTATTTTTATTTTTCAGTTTTTAGTTGTTAATGTAAATGATATATTTATACTTATATGTTTACGTAATCGTCTTTTCGAGCCCTTCATTTTGATACCCCACTCGATAGGTTTTGAGGAAAATAATTTTTTGAAAAAGTAATATGGCACCAAAAATCAGGCATTTTAATTTTTATAATATTTTGATATATCCAGTGTCACTCTCACAGTCAAGACAAATCTAACAACACCTCTCAAGCTAAAATCCATCAAGCCGTTTAGGCTACAGAGCGTGCCAAAGAAATATACATACATACATACATACACTCGAAAAACATAACCCTCCTTCTGACGCAGTCGGGTAATAACCTAATAATAGATCTGTATATGACTGACAATTAACAATGATTGACAAATTCTTCTACAATAACTTTTACTGATTAGCTTATTTCATTTTGGCACAGATTTTGGGCCCAGTTCATGAGCCATGAGCAGTGATAGCCTAGTGGTTCAACCATGTGCCTCCCACGGCGAATGGTTCGAGTTCGATCCCGAGGCACGCACCGCTGACTTTTCGAAGTCATGTGCGTATTAGAAATTAATTATCACTTGCTTTAACGGTGAAGGAAAACATCGTGAGGAATGTTTTGTAATTATATCGGGACTTTTCGCGCATAATCAAAATATCAGTATTTTGACTAACCTCTAATCTAATCGTGAGGAAACCGGCATGTCCTAGAACCAAAACTTCGAAGACATGTGACGTCCACCAACCCGCACTGGGCCCGCGTGGTGGACTACGGCCCACTCCCTCTCACAGAGAGGAGGCCTGTGTCCCAGCAGTGGGAACATTACAGGCCGATTATGCTATGCTTATGCTTTGGGCCCAGTTCACCGACAAGATAACAGTCCGTTATATTGAAAACAGTCGTTTAATGTGACTTTTTCTATAGAAAAAGATATGTTAAACAGCCGTTTCCAATTAATCGGACTGTTATCTTGTCGGTGAACTCGGCCCTTAGTGATTTTATTCGCAGGATAAGACTAATACTTTGGTTAAATCCGCCCTAGAGTTTATTATTTCTAGTTAATTTCTTGATGTAAAGTTCTGCTGCATACAAACTAGATAGTCTGCAGTCCCGGTCCGCAGTTATCATAAAAGTGCAGTGAGCAGTCGGCAGCCCTTGTAACTATGTTTTATGGTGTCGTTAGTATTAACTTAGCTGTATTACGATACTTTAAGGGGGTAAGATCTTAAAGAAGTTCCGTCACAAAATATATATCTGCCTTAGGTTAATAAAACAATATTACTAAACTAATACATCGCATCCCAAGAGTTCATGGCTAAATAGCAACATGTGATACTCAAGCCGAGGTTGATAAAGGTTACTTAGCAAGTTCTTTGGCTTAGTTAAGTTCCAGACTTCAACCCGGGTGAGGGGAAGGGGGGGTCGAGGCGGTGAAGGGGTGATTCGTTCTGTTAATTTTTCTATGTAACATGCAAAAAAAACGAAAAAAAAACCAAGTTTGTTGCTTTTTTCGTGAAAAAAAAAAAAGTTTTTTCGGAATTTTCAACGCTATTTGTGACGCACACTGCTTTAAAAGTGGTGACACTGGTTCTCGTACTTTGCTATGATAACTTATCTCATTGTTTTTATGATCTGAGGCTAAACTCTAAACTGCACCTCCTACAAGTTTTATTCTAGAGTCTTGAGACCCCTGATTAGCCGCCTAAGGTCCTGCCTACACGACCGACAGCAGCCCAACAATTTAAGTTCGTGTGTAGCATGCCCTGCATGCCTAACTACCCACACCGCATCGAAATAACCATGACGGTGCCATACACCCAAAATTCCCGACCCTTTGTCATTTAAATAAACACCTTAATTTTATTGCCATAAAACTCAGAACGCATTGTTCGAAAAACGTACACATTCGCTCCGGTTTAAGTCACTAACAAAGAAATAAGCAAATGTGAGCTTTACGATCATAAAGATAAGAAATAGTATGAATATTTATAAAGTGAGCGTTACTTGTCACTGTAAAATCAGCTTTATTTTTGTAGCTGTAAAGTATAGTTTACATTGCAAGGCATATGTTTCCGAGCGAAGATTTGGCGAATTTATGTAAATTGAAAGAAAAGAGTACAATCAAGCACACCGCGGCGTCTGCATAATGCGGATGTTACATATCGTCACCAGTGTTGTGTACGAGATTGCACAAATAAAAAAGATTTTTAACCGACTTCAATAAAGGAGGTTCTGTTTTCGTCCCGTATATATGTATGTATGTTTGTATGTGCGCGATTTTCTCAAAAACTACTGATTCGATTTGGATGGGGTTTTCACTAACGTAATCTACATACTTTCAGGTTTTAGTATATAATACATTATGTAATCATTCCTATGTACAAAGTTATATGCATAAATGTACACACTCCGTAGAAGATTTACTGTTGAACGAATTCGTGAAAGTAATCTAACACGGGATAAAGAACTAAAAAGGGAAAACTAAAAAACTTTTTTAACAAAAAATAACCGACTTCAAAAATCCACTACAAAGAAAATAATAATTTTGGTTTCGGAAGTCGGTGGCAAAAAAAAGCAAACAAAAACCAAAGCCACCGACTTCCGAAACCAAAATTATTATTTTCTTTGTAGTGAATTTTTGAAATCGGTTTTTGTTAAAAACGTCTTTTATTTGGAACGAAGTTCCTTAATTAAGGCGGCTTACGCTAGGACTGAGAGAAAAACGCGATTACTTTTATACCTATTCAACAAAATAGCACGTGCGGCGTCGGTCTATATTGTATTACCTCAAAACCTACTAAACGGTTTTTCATACGGTTTTTTTTTTAAACCCCACTTTATGAACCTATAGAAATAAACGGCCTTACCACAAAAAAGATAGACACACGTTAAACGCGAATGCTACCAAAAATAATACACACTTGTTTTAGACAAGTCAGTGCTAAAACAATTGCCTATTATTTTTGGTAGCATTCGTGTTGAACGTGTGTTGAACAGATGTTTATTTTTTTGTGGTACGGCCGAAATGGTTTAACGTTAGTTTGTTGAACCCCAAAACAAATAAAAAAATTAACACCAATGTTTCAATTTTTTTTAGATAATTATGTCTGTTTAGTTGAATTATAAAAAAATATGATAGTTGTCGCTCAAAATATTGAACAATTGGAGACGTAAAGGTTTTTTCGTGGTCTTTCTTAACGATTTTTTTATCTAGAAGCATTTCTATGAAAAACCGGCCAAGTGCGAGTCGTACTCGCGCACCGAGGGTTCCGTATCATTTTTGGACGTATAAAGTGAAAAAAACCGGACCGCATAACTAAGTTTGTTTGTGAAGGAATTTTGGTGATTTTGAAAAAACTGTACTAGTTAGGAACATCGTTTTATTTTTGGTGCAATATTTGGATCAATTCCTATCAACTCTAATTATTTCAGATTTCTGCTCCGCAAACTTCGGAGATAAGGGGCATAGGATATTTTTTGACTTTTTTCACTTGCAATAAAGTTGGACAAGCATTTTTTATAACTGTTCCAAATTTCAAGTCGATAGCATTAGTAGTTGCTGAAATAAGCAGGTGTGACAGACAGACAGACAGACCGACAGACGAAGTCGCACCATAAGGGTTCCTTTTTTTTACCATTTTGGTACGGAACCCTAAAAATATCTTCGGAAAAGTCTTTTCTTTAAACTTAAGAGTTTATACAGTTATGTATTTTTTTCTGGCAGATACCGTAAAACGTCTAGCTTTTCTTCGCACAGTGAGCCGTATCAAAACAAGAAGAAAAGCTAGACGTTTTACGGTATCTGCGTTTGGACCAAATAAATATCACAAACTCGATATAGATAATATTCACCGAAGCGATACAAAATGAAAACAGCTCCATTTGTTTCCTCAGATCTCACACGCAGAACCCAAATAAACAAAATAAAACATCGCACGGTCATCGAACCCGCGTCCCACCAGCGGTCAACCATAACTAATATAATATTGTGATCGAGATTCAGAGCGAGCGTGTGAAGTTGATGCTGGATTTTTTAACCGACTCCGAAACAAGCAGGTTCTGTATTTGGCCCGTTTGTATGTATGTTTGTATGGTCGCGGTTTCCGAATTCCGAAACACAAATTTTTATTTTGTAAAAAATAATGTTGTTTTGGTGTACTTAAACAAGTTTTTTTTTCAATTTGAGTGTTTTTTACAGATATATTATTAAATATCGGTCGTTAGTTATATAAGTGACATTATCATTAGGACGATGACTCAGGTGGTATCACTTAGAAGAATGTTGATGGAAATAATGGATAAAGTTATACAGGGTGTTCCAAAAGTGACAGGCGAAATTCCAAAGCATCAAGTAAATATTTTGACTTTGTCCGAACTCAAACCTGCTGTTAGTGTGGTGTTCAGAGCAGACAGTGTTATTTGCATCAGTGTCCCTTGTCTTCCTCAGACTATACTTTAAGGCCTTGACCTCAGATCATGGAAACAAGGGAGATGTGCCAAGGCGCTATCGAGCTTGATGCCTGATTTTGAGCAAATTGCTCATATTAAAAACGTACGCGCTGGCGACGAACCGAACACGATCGAAGGTATAAATACAGTGTTTTAGTTTAGTGCTAGTGTTGAGTGACGATTAACAGTGTTAGATTGAGGGTGTGCGGAATGTTTGATGCGTGGGGGATCTTTTTATTCACAAGGAGCGCTTAATTATGCGCGTAATTGTGTCGAAAAATGTACTAAAAGTGGCATCAGTTGTTCCGGTACTAATTTGCTATGATGGCATATCTCCTTGTTTCTATGATCTGAGGCCTTGACATACAACATATTAATCAGTTTCATCGTTATTTATTACTAATGTTGTTGCTGCTGCGACCGCACGGTTGTCGCAGTGGCTGAGAGATTGGCTGCTACGCGACATATATGTCGCGGGTTCGATTGCACACTGGTCTGGCTGTTTGTGTAAGTGAAATTTGTATTTGTAAACGCACCCACGACACAGGAGAAATTCTAGTGTGGGCCAACGCTTAAAAAACATGTTAAAAAAAACGTAATATAAGTGTAATTATGTTTTTATCAGATATCTGAAATTATATTATTATCTACAAACCAAAACTGCTGTGTTCCTCATCCACCTGTATTTTTAACCGACTTTAAAAAGGGGGTTGTCAAGTTTTTTTTATATATTTTTTACATGATATCTTTGCCGACTTCCGAAACTGTTTGACGCAACATTATTATGATATTTTTGAAGGCGGATAATTTTATATTTATTTTTTCAGATAACATAAATTATTCTGCAAACCAAAACTGTTGTGTTCCACATCCTGTATTTTGTGCAAATTAATTAGTACTGTACTGACCCATCCCGCGTGTCATAAACTGTCATTAAGCTCGTTTCAATTATGTCAGTATGACAGCTGTCAGCTGCGTGATGACGTCACAGTGCCAGGCGCAGGGGCTCGGCGTGACGTCAATTAGTAATAAATAGTACCTTCTTGTCGAGTCATCTCGATGACTGTTCATTATTGTGGTTAATTAAATGATCGTAGGTTTACCTATTATAACATTTACTAGACTTTTGCCCGCGACTCTGTCCGCGTGGACTACAGTGAAATGTCCAGTTTAAATGACCTCCGTAGTGTAGGGTGGCTAGTACTACCAAGAGGTCAAGCTGTATCTCTGGTTTATCCCACCGGAATTAGATGAAACGTAGCTTAGATTTTAAGTTGGACGCCAAGCTATCGAACTGTGAAAACAACATCAAAATCCGTTCAGTACTTTTTGCGTAATGCGCGCACAAACAGACAAACAGACAATAATTCTGAAAAATATATTTTTGGGTATGGTTACGTCTCAATACCCTATCCCATTCTTTTTCTGGAATATCTTCAATGTACAGACACGGCTTTTTTACAATTTTATAATAGTACTTAAAGACATTTATAACCAGCGGCACGCTATAATGGCCGGTTTGAAGTTTGTCTGTTCATAAAGTTTCGAAAAAATTGACAACTACTTTTGAATGAATAATTACTGTACTTTATAGTGACGTGTCAATTGACAATAAAGTACCTACAGCAATTGTTCTTTCAAAAGTTGTTGTAAATTTTTTCGAAACTTTATGAGCGGACTTAAACGCCAAAATGGCCATCATACCGTGCCGCAGATTTAGTAACGTTCAAATTGCAATTTGGGGATGTGATGCGGATCCGGGTTCGTTTCCCGAGTTGTTGCAACAAATGGTTTTACTAACAAGCTTTTCTTTTTAGGGTTCCGTAGGTACTTCAAAAGGAAAAAAACGGAACCCTTATAGGATCATTTTGTTGACTTCCCTTAACTGGTGGAGGCACTAGAAGAAGTATGTTATAGCGGCATCTTACTCATAGATGGCGCTATTGCATATTTCGGAACCCGCAAAAAACTAACACGACAAAAAATATCATAGAAAATTCAATACAAATATAAGTATGATTCTGCTACGTCGTAGCGTCGTAGCGCTACGTGACTACGGCGTAGCGAGCTCGCTTGCGTGTTATCTATTGAAGTTTATGTTGAATGATACTTCGGTTACGGAGAGGCGACACGGTAATGGATCGATCGATATGGGATTGACTATTCACATACTTTCTACTCTAGTGTATTTATTTTATACAGTAGAAATGGGTGAAGGAAAACATGATGAGGAAACCGGCATGTCCTAGAACCAAAAATTCGAAGACATGTGACGTCCACCAACCCGCACTGGTCCCGCGAAGTGGACTATGGCCCCCTCTTTCTCTCAAAGAAAAGGACCTAGCTGCGCCCCGCGGTTTCACCCCCGTTGCTTGGCTCCTAAGGGTCGTAGCGTGATGTTAAATAGCCTATACTATTCCTCATGAATGTGGCCAGCATATACAAAAAGATTTTTTCAAATCCGACTAGTAATTTCAGAGATTTGCGCGTTCAAACAAACGAACTCTTCAGCTTTATAATATTATAGAATTATAGTGTAGATTTACTGCCAACTGTTCCTAATATTGTTTAGCAAGAAACAAAATGGTGTATTGTTCACAATTCACAAAGCAGCTGAAAGTTATTCAAATATTCAAGTCGTGTTCAAGTTTTATTTGCTTCACAAACTTATGAGCGTTGCCTCAGACGCCGAAGCGTTATAAACTAACTTTATAAATAATTCGGCTCAATTAGTATGCCAGTCTTTTGCGTAAGAAATGCGGTCGCCATTTTAGAAACCGTTGTTCTCTAATTTCTTCCCTGATTGTAGCTATAGGAACACTTAAAACTAACATCTCGTTGGTCTAGCCTGAGCGTGGTATCCTGGGTTTGATCCCCGGGTCAGACAGCATGGAAGCTTGATTTGAGTCTGGTGAATGGCAATAGGATTTTTTTTTTTTAACCGACTTCCAAAAAGGAGGTTCTGTATTCGTCCCGTATGTATGTAAGTATGTATGTAAGTATGTAAGTATGTATGTATGTATGTTTGTATGTGCGCGATTTTCTCAAAAACTACTGATTCGATTTGGATGGGGTTTTCACTAACGTAATCTACATACTTTCAGGAAGGTTTTAGTATATAATACATTATGTAATCATTCCTATGTACAAAGTTATATGCATAAATGTACATACTCCGTAGGAGATTTACTGTTGAACGAATTCGTGAAAGTAATCTAACACGGGTTAAAGAACTAAAAAGGGAAAAATAAAAAACTTTTTTAACAAAAAATAACCGACTTCAAAAATCCACTACAAAGAAAATAATAATTTTGGTTTCGGAAGTCGGTGGCAAAAAAAGCAAACAAAAACCAAAGCCACCGACTTCCGAAACCAAAATTATTATTTTCTTTGTAGTGGATTTTTGAAGTCGGTTATTTTTTGTTAAAAAAGTTTTTTATTGAGGATTGGAAATTATCAAATGACCCCTCCCGCTCTGGGCGGAGCGGAAGGCAGTGTCAGACTCTTACTAAAACCCACCCGTGTTCATTCCACAGCCCTTTATGTTCCGGGTCAGCGGTACCCCTTTCGGACAATCCCGCTTTCCCGGCAGGCTTGGGCCCTAGTGGGCCCCCTCTTTGATGCTGACATCTCTTTGAGGCGCGCGTGGAACACGTACGCGCCGTTCGGCACGGGATGGCAATAGGATAGCTAGATAGGATCCTTATTACAAGGGACAGTACAGTAACAGTGGTTAGAGCGTCGTCACGGTACAACAGTGTCACTATAGCTGTGGTCGCAATAAGCTGGCTTGGCAACATCAAGTACTACCTGTACTACCTACCTATCTAGACAGGTAGCCGTGAAACAGTTGTGGATGTCACTACATCTGACGTCACGAATCCTACATTGCGCAAGTAGAGTTTTCACAGCGATAAGCATAATATACAGCAACCCGACTTTATCTATGGGGGCAGTGGCCCGCCAGACGACATCACCCGGTCTGGTAGGAGGATCCTCCCTTTTCAATGGAGGGATACTCCTTTTCATCCCTCCATTGCCCAAATGGCCCAACAGCGCTAAAAATATAACCCTTCGTTTTGGCTTTGCCGTAGTAGAGTAAAAACTCGAAGATATATGACATCTACCAACCAGCGCCTGACCCACGTGGTGGACTACGCCTCCCCTCCTCTCACAGAGCGGTTGTTGCCCCCCCCCCCCCCGCCTGTCACAGAGGCTTCTTTGTGAGAGGGGGGAGGGTCTGCGTCCCAACAGTGGGAACATTATGGGCTTATAATGCAAAGGTTCCTTTACCCCCCCAGCCCTGCTCACTACACTCCTAAAACTCCAAAGTTTTAAAGAAACTGGCTAATCAGGTGGATATTATTCAAAACGTGTGCCTGTTTTATTTGTTGTAACTAAAGTGGAGCAGTACACGCGCTCTGAACTCCTGGGACTTGGAGCTTGGTTTAATTACTTTACAATGTCTTGTGGATTAAGTTATTTCGTTATTCTCGGGCGTGACGGGAAATGAGGAAAAGTGTACAACTAGCTATGCCCGCCACTTCGTCCGCGGGAAATTAGGATCGCTCAGTCGCAAAATGCCTACTTCGCAAAATGTCGAGAAGTCGCAAAATGTTCCTTTCGTATAATGTCACTTATTTCCAATTCTTCGGTATGAGAAATAACACATATTAAGAAAAAAAACCGGACAAGTGCGAGTATGCCTCGCGCCCTAAGGGTTCCGAAATATGATCATAGATGGCGCTACTGCATACTTCCAATGGCGCCATCTATGAGCAGATGGCTCCACTTATGGTCCGGTGACTGACGGCGGACAACAAAGTGATCCTATAAGGCTTCCGTTTTTCCTTTTGAGATACGGAACCCTAAAAAGTAAAAACCGCAATAATGTTACCTGTGTGTGAAACAGTTTCGGAACTCGCCTTTGATTTTTGATTTGGTTTGATTCGGCACCGACTTCCGAAACTTTTCACACCTAGGTAACATTATTGTAATCTTTTTGAAGACGGTTATTACATTTTTTTTTTCTATTTTGCCCGCAGTCTATGGCGTCATCGTGGGGGGTGGAGGGAGGGTCAATCATATATTTTCGTGTTTCCGTCAGACGGATCTTAGTAACTATACTTTTTGTAACTTTTAAACTTTAGGAGTATGAAGCTTTCAAAAGTAAGTACATATTTTTCATTACATAGGTATTTTTTTTGGAATGCCGATGACGACAAAGAATTTCATCGAATACATATAGGTATAGTATAATGTTCGGCATTTAACAAAGTCAATTAAGGCTTCATTCCAACACTATTATGAAACATCCCTCCCTACACACAATCATAGGCGGCTTACACACGATTCCCCATTACGAACACACACGCACATAACCGCAGACGTAGGGGAGATTCGTATGTAGCCGCCCTGCCAGACATTCGTAAATGATTCAATAGTGCATAGTGTATTGAGTTAGAATATCCATTAGGTACAGGGCTCGTGGCTAGGTGGCTGAATGGCTACAAATTGATTAATTGATAATTAATTGATAGTAATTTTGAATGGGATTGTCAAACTAGAGTAGTCTACGTAGGCCGCAGATTAAGCTTAAGTGCAGGCGCGGTCCCGGGGGGGGGGTCACGGGGGTCATGACAATGTCATGTCATGTCATGGCATTTTTAATGTGTGGGAGATCTCTGTTTTTACAAAGGAGCGTTTGTAGTTGTGACGCACAGTGCTCTAAGAATGAATGTTGACAGCGGTTCGGTTCCCCTACCAATTTGCTATGATAACATATTTCCTTGTTTCTATGATCTGTGGGAAGAAGTGACCTAATAAATTATACATCGGAAACACGGATAAGCTACTGAATATTTTGGAGCAATTTCCAATAATCCCACCCCCAGCCTATAGCTCCGTCTCTTCTTGAGACAGGCGGAACGCAATTTTCAAAGTCATTTAACTTTGATATCGGCGCGTTGGAACGATACGCCATAATCGTACCCCATAGCCTTTACATGTGCGATAAAAATATAGGATTTTCGTGAAAAGAAACATAAAAGGTATACTTCAATGTGTTCCTCCCCTGGACTAATGGCGCTGATTCTCATATGAACAAACAAAACTAATATTGGAGTATTGCTATCTTTGTCTAAGGGTGGATTTACATCAGACGAGCGAATACTCATTCTATCCTCTCTCTATCAAATTCTTTTAGGGCCAAGTTTACCGATAAGATGACAGTCCGTTAGATTGAAAACGGCTGTTTATCATATCTTTTTCTAAACAAAAAGTCATGTTAAACGGCTGTTTACAATTAATCGGACTGTTATCTTGTCGGTGAACTTAGGCCTTAGTGATAACAAACGTAGAGCATTCTTTCATTGTTCTGTCTGCGTTCACAAATTCTATGGAATATTCTACATTTGCTCGCTCGCTTGGCACTAGAGCGTGCGAACAGTTGCTTAGAGCGTTCTTGCATGTTCGGACGTGAAGCGTTCTTGTGTTCTAGCCATTCGTTCGTCTGATCTAAACATCTATTGGTGCTGATTCTGTTGAACATCACACTAAACTAATTTTAATCACACTATAGCTTTTTCTTACAAATAACATTGAAAAAGGACAGAAAATATTTAGAACTGTCTTAGGCCATGTTGTTTCAACTTACAGTTACGTATCTGTAACCGTCAAATATGGCGGCTTGTATGACAATTTCATACTGACTTAACGATTACGTACTGACTTACGAATACAGATGGTTTGAAGCAACCCGCCCTTAGTCTATGCCCTTGTCATTTACGGGAAAATAGTCATGACCTTTTGCGATTACGACTAAATTGACGTTAAAACTATTATATAGCAGATATTTAATCCTGTCAAATTAGTCCACTTGATTTAATCCTGTCAAATTAGCCCTCTCTCATGTTTTTTATTGGAGACATGACAAGACTAAATTAGTTTAGTTCGTAAATAAGAGAATCGGCACCATTTTGCAAGAATTCTAGTTCTTGGTTCTCATTTTTGCTCATTGATATATTTTGGTGTTAACGCTTTTGTGTACACTAAAAGATCGAGAAAGAATGCTACTCTAGCTCTTTGTTCGTTTAACTGGGCGTGGATGACCACTCCAATCCTCGTTTAGTACCCCAGGCATTACTTTAGCACTTAAATCTAAAAAAACATAGAACGTTTAAGACCTAAACGAAGTGACAGACAGGGAAGCCAACATTTCGTCGAAGGAAACTCGTATCTGAAACGCTGTATTTAAAATCTATATCGAGCAATAAGGAACAATGCCATAACTCTAGTTTGGAACTAAAATGTCGCAAGTCGCTCGTAATGACGGATGCGTGTTGTACACTAATTGACCTTACAGAATTGGACACTTTTTGTAGATGCGTGTGAGGCCATTAGCCATAATGATAAGGATTACAATGAAGTTGGTCAATGTATCTAACTTTACCTATTTAAGAGCCTACTGCTTTTGTTAATGGCGCCATTGTGCGCGGTGGACTGATAAAATTATATTTAACTAGCACTTCGCCCGCGACGTCGTCCGCGTGTCCCACAGGAACTGTGCATTTTTTCGGGATAAAAAGTAGCCTATGTTACTCAGTGATAATGTAGCTTTCTATTAGTGAAAGAATTTTTAAAATCGGTCCAGTAGTTTCGGAGCCTATTTGGTACAAACTAAAAAATCTTTCCTCTTTATAATATTAGTATAGAAGTATATATGAACTAGCTTTAACGTCCTGCGGTTTCACCCCATTGCTCGGCTCCTAAGGGTCGTAGCGTAATGTTAAATAGCCTATACTATTCCTCATAAATCTGGCTATCATATACAAAAAGAATTTTTCGAATCCGACTGATAGTTCCAGAGATTAGAGCGTTCAAACAAACAAACTCTTCAGCTTTATTATACGGTGTGTAAGTGACAGCGAAACGAAAACTGAACCCATGGGTTCAGTACCTTACAGTCGCGAAGGGTCCCTACAATACGATTCCTACCGGATTCCCTTTGAAAAATAGTACAGGCAGTATTGCCTACTTTTATTATTTAGTGTTATTAAATATAAAAGACATTCCCAAAAAGAATGAAAAATGGAAGAATATCTTATATATTTCATAACATTATATAACATGGCTTTAACATGTTTAAAATTCGCAAAAATATACATTTATAATGTATAGATGGTGATATCATAAATATTGATATTCAGCCGCAAGCAGTTAGACTGGAAGCCGACCCCAATCATGTTTGGGAAAAGGCTAGGCGGATGATGAAATGGTGATATCATATCAATGTTCTTCTACCTGCAAAGGTAAAAACATTGAGTTGGAGTCTGTAATTAGTCTCCGATAGACGTCACCAAGAGGCGTAAAAAGAGGTTTCCAATTACAACTGATTCAGACACGACACTGTAGCTCAGTGGTTAAGAGCGATGCCCCGGTTTAGGCAGAGGTCGCAGGTTCGATTCCTGCCTGAGTCCGTTGTTTTTGGGAATGTCTTATATATTTAATAACATTATATAAGCACTAGAACTTCGCCCGCGACTTCGTCCGCCTGTCCCACAGGAACTGTGCATTTTTTCGGGATAAAAAGTAGCTTATGTTACTCATTGATAATGTAGCTTTCTAGTAGTGAAAGATTTTTTTAAATCGGTCGAGTAGTTTCGGAGCCTATTCGGTACAAACAAACAAACAAACAAAAAAAATCTTTCCTCTTTATAATATTAGTATAGATAACATGGCTTTAACATGTTTAAAATTCGCAAAAATATACATTTATTATTTAGCTTTTCGTGGCCAGGTAAGCATTTGTAGCTCCGACTTACCTCTTAAAAAAACTGACTCTTCGCCACTCACAACCCCTCAGCGTTAAAATATTTCATCGGACTTTAAAAATAATTACGACTTTGCAGTTTGTTAAACATCTCCAAACAAAGTCGTATTCAATTCAATCTCTGCATTTTATTTTCGGCCATAAAGCCATAACCTTATTTGCTACAAACTTTGTAACCAAATCTGTGAAACTCAAACGAAATTCCCTCTATTTAGTTCCACCTAGGGATGTAAAGCGGTAAAATTACTTTCGTAAAATTCGGTAAAATAGGATATTTTACGTAAAATATTATATTTTACGGTAAAATACGGTAAGATTGGGTAAAAAACGAATTAAACTACTACTTAGAAAAGTTCCGAGTCCGGGGAACAGATGGAGCCACAGTCACTCATTGCGACCAATCATCGCCGACCGCGGTCCGCGCATACCACCGTCCACCATTCACCATACATAAGTTGCCGGTAATTTAACCGTAATTTATATAAATTACCGTAAAATACCCGTATTTTACCAGCGTTTTCGGTAAAATGACGTAATTTTGCAACCCTAGTTCCACCCCACCCTAACCCAGCCAATACACAAACAGACATTATTGGACTGTTAGCAGGAGCTTGTTACCGTCCGGGATAGACGCCGCCGGGGGGCATGCACTAGCTACAATATACTGTATAACTACGTAGATAAGTTTGTACGTTATATTGTTAAATTGTACGAGGTAGGTACGATTCCGACACCGGTGACAGCGAACGACAGCTACAGTCCGACCGCTGAGAGAATGCGTTCCTGACACTTGATTAATTTAGCACTAAACTATTTTAGTTTTATAGTAGGTTGATGTTAGAATATAACATTTTGTTAAATTTTCATTACTGTATAGTTTCATCAAAATCCGTTCAGTAGTTTTTGCATGAAAGAGTAACAAACATCCATACATCTTTACATCCTCACAAACTTTCACATTAAAATTTATAATATTAGTAGGATGAGTAAGATGAAAATATTATTTTTAATCGTAAAATAATTTCCACTTCAAAGTTTGGTCGCCCATACAATCACGAACGGTCAGAAACGCATTCTCTCATCCGCCGGACTGTAGTACCTAGTACCTGCCTATACATACATGAATTTTATTAATTTTTATTTAATACACAAATGTATGTACAGAGGCGCACGTAATGTCTTAGGCCTTTAGGTGGTGCAGGAGACAAACAATGATATTATCTCCTGCCATGTTATGTTTGTTCAATTATTTTTACTTTTTACACGTAGCCAACGTTTAATTACAATGACTTATCTTGTCTGACATCGCCCCACACAACAAAACAAAAAAAAAACCATAAAATTCAACTGGAGACCTCCATTTGAATGTTTTTTTTTGGTTTTGTTGTCAAACCATCGGATAATAAACTCCATTTCATGAAAGTGACAATCTCTGTTTTATAAATCTCCTGCAGTGTAATTTGTTAACCGTAATTAAAATAGCCAAAAATGTTAACTACTTTTTTTTTATTGTGAATCTGTAAACTATTTGAAAAAAGACAATTAACACCAAAAAAAAGATGAAACATCTACAAAATTGGCAAAGTTATAAGCGTTTTAAAATGTTTTGCTAGACACGGACGGCACTACCTACTAGTGACGTACCTACGTCCGATTCGCGCGACAAAGACGGAGCGATACTCCCACCAAGATCTTTAAAAGCGTCTATGTTTTCCATTTTGTGATAAATTATTATTTTTGCTTTTACTTTTTTGTTGTGCCTATTCCTTCTTTAAAATAAAATAATTTATTTGTACTTTTTTATTTAATAGTAGGACACTACCGTATTATGACCGCACGGTTGTCGCAGTGGCTGAGAGATTGGCTGCTACGCGACGTGTCGCGGGTTCGATTCCCGCATTGCACATAGGTCTAGCTGTTTGTGTATGTGAAATTTGTGTTTGTAAACGCACCCACGACACAGGAGAAATACTAGTGTGGGGAAAGATTTAAAAAAAAAAAAATCTATACTAATATTATAAAGCTAAAGAGTTTGTTTGTTTGAAGCGCTAATCTCTGGAACTACCAGTCGGATTCGAAAAAATCTTTATGTATACAGGATGGCGATTAGGTTATCACATTAAATGAAACCATGTATCCTAAATGGCGTTCTTAGTACATACACAATAAAAAAAATTGCCGGTTGCCGCTTTTACAAGTCAGTAAATGTACCAACTTGTATTAACAGTTGTACTATTACTGGTACATTTACTGACTTGTAAAAGCGGCAACCGGCAATTTTTTTTATTGTGTATGTACTAAGAACGCCATTTAGGATACATGGTTTCATTTAATGTGATAACCTAATCGCCACCCTGTATACAGGGTGGCAGGTTAAACAGTGGAAATATTTTAAGGGGTCATTGTACTCATAATTATGAACAACTTTTACTATGGGACCATCTTTTTTTTCTCGATTTCAGAGATGGTCCCATAGTAAAAGTTGTTCATAATTATGAGTACAATGACCCCTTGAAATATTTCCACTGTTTAACCTGTCACCCTGCATATGATAGCCAGATTCATATGAAATAATATAGGCTATTTAACATCACGCTACGACCCTAAGGAGCCGAGCAACGGAGCTGAAACCGCGGGGCGTACCTAGTAATTTATGTTGCTTTCAGAAACTGAAAATCTTGCCTAAAGCAGTGAACGCGACATTAATGAAACTTCGCTAATTAAAATGCAAACCCAGCGTACAAAGTTATCTCATACATTAACATGAAGTTAACTCCAGTATAACGCCGAACTAATGCCGTCGGGGCGTGTGACGTCACAGCTGTAATATAATAATAAAACATTGCATTGTAATTAAACGTTTTATAACTACTCGGCTCTATAAGGCATGAAGTATTTGTTGGTGTATGTATTTACTTGCAATTCACCCGCGTAGCTCGGAGGGTCGTAACGTGATGTTAAACAGACTATACTATTTCTTATGAATCTGGCTATCATTATGCAAAAAGATTATTTCGAATCCGACTGGTAGTTCCAGAGATTAGCGCGTCCAACTCTTCAGCGTTATTATTTTAGTATAGATGGATTAATAAAATTGTTCACTTTATTTATACAGGGTGACTGGTAATTAGTGACCGATATTTATACAAATGATTGTACTCATGATAACAAACAACTTTTCCAAAGACGAGAAAAGATTGTTAGTGTCCTTGCGCTTTGCTTGGCTCGTCTTGGCGGGAGCACTACCGCGCCCCCAGATGTAACTTACATGCGCCGGATGTTGCTTTTATGTGACGTACTTACCTGTGAACAAGAAAAATAACGAAATTAGTTTCAAACATTCCATCTTTCTTCACCATCATCATATCTGGCGAAAGACGTCCACTGCTGGACGTACGCGTCCCCTAGCATCGCCACATCGACTAGCAATCCAACTTTTACCTTTATTACCGTGCCTAAACCCTGACCAGCAGCGTCGCCAAAAGCGGGACGCCCCGCTTTTGACACCTAACAGCCCGGCCACGACTTTTGACTTAGCGGCAAGCGGCGCGGCGAGCGGCGCGGTTTTAGTGGCAATCTCAGATCATAGAAACAAGGAGATATGCCATCATAGCAAATTAGTACGGGAACAACTGATGCCACTTTTAGTACATTTTTCGACACAATTACGCGCATAATTAAGCGCTCCTTGTGAATAAAAAGATCTCCCACGCATTGAACATTCCGCACACCCTCAATCTAACACTTTTAATCGTCACTCAACACTAGCACTAAACTAAAACACTGTATTTATACCATCGATCATGTTCGGTTCGTCGCCAGCGCGTACGTTTTTAATATGAGCAATTTGCTCAAGATCAGGCATCAAGCTCGATAGCGCCTTGGCACATCTCCTTGTTTCTATGATCTGAGGTGGCAATAGTACCGACACCGCGCCGCTGTGAGCGATTTTTTCGTGGCATGGTTCATACATTTTAATATATTTCAGTTTACCGCTCGCCGCTGCCGCTGATAGCGGCAAGGTCGTGGCCAGGCCGTAAATTACAAAGTCCCGCGCGGGACAGCAAAAATCACGCTTTTTTACAGGCGATCTATTTTATCCACCTATCCTGCCCGAATCCCGAATTGCCGATACGCGATCGCAGCGGCCGCGACGGGGCGCGGACAGAGCCCAGGTGCTATAAGTAGAGGAATTAATAATTATTTAAGAAATTAAGAAATACTACTGGAAGTCCTCAGAAAATTACAAATACCTATCGATATTTTTGTACTTATTTTTAACAAAACACGCGTTTTCTACTCTGATATATTAAAAATTCTGCCTTAGTCGAAAATAAATCTGGCAACGCTGCCATGAACGGATCACCCGCACTCGTAGCCTCTCTCTTGAGCAGTCCAACTTGTGCGCTGACTTATGAAGTGTCGATAAGACGTTAATGCGTTCAGACACGCGATTCGGACCTTATGAGGTGCGGTGCGAGTGTTAGCGTAGCGGGTAGCGACGAGCGGGCAATGGAAGAGGCCGTTACGGGACGCCCGGCTGATGTGAAACATAAAAGAAACGCATGCACAAGGGACAGACAGCGGCGACGGAGATGCCGTTTGCCAACAGAAAGGTGCGCCAATAATGTTTTAATCAAAACCTGACTACGAAAATCCTTAAAAAAAACGATCTATAAGGTGTAAAATATTAAATAATTAACATGTACGCATTTTTACAAAGTTTCAGAGTAAAGCAGTGGCCACATACGTCACAACACGATATGTTTTCATTTTAATGATTTTTACTTTTATCATCCACCTATAAATAATTGAATAATTGCCTCGAAAATCATCTCTTAAAGGACCAATTATTTAAGGACTCTAAAATCTTTATTATTAGTCGAGAAATCATTCCCCGCTATCACTGGGACCCAACCCTGCCATCCCTTAATCGCTTCCATTGCGAAAGAATAATTATTTCGTATAACCCGACACTCCAAACTAATACAAACTTTATTCTCTTACACAAATAATACATTTTACTATAACCAGCTAAATAATATTGAATCGTTATACCGAAATTAGGACGAAATATATATGGAATTCAGTAAAATTAAGAATAATATAATAATTTATTAAGAAACATAAAGTTAGTAATTTTAATTAAAATTTATTACAATTAGTTTAATTAACTCTACTTTATTGTGTTAATGTTGCAGGAACACATTATGGGCAGATTGGGCAGTATTTGTAAGAAATGAAAGGGTTAAATAAAATGATTAATTAATAGTTTTTAAACTTTCGCGAATTGTACACCATGTTTTTAATTATATCGGGACTTTTCGCGCACAAACTAAATCAAAATTCTTATATTTTGATTAAGTTTGTGCGCGAAAAGTCCCGATATAATTAAAAACATGATTATATACTTATGTAGGTAGTTTTATTTTAAATTAAAGTTTCTTAAGAATATTTGTATACATATACGTATGTATTTGTAGTATGATTGGTAATATGCATTAACTGCCTTTAAGAAGATATTTACGATTCTTCTTTTCACAGTGCAATGACATTGTTTTCCACACACATAAAATACCTACATACATAATCAATCGATCGCGTTCGGTCCGTCAGTAACATGATCACACTGATCATGTCAAAGAGTCAAGCTTTGTAGCGTCTTAGCACATCTACCTTGTTTCTATGATCTGAGGCCTATTGTAAGCATAAATACATAAGAAAAACCAATTATACAAATAATTAAAATATCTTTCGCCGCACTTTTAAATTAAATTAAACTGTCTGATGTAAACTAATACCACAATAATCTGAAGCAAATATTGACTACAAAATGTTCACACACCACACTTAATTAGTTAATTGCCATAACACACACCAACGTATCTCCTGAAAATTACACTCTACAGGGTAAAATTACACTCTACAGGGTAAAATTACACTCTACAGGGTAAAATTAAAACCAGTGCGGATATTTTAGGAGGTGAAAGTACTCATGATTATGATCAACTTTTATTATGGGACCGACACTGAATTAATATGAAAAAAAAAAACAACTGTTCCATACATTTTGATCATGTTGTGGTGCATTTTTGTAGGGAACAGCAGATTTTTTTTTTTCATATTTCAGTGTCGGTCCCATAATAAAAGTTGATCATATTCATAAGTACTTTCACCTCCTAAAATATCCGCACTGGTTTTAATTTTAACCTGTATACACCTACAAAGTCCAATTCCACATAACAACATTACCTAAGCAATTAGAGAGTTTGATTTAACACTATAAATTGAGTAATCTAAAATCAACATTAACTTATATGTTATAAGGTTCAATATTGCATGGGGCTAAGTATGAAGCAATTAGACTAATAAGTATCTGTTCGTTAAAACTGTAGGGAATATCTTGCTAATCGAATTCGAATCTTATCACGAGTGTGAAATGGTTGAAATTGATTTGATGTGGATGCGTAGAGTGCAACATTTGAATTAACTAGGGATGTTCTTTGAGTACTAATATACGCGTATCCGAACAAAATAGTGTCAATATTTGTGACTATGTTAATGGCCGTAGGGAATCCTTCTACTTACGCTAATTAGCCAATCTTTTAACTCTAATTTTTAGGGTTCCGTACCAAAATGGTAAAAAAGGAACCCGAAAAGGTGCGACTATGTCTGTCTGTCTGTCTGTCACACCTGCTTATTTCAGCAACTACTAATGCTATTGACTTGAAATTTGGAACAGTTATAAAGAATGCTTGCCCAACTTTATTGCAAATGAAAAAAGTCAAAACATATTTTTATTTTCATTGCAAAAGGGGCCGGAGTGGGGGTCCGAAATTTTAAAGTGGGGTTACTAGGTCAAATGGCATATCGTATGAAAGGACTTGATCTGCACATTTCAAAATATATTTTCATTTTATTTTATGTCTCACAGCTTACGACATATATAATGAAAAATGACTGAAAAAATACCATTCGGCCCTTATCTCCGAAGTTTGCGGAGCGAAAAATCTGAAATAATTAGAGCTGATAGGAAATTACCCAAATATTGTACCAAAAATAAAACGATGTTCCTAACTAGTACAGATTTTTTCAAAATCATCAAAATTCCTTCACGAACAAACTTACTTATGCGGTCCGGTTTTTTTCACTTTATACGTCCAAAAATGATACGGAACCCTCGGTGCGCAAGTACGACTCGCACTTAGCCGGTTTTTTTTTACCGATTTCAAATACAGGAGCTTCTGCATTAAACCCCTACTGTACCTATGTATGTATGTTTTTGTTAAACTCTTGTTAGATAGACGTTTTAATAAATAGTTACGATTTAACCAAGCGTGCTTTTCAAGTCTACTAAAAATAATATTGGAGTACCCCAGACGAAAAAAGAAATCAAATAAAATGTAAAGAGACTTAGAATAATATAAAATGTTAGGAATATAAAATGTAAAGTTAAAGGCCATAAAAACAGTTCGGAAAATTGCGAGCGTATTTTTTAACTGATATTATAATATATTTTCTCTCTGTCCTACAGAAAATATACGTCCAGCCGGCCTAGCACCACGATAGAAACGTCTACAGAAGAATAGACAAAGTGGCAGATTGTTGAAAGATTTTTATCGCTTTATGCATACAATGAAGAGAAGAAATGTTTCTATTATTCAGTAGACAAAACTGATAAGCCAAGCACGCGTCGGTGCGTGCGCGGGCAGAAGAGATAACGCTTCTTTGGTAGAATAAAGATAGATTCGGTCAAGCTAAGCGTGAAGTAATTTCAAACACGCTTTATAATATTGGCGTAAACGCAACATCAAACACAACTTGATCATCCCGCAAAATATCCGCGTGTCCGCAGCACATCACTGTGTCGGTTACGCCGCACGCAGCTACTCGAGACATCAAAGTGAGTGCGTAACTCGAGTGGCGGTTACACGTCACTTGTTACCTGTATTTTGAGTTTGACTATTTAGTTAGTAGCGTTAAAATATTACCTAACGAATTTCTGACTGAATTCCAAACAAAGTTTTGGCCCTTTCCAGAATAACACATATGCTACTTCTTATCCCAAAAAGCGGGCGAAGCCGCGGGTGGAAGCTGGTATGTAAATCAAGTGATTTTTTTTCTAAGCTTTGTTTACAAGATTTATCAAGTAATACAGACTTAGGCCATGTCTACGTATCTGTAACCGTCAAATATGGCGGCTTGTACGACAATTTCATACTGACTTGACGATTACGTACTGACTTACGGATACAGATGGTTTGAAGCAACCCGCCCTTATTCATACAAGACTAAAGTCAAAGTTCTGCTCCCAAAAACCTGTTAACTAAAAGCCTGCATCACATGTCTGTCACTCCGCCTCGTCCTTACATAATCAATTAGAGGATTACCTCCAAACCTGATGCAAGTAATGTTATATTATGTCGTGAGATGTTATGCAAGAGCGTAGCCAGGTACAGGCATAGGAAGGCAGCCGCCCCCTCCCCCTGGCGAGGATAGTATTCATAAATTGTTTTTTTCTCATTAAGTGAATATCGTATGCTACGAGCATTCTCCTTAAGTTTTTTTTTAAATAATAATAAATATTCTTTATTAACATAAAAACAGTGAAAAATAAGACATATAAATGCACTGCAAACTATGTTACCTGACGATTTTTATACATATAATGGTGTATTTTGAACTTGATTATATCATAGATTGTCCAACCTAGAGACAGTTGAAAATGAAAATGTCTCATGTGCCTGAAATGACACCGACACCCATACCCTTCAATCGGAACACAGTACTATTCCGGACGAGCTCTATTGTGATTATATAAATTAAGAGATTTTCAAAAATCTAATGTCGCGAGCGGGATTTGGACCCGTGACGTCTGCCGTACCGTGGCTAGTGTTCTGAACCAACTGAGTTATCGCGTGTCGCTCGCTTCACTTGAAATTTGAAATTTTCTTTGAATACGCCTCTTATGAGGTGAAGACAACTATTTCTATCAAGGTTTCCTTGCTTTTCTGCACTTTTCCAGTACAAATATGTATGGCACAAGCTTCGTCTATAAATAGTGATATTCCTAGCATTGGATCATGAATCGTGAAGTGATCCTAACGCCGGCGGCTCCATGACACCGGACGTGCCTTCATGTGGCGAATGCACAATTGTGTCAAAGCTATTACTCGTTGATGGTAGATATCGATGAGTAGACTATAATCTTTACAAAGGAGCTTGTATGTAGCTTCACAATTGCAACAATCGCAGGTTCAGAGTTCTAGTCTTTATCTCCGAAGTTCGTGGGCTAAGACCAACTAGACGGTACATTCTTCATGATAGGCATCATCCTAATAGAACGCGAATGCGCGATGATCGTAGGTTCGCGAGAATTTTACTCGTGCGAACGCGCGATCCAACATATTGAACTCGAATAGGTGTCCTAACTGACAATCGCTCGACGCGGTCGCGCGACTCAAATGTTTGTTAGAACACCTATTCGAGTCAACACCATATACCGTAATTACGTATGACCGACAATGCATTAAAATTATTATAGTTCTGTCAAATTATGAAACGACAAAAGTATAATTTCAGCTAGCAGAAAGCTAATACTCATAGTTTCGCAACGCATCACTCGTTGAAGCGAGACGGAAGCGGTGCGATGGACCAGAACTTGTGTCATACGATACTATATGAATTGTCTCTCTTCCTGGCTGCTAGTCACATACCTAAGTAAATGTGCAATCAGTACCTATATGACGAAAGCTTCTCCCGTGACGAGCTATACAAGAATAGATTGCATTGGGTGCGAATCCACCAGATGTGTGCAGCCCCGGATGTAGGGGGGGCAAGACGGGGCCCGTGCCCCAGGCGGCGAATTCAAGCTTGGTAAACAAATACACTGAGTAGTGTATTCGTCTACCAAGCGTAGTAATCACAAAGAGCAGCGCTAGACCGGTCGTTGTGGCCTATGTCCATCAGCATCAGGGGGCGTGTTATGGCTGAAATGATGATGATGATAAAGGTAAATATATTGTCGGGCGGGGACGGCATTTTTCAGTTTTTGCCCCGCCTAAAAGTAATTCAAGATCCGCGGCTGGATCTGTGCGAGGGATGGACGCGAGCGAGAAACTGCAAGCAGAGAGAGCAAAGAGCCCGCTCCACATCCTCGCACCGCTCATCTGCACACCGTTTCACAGCGTCGCTACACATCCTAGGACCGCTAAGCGGCCTAGCACATCTCTGGTGGAAACTCTCACATCATTTCACATTCTGTTATGCATCCTCGCACCACTTAGCTAAGTCGCACATCTCTGGTGCAGACGGCCCTTGGAGAAGTAAGACGTATTAAAAGAGAGGTAAAACACAGCAGGGATAGGCCATAGTCCACCACGCTGGCCAAGTGCGGGTTGGCAGACTTCACACACCTTCAATAACTATTTGGAGAACTCTCAGGCATGCAGGTTTCCTCACGATATTTTCCTTCACCGTTAACAAGTGATAATTAATTTCTAATACGCACGTGACTCCGAAAAGTCAGGGGTGTATGCCTTGGGGTCGAACTAGAACCTTTCGCCGTGGGAGGCGCATGAGGTTATATCAACTTATATCACTAGGCTATCATTGCAGTACTTATAAATTTATAATATAATTATGTTTAGTTGTAGTTTGTCTATAATTACGTGTGTAGTCTACATGCACCTGGGCGCCGGCCACTCAAATTATATGCCCAGGTGATTTACTGCGCAAATTGATACGTTGTCGTAGATTTATTGACGTTAAGCAATCTATTCCCTTCTCTAATTGCAGGTATGTGCAATATTAGTTAGTCTGTTTCTTCTGGCTGGATCAAAACTGAAAGGACTTCAGAAAACTGGCTGCTACTATACCTACATCACTAACGGTTGGCATAGTTTCCATAGTGATCCCCTCAGATCAAAGAAAAAAGATATGCCATCATAGCAAATTAGTACGGGAACCGCTGTCGCCACTTTTCCAACAGTTTGTGACATAATTACAAGCGCTCCTTGTGAATATAAACATCTCCCACACATAAAAAATTCCGCACACCTTCAATCTAACACTGTTATTCGTCACTCAGAACCAGCACTAGCACTAAACTAAAACACTGTTACAACTTCAAGAACTTTATGGAGAATTCTCGGGCATTCAGGTTTCCTCACGATAGGTGCGTACCATTAAAGCAAGTGATAAATTATTTTCTAATACGCACATGACTTCGAAAAGTCAGCGGTGCGTGCCTCGCGATCGAACTCGAACCATTCGCTGTTGGAGGCACATGGTTAAACCCTTGTTTCTATGATCTGAGGTTAAACCACTAGGTTATCACTGCACTTCCCATAAATACAATAAACATTTTAAAATCCCATTACTCACAACAGTCACATCCTATTCAATCTCCCATTGATGTTCCGTGATAAATTACGAGTTCAGCTTTCATGTAATCCTGGCGTCAATCACAGATGTAACACAACACATACAGACGTACAGATACACACGTGGTCATCCATCAATGTAACGTGAGGTGCGGTGCGAGTGACAGCGATTCACATGAGCGTGTCTGATGATCCACACGAAGTACGTAACCATGGAATTTCTTGTCCGTTCTTCTCCATAGGAATCTACGTTTTGGGACGAGCAACTAGCTTCAACTAACGGACAAACTGCATAAGCATAGCATAATCGGCCTATAATGTTCCCACTGCTGGGACACAGGCCTCCTCTGTGAGAGGGAGTAGGCCGTAGTCCACCACGCGGGCCCAGTGCGGGTTGGTGGACGTCACATGTCCGAATCCATGTAGAATACTAAAAAGTGGTGAACGGGAATTGATACCGAAAAAAAACTTCCAACAGCGTTAAAAACGTTGAACAAATTGACATTTACCTGGAGCGTCTGCTATCTGACCTCTTTATCCCAATTACTGGGTAATACCGGTATTCCAAAGTTAGACTAGTTGTCAACTTTCGGACTTCTTAGGTACTTACTGTGACGACTGTTTAACGTGCTCTCCGAGGCGTGGAAAGGTCTTGATATGTAAAGAATGATCACAATGCCACCTCTTCTTTGTCCTTCCTTCCCATTATTTGGGGCCGGGTCACAATGTCACCAAACAATAGAAGTCAGTTCTTTAATTAGCTACCTCTATTATGAGGCCGCGCCTGCACTGAAACGGCGAAAGCAACGCGACGGCGATTTCGTGAACAAATAAATTTCGCTTGTCGTTTCTGCAGTGCGGCCACCGACATATGTTTAAATGAATTTGTTTTCACGAAATCGCCGTCGCGTCGCTATCACCGTTTCAGTGACCGCGCCATCATTAGTACCTCAGATCATAGAAACAAGGAGATGTGCCAAGGCGCTATCGAGCTTGATACCTGATCTTGAGCAAATTGCTCATATTAAAAACGTACGCGCTGGCGACGAACCGAACACGATCGATGGTATAATATAAATACAGTGTTTTAGTTTAGTGCTAGTGTTGAGTGACGATTAACAGTGTTAGATTGAGGGTGTGCGGAATGTTCAATGCGTGGGAGATCTTTTTATTCACAAGGAGCGCTTAATTATGCGCGTAATTGTGTTGAAAAATGTACTAAAAGTGGCATCAGTTGTTCCCGTACTAATTTGCTATGATGGCATATCTCCTTGTTTCTATGATCTGAGATTAGTACACTCTCGCTGCCACTGCCACCCAACCTCGTTACGTCGCCCGCTCCAACAGCCAACGCGCACGTGGCTTACAATCTAACAGCTAACATGTTGAGATGTCTCTCGCGACTCCTGTCTCGAGCCATAGTGCAGATACATGCATTAAACTAACTGTACATTCTGTACCAACACGCCGCGTGATATTACCGCGAGAACTTCCAATTTTTTTGCGAACGTTCGAGGGAGAATGTCACGGTGAGATTCTCCATCGAACGTTCACAGATTGACAGGCAGATTAGGGTTTCTTGAGGGATACGTAGTGTAGTTTTTGGTAACTGCAGTTTCATTGGTTCAACGTGATAGGTGTAAGTCTTCGTAAGTAAATTACTGAAACATGAAAACTTAGATTTAAGAACTTAGGAGCAGCAAACAAGATACCTCAGTGACACGATCGTAGAAAAAAGTATGAAAACCGATATTTTTAAACAAATAACCAACAAAATCTCAAGTTTGCTCGAAGTTACCCTACTCAAAGTATAGTATTTACTACATCCGTCAGTTGTACAACGCTAATTGTTCCTGCGCTAACAGCGGACATCAAAGCGAGTTAATTTATATATCGCACTAAATTTGGACTCACTGGAGACTTCCAGACAGAGAGAAATCGTTTTATTTTCTTTTACAGCATGACCACTATAACTTGACCTCACATAGCGGCGCTGTTTCTAAAGACAAACGTCAACAGTACATGTCTAGTAAAATTTTCAACATTATTTACGCGATATTTGCGAAGTCAAAAAACTGTTTTTAAAACCATTTGTCTTTTAATTTAATCATCATAACCGAAAAACGTCCACTACTGGACATACGCTACACAGTAGGTAACTTAAGTTGGCCTACAAAGTTAGTTTAGTTGCCATTTTGGTTATAGTCCCATATAAATTTAAATATTTTTGCATTCTGAAGCCCAATTCTCGTAAAAAAATTGAGTTCCGATTTGGTTTCGATATAATCTCAATGCCATTTACGTCAGAAATGGTATTCTCATATCCGTTTGACGTTATCATTTAGTACATTAGAGCACCATTTGTGACATTTATTTATTTAGGCATTGAGATTAGGTATATCGAAACCAAATCGGAAAATTTTGAACATTCTTATTTACGAGAACTGGTCTTCAGATGAAAAACTTTAAGAGGTAGGTACGAAGGAATAAAAACTCCTTAATTGACAACGGTAAATCACCCGCAAGTCTTGCAATCGTGTCACACGAAATAAAAATAAAATAGTAAAAACCAATCAAGAAGACTCAAATAATACTATGTAAAACAGTTTCGGAAATATAAGTTTATAGAAACTAAATCAAAGGCCAATTTATACTAGGCGCATTGTTGATGAGATTAATGTTTTAATTTGAGAGAATTAGACAGTTACGATACCTATACTTAGTTATGTTATTTTTACGACGCACGCATGTGGGTGACGGATGGGAAAGTGTGGGAGAATTGTTGCGTTTTATTAGTAGAACCATTTGTTATACCATAGGTTTACTTTGAGTGAAAGAAAGATGTAGGTATGAGCTGCAAATATTAAACAAGAAGTAGGAATACTTAAACGTCCACCACAGCATAATTTATTTATTTATTTTATTGATTTACACGGCATATACAGTACACACCAATTACATAAATCAAAGTATAAAATTATAATAATTACAAACATAGACTGATAATAGAAATTATTCAAATCTTATTATTTTCCAAAAAAAGTAGGCATATAACCATTAAATTGGCGAATTTATTATAGAATAGATCGCAGTCCGGGTTGGCTTCCACGAGCTTATTTAGTGCGGTCAATACGCGCGGTATGGGAGATGCAGCACGGGCTGCAGTCCGACATGAAGGCACGTCTAGCAGCCGATGTTTTCTGCTACGGAGATAATTATTCGGTGCGCATAATACTGCCTTTGACGGCTACAATAGAAGGTAGTGCAGAGATGGTAGGAACTAAAACACTCATAATTTTAGTTGCAAATAAAACGGGAAAATAAACGAAACTTTTAAATCATGACACCTCGGAATAATGACTCTTCAAACGCCAAACAGTGGAATGCCGGAGTGGGTGTTCCCCGATAATTACAATCTGGGTGTCTTCAAGTCGCGAGTGAATCTGTTTCTTCTAGGCAAATGTGCTCCATCGTAGACCGCATCATCGCCTACAATTAGGCAAGATGATGGTCAAACGCAAGCCTAATATTAATATATTTCTTGTTAAAAAGCTGGCAACCCTAATTCAAACACTCAAAATAAAGTAATTTGACAACTGTCTCGTCCGTCCCTTTCTTGTCCTACATATCAGAAAAAGAAAGCAACATTGTTCGCATAATCGACAATTCGACACACCATTTTAAGGGAAATAACCTCAGATCATAGAAACAAGGAGATATGCCATCATAGCAAATTAGTACGGGGACAACTAATGCCACTTTTAGTACATTTTTCGACACAATTACGCACATAATTAAGCGCTCCTTGTGAATAAAAATATCTCCCACGCATTAAACATTCCGCACACCCTCAATCTAACACTGTTAATCGTCACTCAACAATAACACTAAACTAAAACACTGTATTTATACCATCGATCGTGTTCGGTTCGTCGCCAGCGCGTACGTTTTTAGTATGAGCAATTTGCTCAAGTTCAGGCATCAAGCTCGATAGCGCCTTGACCCATCTCTCTTGTTTCTATGATCTGAGGAAATAACTCATAGAGTTGAGAAACTAGTAAGGACCGCAGAAATGAAATGAATTACCTAATGAGTAGCGAGCCGACTCTCTGATGCCCATGTACATACGTGGGTTCGATTCCGGTAAAGTGCGGATGTGAGGCCTGTACGGTAATAGGTATTTGTTACGACGCGTGTATGTCTGTACATGTGATTTGTGTGTGTAATGGCATTCATTATAAAAGGGTTATCCTGGTTGATTAGCGTGCGGCGAACAAATATTTGTGTCACCTACAGAGAGTTCTAAGTCTGCCTGTTTGTGTATTGCTTTGTTTGCAAAAGCTCGTGAATAATGCAGCGTTTTCATTTTAATCTAAAACTATATAGGGTCCTACCCTTCACACTCGAAATATTTTAAGAGGTACATCTGTAGGTGGTAAAGATGCCATACAAACGAAAAAAAATGATCTGAGTTTATATTTTTTTTTAATAAATTAATTTACAATTATTTTAAACATAAAAAATATATATTTTCAAAATCCATTACGCTAGTTTTTATGTACCTTACTATTAATGTTAGAAACAAGCGTAATGGATGTCGCAAATAGTATTTTTATGTATCAAATAATTTGTTAAAAAAAAAACAGGTTTTAAAAAAACCGACTTCCAAAAACTACACTAAAAACTATGAAATAAAAAGTTTAAACTTCCAAATTAAAAATCTAAATGTATATTGAAGCCGGCGGGGCCTTTTCAGGTTTTTGCCTCTCAGTCTTTAAACAGGAAGGGTGTGCGCAGTGTGTGCACGTGGAAATTAAGATTTCCTTTTATTCCTTGTTCATCTGCAATTTTGCTTATTTTCATGCTAGGCCCCGCCGACTTCAATATACATTTAGATTTTTAATTTGGAAGTTTAAAATTTTTATTTCAAAGTTTTTAGTGTAGTTTTTGGAAGTCGGTTTTTTTAAAACCTGTTTTTTATTTTTAACTTTTTAGTGTAGTGTAACATGTCATGTTTTTTTTTATAATAATACCTTACGTATATAAAGGTGCAGTGATAGCCTAGTGGATTAACCATGTGCCTCCCACGGCAAATGGTTCGAGTTCGATCCCGAGGCACGCACCGCTGACTTTTCGAAGTCATGTGCGTATTAGAAATTAATTATCACTTGCTTTAACGGTGAAGAAAAACATCGTGAGGAAACCGGCATGTCCTAGAACTAAAAATTCGAAGACATGTGACGTCCACCAACCCGCACTGGGCCCGCGTGGTGGACTACGGCCCACTCCCTCTCTCACAGAGGAGGCCTATGTCCCAGCAGTGGGAACATTATAGGCCGATTATGCTATGCTTATGCTATATAAAAGTACCATAAAATCATGGATAGAGCGACTTTAATAATATACTGCCTTTGACACACATTTTGTATGTACTTTTACCGAGATCGATTGCTTTCACGAATTTATATAGGTACTTACCTTCTAAGATATTTATGGATAAGTACGTTTCAGTAATCGAAAACAATGATTTTTCAGCAATAGGCTCTTTCCCTAACTTTCTATCAAATAAGACTTGAACATAAAAAAACTGTGTGTACTATACACCTCTGCCTAACCTTGCGGAAAATACTAGCGTGATGTTATGCATGTATAATATCGAGATCGATTGCGTCCAGGAATTTGTGTACCTACATAATATGACTTTTATTATCGTCATGATGTCATCGATACACACGAAAAATTCCGTTTATTGAAGCTGGTTACAAAACTATTCAACCTAAGTTAATACAATTTATATGGGACCACCTCGCGAGCTTCTTCTACCATATGAAAAAAAAATCGCGTAAATCGGCTCACAGATCACAGAGTAATCGGTGTACATACATTAAAAAAAAAAAAAAAAAAAAAAAAACCGAATGCAGAACCTCCTCCTTTTTGGAAGTCGGTTAATAATTTTATTTATTTATTTAAAAAAAAAACTCAGATCAATTTTTTTTTCGTTTGTATGGCATCTTTGCCACCTATAGATGTGCCTCTTAAGATATTTCGAGTATGAAGGGTAGGACCCTATATAGGTACCTACAACAAGCGGCAGCAGTTATGAGCACAAACGTCACCTGCGCGTTAGCTGATTTATTGGACATGGGACTTAAAAAACATAACAGGCGATATGTGTGTGTGTGTGTACTAATACCTCTGCCTAATCCTTCGGAGAATACTTACAGGCGAAATGCTATGTTATGTGTAGGTAATCAATGTGTTATAAAAGTTCGAAAATCTTAATCGGATTCGAAATAGGTCGGTACCTAATTTGTAGTTCGTAAAGCAAAGTGTCTACTAGCAATAAAATTTGTGGAAGTTAACTTGCGCAAGCGACTTCTCGAACGACTTCTCGAACAACGAGTCAACTTGCGCGAGCTTTTACACGTTGGAAGTCGCTTGCGCAAGTCAACTTCCGCAAATTTTATTGCTGACACTTCGCTTAAAATATAGCTTGATCTCTGTGACAGATGTCAAATACGTACAGTACGTGGCAGTAAATAATGCACATCGAGCTTCAGAAAGAGATATTTGCTAGCTTCGACTTTATAGAGCGTCATCTCTGTCGCACGAAGCACTAACAGTCTGGTATCTAATAAACAAGTCGGCGACAAAACGTCACATAGGTAAGTATGAGTGACGGATACGACGCTCTACAAAGCCGAAGCTAGCCGATTATCTCTTTCTCAAACTCGATGTGCAATATTTATTGCCGGGTACTGCATTTTTAGTTCATTTTGACATTAGCATAAGCATAATCGGCCTATAATGTTCCCACTACTGGGACACAGGTCTCCTCTCTGTGAGAGGGAGTGGGCCGTAGTCCACCACGCGGGCCCAGTGCGGGTTGGTGGACGTCACATGTCTTCGAATTTTTGGTTCTAGAACATGCCGGTTTCCTCACGATGTTTTCCTTCACCGTTAAAGCAAGTGATAATTAATTTCTAATACGCACATGACTTCGAAAAGTCAGCGGTGCGTGCCTTGGGATCGAACTCGAACCATTCGCTGTGGGAGGCACATGGTTAATCCACTAGGCTATCACTGCACTGATTTTGACATTAATTGTTTTTATTTGACATCTGTCACAGAGATCAAGCTATATTTTACGAACCGAGCTATATAGTACGTACCTATACCCCAAAAAAACAAATTGCTTTTTTACCACCAAAAAGTTTATGTGTATGTAGATTAGTCATTTTGCGTGTTAAAATAAGCTTTATCACGGTATGCCGTTACTTGTCCGTTGCTCAAACAATGAGCAAGCAATTAGCATGAATTAACGCGCGCGGGTGCGAATGTCGGACGCCCCGCGCTAATGCATATGAGAAAGGGACGGCCACGGAGAATGGGGCAAATGAAGTGCTTTTATAACATTTTTATATATGCAGGCTTGCGGTTGACCGCCATCTCGCCTGATGTTAAGCGATGATGCGGTCTACGATGGAGCACGCTTGCCTAGAAGAAACCGAATCACTCGCGACTTGAAGACACCCAGATTGTAACGAAGATACCCAGATCGTAAGTATCGGGGAACACCCACTCCAACAGTGCATTCCATTGTTTGGCGATTCCATAGTTAGGTATAAAAAAGCCGTTTTTGGCTTTCTCCCGGATAGAAAACCATCTATTATATAGGCGGGTCTCATAATGAAGGTGAAATTCAAGAAGAAACACAGGTGTCTCTACTCTCTACTGTAGATACTATTCGATCAATATTAATTATTTAATGTGGAAAGTGTACTATAATATCCATCGGTAAAACAAACCAATAACTAGTCCCTATTTCAGACGACGATGTCCAATCGCAAAGTAAACATACGGCACGCAATTACGCATTTAATATCACGTGACCGGTAACTTAATAAACTTAAGTATACCTTAGCAATATAAGGCAGTATTGCCTTGTATTGCCAAGGCATACTCAATTTTATTCCTACACACAAAGGTCCAAATTTAACATACCACGCCTGTATTACCCAAAGGGCTAGGTAGAAGCTATTGTACCATGTAATAGAAAGGGAGCTTGCCTATAATAATAATAACTTTTATTGAAAGAATAACATTTTACATTTCTTGATACTAATACTAAGTACAATTTCTGTAAGTTTACAATCAAAATGAACACTAACGTCTAAACTAGGCCGAGCCTGTATCTTAGACGTTAGTTCCTTCCTATGGTAATACGATCAGACATGTGTACTAGTATAATAAACATGTTATTGTTAATAAAAATATTAAATAATAAATGCTCAAAATACAATGCGGGTAAACGTTTCATTCAATTTCATATTCGTAAACACAAAACTTTCGCAGTTTGCAAGACCCAATTATTAAATTCACACAATTCCCACCCGTAACAGCCAACATGTACGGGTCACAATAGAGTGAACGTAAGACAGCAAAATGTGTTCAAAGACAGGGTAAGATTGGTTAATAATTGCGGCTAAATTATAAACTTTGTGAGGAATTTAACTATTACGTTAATTAATATGTTGCTTGTAGAATAATCATGAATGTATGCATGTATACATTTATGGTTTTTAATCGGTAAAAGAATGTTTACTATCTTCGTACCTAGTGTTTAGTGTTTTCATCAAAATTACTTGGATTATATTTTCAACATACTAACCAGAATATCATAAATTTTTCCGTCTTTGTATATTACTGTGGACCATAAACTATAAAGTGGGTAGGTATTATAAAACTTGCGTTTAACCAAGTGCTAAACGCTAATCACCGTAATGTTTTCTTTGTACCGTACATTTTAACTTAGTTGTAAAAGAAACTACAAATTGTGTGAACTTAGGCAAATTTTTTTTTTTTGTTTGTTTATCTATTTTTACATTTATTACTCTCTGCATATTTTAAACATTAAATTAATTGTTTTTTTTTTTTTTTTTTTAATATTATATTGTCTATCAAAATATTACCTCAAAATTAAAAATAAATTTTCAATTTCATCATAACTTTGTGATTTTAGCCAGGACATTAAAACCTTCTTGCATAAGTGTTGGTTTAGCGGGTAAATTTTAATAATTTTGTTTATTTTGTTATAGAGCATTGGCCCAAGGTAACATTGAAATTTTTCAATATATGCTGTTTTAAACGAAACCGTAGGGCATATCCTACCCACACGTCTGGAAGTTAATGTTAATTTATTATCATATCTGAGTTTTTGATGTTGGGAAATTACAGTTTCTTTGACGAATATCTGTCTGACAGTTAAAACATCACATTCTGAGTACAGATCAACTGTGGGATATCTAAAAGGTTTGAAAGTCATAACCTTCAGTAAGGCTCGTTGTGCTCGCTCTAGTTTTATGAGATGGGTTTTTCGTGCTCCGCCCCATGACGTGACGCAGTATGCTAAGATAGATTGAGCTAGTGCAAAATAAACAGTTTTGAGGAGAGCAGCATCAGCCACGTGCCGTAGTTTCTTAAAGACATATATCAACTTTCTTGTTCTTCCTGCTAAAAGATCTATATATTGACACCACGTCAATTTCTCGTCAAGGAGAATGCCGAGATATTTTACTGTTTTAACTCTATCCAGGTAGCCACAGTCACATATGTACTGTTGATGCGTGTTCAGACAAGAGTGAATTTGTATTTTAATATATTGCTATTAAACGTGCACAAATCCAAACTCCAGGCTGCTTTTCAGAATTTCCTAATAGAAAAATTTTAATAACACTGTCCGACCCAGATATCAAACATAAGATTTTCTTATCAGTCGCATTACTAGATTAATAAGGCACAGTGCAGTATTAGATAAAGGCATTAATTACTAAGTTTGAGCACAGGAACCGTATTATGAAGCGTTAAAATCAGCATCGTTTCGGTGTGAGAGAGAGATGGAGCTATACAAGACGATTAGAGTCCCTTTTCTCTTTTTCATGATTTTAAAGACGGCACTTGGCTTATTTGACCAAATACTAGGTACTAAATAAACTTAATTCCAACAAAAATAGGGTATATTTGTGTATTTTTTATTATTTATTATTTTTTATTGTTTTTTACTTTATTTTCTTTGATTAGGTATATTGGTGTGTGTTAGGTTACATTATTATTTTACTTTTAAGTATTTATAGTTTATATATTTTGTTTTAAAAGCTCAGTTAATATTTTCTTCGTAAATTTATATAATTTTTTAAAACAAAAGTAACTGAAAGACAGAATCGTGTTGCTGCGGAGTTTGTTGCGCCGTTTCTTCTTCGCAGCTAAAACACTAGGAAGCGGTGAAGGGTGGGCGATTTTGGGGGCTGTCTAATGTATATTGACGTTCAAAAAGTGCTAATTGGCTTTAGCCCACTTTGAATAAATGACTTTTGAATTTGAATTTGAATTAACCAAATAACAATATTTGGTCAAATATACCAAGTAAATTGCCAACACTTCATAATACGGTCCCGAAAATAAAGACAGCCAATTACCCTCCGCAGTCGGGTAAAAATAGATACGTCCGGAGATGTATACTAAAGCCTATAATAATGATGTTGATAATACGGCCCCGGCGTCCTATACCTACATTATAATACGGCCCCGGCGTCCTATACATTATAATACGGCCCCGGCGACCTATACATTATAATACGGCCCCGGCGTCCTATACATTATAATACGGCCCCGGCGTCCTATACATTATAATACGGCCCCGGCGTCCTATACATTATAATACGGCCCCGGCGTCCTATACATTATAATACGGCCCCGGCGTCCTATACATTATAATACGGCCCCGGCGTCCTATACATTATAATACGGCCCCGGCGTCCTATACATTATAGCTCCATTAACTACCTACTCTGTGGTAAGGGTTTTAGGTTGCGTCAAGTGTTTGATAGGTCGTGATTGTAACGTTAAGCTTTTAATTAACTCTGTTAAAAGCAATGATTTTTACACGTAGGTATAGGTATTACAACGTGAACATTTATATAATATTTTAGTTTTGATTATATTCTAACTAGCGACCCGCCCCGGCTTCACACGGGTATAAACCTTCCTCTTGAATCACTCTATCTATTAAAAAAACCGCATTTAAATCCGTTGCGTAGTTTTAAAGATCTAAGCCAGTGGTTCTTAAACTTATTGTAGCCGCGGACCACTTTCGGAATACCTAAAATTTCACGGACCCCTGTCAAAGAAAATTTTAGGAAAAGAAAACGAACGAGCGGTCAAATATGCGTAAATTACTGCACAATTTTCCTAATTTCAAATATCTTAAGAGTGCACTGAGTGGCTGTGGACCCCTGGCAATCATGTCACGGACCCCCAGGGGTCCGTGGACCCACTTTAAGAAACCCTGATTTAAGCATACATTTATGGACAGAGAAACAGCGGGAAGCGATTTTGTTTTATACTATGTAGTGATGTCTAAACAGAATATATAGAGTTAAGTTGGGTCGTTCGTACGCATCTTAAATTAAACAAACTTGGAGCATTATCTAAAGATAATCAATAAATCCATACTACAACAAGTATAAGGCCGTGCCCACCCTGGACGACAGCGCAACACGACACGATTAAAACAACCTCAAACACAAGACAGTAGTCACGTTACAAATGCGGCGAGAAATTTGTTCGTTTTGCCTAAAACGGCACCTCACCGGTGTGGTCTTAGTCTAAGGATCAAAATAAAATCACATCAAGTTCAGCCTTAAAGGAATAAAGCGTGTTACAGAGCGTAGGTTAAATTAGTCCAGCGGTTCTTAACCTTTTCAATCTTGTACCTATGATGAGTCATCATCATTGATGACCTATTAGAGAAACTTATTTTTTCAAATTTGGAGCAGCCTCTGGGGAAGTACGTCCACCTTACTTAGAATACCACAGCCAAATAACGCTACTGTTCGGTAGTGTTGTGTTCCTGTGGTGAGTAAGGTCGCCAGAGCTCCTGAGGATGCGCTGTGTTGACAGCGGGGGACCTGTTTGTCCCCTAACCTGGCACAGCTAATCCTCATTGTAAAGAGTCAGCAACGCGCATGTGATACTCGGTGTTGCGCTCGTTTCATAGGCTACGGTGACCGCTTACCATCAGGCGAGCCGTACGCGTACTTGCCACTATCGTCGTGAAAAATGTAGCACAAATTAATTAATCGCTCGACTAATCGGCCATCTATCTCAGCCCTTACCAAACACAATCAAAAACAATGTAAGCTCGACAATAAACTTAGCTCTTCAGAAATAAGATCACGCGCGTGACGTCACGACAGATGTGGTGCAGATAACGGGCGACTTTGTGATACCATCTGTTGAACGCAGCGTGGCAACGGCCGTCTGTCTGGAAATAACCTTAGTTCTACAGGACGAAGTCGGGGTTAATTTAACAGAGCACAGTCAACGACTCGGAAGATTATAATAAAACAAGTTTGAACGGATTAAATCGCGTGTATTATTGATTTTTCCTGACGTTTCGAACACTTTGCAGCGTTCGTGGTCGCAGGACGACTGAGCTGGTTAGGCGTCATGACAGCTAATTTATAAAAAAAAAACTTTTTCAATCTACCCGCACAAGATTGATAAAATTTTTTGTTCAAACGTCAGGAGTAATCAATAATAGGTACCTACACGCGCTTTAATCAGTTTAAACTTGTTTTATTATAATGTGTAGTATCAATAATAGTGACAAAGAAATAAAGAATATTGCAGTTTGTTGACAACCTCAGAACGTAGAAACAAGGGAGATGTGCCAAGACGCTATTGAGCTTGACTCTTTGATATGATCAATGTGATCATATTGCCGTCGAACCGAACCAAATATGTTAGTTACAAAACTAACCAAGACCTGTACAACGATACTCCACATCAAAGAGTGCGCGAAAAAAATGTTTCATCCTTCAGTTTTATGTATGGAGAGATCCTTCCAATTTCCGAGTAAAATGGCTGTGACATATGACATACGGACGGACAGGATCAAATACGGTAGTGGACTACTATTAAAATAGTACAAATAAATTATTTTATTCCAAAGAAGGAATAGGAATAACAAAAAAGTAAAAAAAAAAAAAAAAAATCACAAAATGGAAAACATAGATGCTTTTAAAGTTTTTGGAGGGAGTATCGCTCCGTCTTAGTCGCGAGAAGCGGACATAGGTGGTGTTACGTCACTTATCATGCGTGCCGTCCGTGTCTAGCAAATCATTTTAAAACGCTTATAACTTTGCCAATTTTGTAGATGTTTAAGGGCCTATACTACCTCAAATGGCTTAGCAAAAAACTCTGTTACGCCGAAAATACTGAAGCATTAATTTTGAAATAAATATATGGTAAAGTTGAGGATTAATGTTAAGTCCTATGTTTGGCGAAAACACGATTCCATAAAATTTTCTCGATAGAAATAAATTCCAAAGTTACCTCTAAACCGAACAATAAACCGCTGGCAATCATAAAATACTTCAAATTAGATCATGAAACTTTTTATACTAACTAAACTAACTATAAAGCAGGTCTTATGTTATTTACTTTCGTGAATTTCTATTTTAAAGTAAATAAACTATAATATCGGCCGTATTAAAGTTTGTTCCCCGCCGCGCGCAACCCGCGCTCATTCCTGCTCCGGCTTTCGTACGGGAGGGCTGTGTCATTTTGCGCTCGGACACATTACGTAACAGAACGACAAGTAAAATAAAAATGTTGAATTAGGTACGTGAGTTTTTAGTGTTTGCATAATGGGAAATAACCGAAACAAAAATAAGAAGCGACGGGGTTGGCGTAAAGAAACAGGCAAACATATATGATCGAAATGAAGTACCTACTCGGGGTTTACTGTGTGTCGTGTGCGTTACCCCAGCAGGAAAGTAGCTCCTAGGGAGATATGAGTGGGACGAATAATTAGTGCCTAATCTGCTGTAAATGTGCGCCAAATAAATAATTTGTGCGCCTTGTAGTTTTGGAGAAAAACAGAAAAAACGCTTCCTGCTGGGGTAACGTTGTTCCAGCAGGAAAATTCTAAACGAATGATCGGAGAGTGAAATATTGTGCATGGGCAGATAGTTTATATTTGTGCATAAATGTGCGCCGAAAATATAATTTGTGCGTCTTCAGGTTTTCGAGATATTCCATTTCCTGCTGGGGTAACGTTTTGCAGAATCGTGTTTCTCTAAAACCATTGTATGTGCGCTTGTAGAATAAACACACACGAGTAGCTCTTAATTTGTGCGTATTTGTGACAGAATTAGATTTCAGAAAATATTTATAATTTTCAAGTAATCGCGTTTTTTCGAAAACCCGAAAAAATATTGCAGCGCCTAAATGAGAAAACGTAGAAGGTCGCTGAAAACTGTATTCGGTCCTTCTTGACGCTTATAATAACCATAAAAAGTTTCAATAGTGTACATGCATGCGTTATTGAATAATATTGCTGAAAATCAAAACGACGGTGTCATAACTTTGACGAAAAAATACAAGAAACCGGCTCAACCTAAGACGTGTAAGTGTGACCCAAAAATTAGTGCGTTTAATCAATAATATATAGTAAAAATATTCAGCTTGGAATGTTTCGCATTATGTAGATATCAACAAAAAATTAAATACGTAAACAACGGCTGGTTATCCGACCAAATTCGAATGACTACAAAAAAGCGACGGATTCATACATATCGATGACCTTCTTAAGTTTACTCACGAACCGGTGGCAACGTGTTGTGCCCGAGTACACTGAAGTAGAAAAGATGGAAAAAATAAACTTGTTAATAATACGAAAAAAAATTGCGTGTAACGAAGAGTAGAATTTGTACTCCTATTTGCAATGCATTATAGATTGAAATAAATAGGATAATCATATTATTTTAAATATTTTTTTTTGTAGGTGGACATTTAGAATAATTATATGTAGGTAGGTAATAATAGTATGCCGTGCTGGCTGAGAGCTTCTAGACCTGAGCGTGAGCACTTGGGCAGAGATCAAATGGATACTTTTATATATAACTACAACACTTTACTGTACATAACTACTAGTTTTGTTAATTTCGCAGGATTCCGGTTAGACTAAGTAAAGGTAATACTATTATTGTGATCTAGAGATTTTATGCAGATACATATGATAGGTATTATAGAGATATACCTAGAGAAAATAATAGTATTTTTTTATTCCCTTTTAATATATTTTTGTACCTATTTTTTTGCACACACTAACAATTTTTGGTTGTCTTTGAAAATTTCAAGGGTAGTTTTACAATATAAATTTAGATTTAAATAAATAAATAACTCGTATTTTAATTAATTTATGGACGATCTGTTTCATAAATAATCGCATAGTTTTATGCAAAAGTATAAAGTATACCTATTTTATCGAAAATAAAGTACGTTAATATGGTTGACAACAATATGAAGGTCATTGGAGGTAGATTGCTGGCGGTCCTGTATCCGTGTCTGTAAATTGTGTGAAGGTTGGCCTTTTCTTGTTGACAGTGATACACTTAGTGTATCAAAACATTGCGTTATGGTTGTAAAATGCAAATTATTAAATAATTGTAGCGGTATGGTAAGTGCTTAAAATTAAAACATGTCGTATGTGGCTGTGAACTGTTCATCAAGATCAAAGAAAGAGGGCTTAGAAGTCCCGGAATTAACATTTTACACGTCTTTGACACCGATTTTATCGTTAATTACTGAGATTTTTATTTGGAAACTCAATAAACATTGAAGATTTACACATTATGGGTAAGATTGTCTTACATCTATGAGCAGATGGCTCCACTCATGGTCATGACAGACGGACAACAAAGTGATCCTATATGGGTTCCGTTTTGTCTTTTGAGGTATGGAACCCTAAAAACCGGCCAAGTTCGAGTCAAACTCGCGCACCGAGGGTTCCGTACCTTCCTTGGGCGTATAAAAACAACCCAAACCCAATAGCGCCATCTATGAGAAAGAATAATAATATAAATAAAATAATAAACATAAAAAATAATAATTTCCACATCAACAAGCTCTTTCATTTCATAATAATATGGTCACAAAATATATTAAAGGCACCTTAATTTAATATATTTTTTAATTAGCCCCCAAAATTTGGTCATATATAATTTCCAACAAACGTCTGAACGCGACTGTCTTAATACGTCCAATAAAGTCCAAGGCTTAATACGTCCAATAAAGAAGGTCATCGATATGTATGAATCCGTCGCTTTTTTGTAGTCATTCGAATTTGGTCGAATAACCAGCCGTTGTTTACGTATTTAATTTTTTGTTTATATCTAAATAATGCGAAACATTCCAAGCTGAATATTTTTACTATATATTTTTGATTAAACGCACTAATTTTTGGTTCACACTTACACGTCTTAGGTTGAGCCGGTTTCTTGTATTTTTTCGTCAAAGTTATGACACCGTCGTTTTGATTTTCAGCAATATTATTCAATAACGCATGCATGTACACTATTGAAACTTTTTATGGTTATTATAAGCGTCAAGAAGGAATACAGTTTTCAGCGACCTTCTACGTTTTCTCATTTAGGCGCTGCAATATTTTTTCGGGTTTTCGAAAAAACGCGATTACTTGAAAATTATAAATATTTTCTGAAATCTAATTCTGTCACAAATACGCACAAATTAAGAGCTACTCGTGTGTATTTATTCTACAAGCGCACATACAATGGTTTTAGAGAAACACGATTCTGTAAAACGTTACCCCAGCAGGAAATGGAATATCTCGAAAACCTGAAGACGCACAAATTATATTTTTGGCGCACATTTATGCACAAATATAAACTATCTGCCCATGTACAATATTTCTCTCTCCGATCATTCGTTTAGAATTTTCCTGCTGGAACAACGTTACCCCAGCAGGATTGGTTTTTTCTGTTTTTCTCCAAAACTACAAGGCGCACAAATTATTTATTTGGCGCACATTTACAGCAGATTAGGTACTAATTATTCGTCCCACTCATATCTTCCTAGGAGCTACTTTCCTGCTGGGGTAACGCACACCTGTGTGCCCGCGCCGCGGGACCGCGCGTGCAGCAGTATGCGAGGTGCGAGCGAGATAAAGAGTTAGGCGGCGCGGTGAAGTGGGGGCGAAATTAGAATTTGAGCTGAGGTAGTATAGGCTCTTAATCGGTTTTTTTGGTGTTAATTATCTTTTATCAAATAGTTTACAGATTCACAATAAAAAAAATAGTCCGATACCGTATTGTACAGGTTCCAGTTTTGCCATTTGGCTAGGGAAAAGTGTAGATAAAAATATAAGTATTCCAAAAATAAATTTGCTTCCTTTCATCGACTACACCGCAGCCTACAAGACATCTGTCTCATGCACAGCAGATTTGCGATAACCTAGCTCTACATCAACGTAACGATAGATATAATCCTAGGTTATCAGGCATCGCGACATCGACCTTCGATTACACGATATTATTTCATAGTGAGGCACTTATTAATGTCAATAGGCATAGCTGCACTGTTAATCGTTTTCCGGGATAAAAGGTAGCCTATGTGTTATTCTGATGTATAAGCTATATTACTGTAAAGTTTCATCAAAATCCGTTCAGTAGTCTGCATGAAAGAGTAACAAACATCCATCATAGATCCTCAATTTTCGCATTTATAATATTTGTCGGAAAAAGTACTCTACATATATCGTTCTTCAAATAAGCTATCTCTGCTATTCATAAAAATATGTTTGTATTTAAGACATTTTACCTAACAGTCTCACATTTGCAACTACGTACAATCTTGGTACCGTGAGACGTTCTCTAATGACCACCATATCTAATGTTTATCATGTTAATCTGGTTCCATCCCCGCATTTCTTTGCACAAACGTCTAAGAACTAGCCTGGATACACTGGTTTATCTAGTTTGAGGATTACTTATAACTGATTAGTAGCGTTTCTTTAATTAGAAAGAATTCTAACAATTCAGTAATATGGCCAGCTAAGACGACGACCAGTTGAGTACCTATGTATTAGAAGTAATTTATTTTCAATGTTGGCAATATTGTGTAACATAGGGTTGCCAATCGTCCTGTTTTCTTAATGTTCTGTTTTTAGGTTTAGAGTATCCTGGGTCGTCTTGGATAGTATTTAAGTAATCTCCTGGGATTTTTAAAGCGTCCTGATGATGATTTGCCGTAGCCGGGTAAAAATAAAGGCTCAAAGCAGTAAAAATATTCCTTTAAAAATAAAATGTTAATTTTAAACATACGTCCCGGGGTACCTACAACAGATTTTTTTTTATTTACTTATACTATTTTTTTTTTTTACTATCTTACTTTTACAGATATGTAATATCCTGGAAAATACAAAATCCTAAAAATAGTTGGTAACCAGTGCCCGATTAGCCATATAGCGGGAGTAATAAATGCTACGGGCCCCTCTCCTCTGCAAATACAGGTAGGTAGATCAGCATTAAAAAAAAAGAAACACTGAAATACGCAACATCTACCAAACTGCACTAGATTGACGTTGTGAACCGGACACTCTCTCTCACAGACAGAAAACTTGGATACCAGCTGTAGGAACTTCATCGGCCGATTATCGAAACTAAGGACTCAACACTAAAATTTTCTACAGGCCCCGGGTGGGCTTCATACGGCACTGTTGACAACCCTAGCCACAATACTCGTATAACACCCCCGATCCCATTCACACCGTATTTCAGAAGACGCAGCTATTTTCATAAACACACCACTAAAATGGCCGCCGACCGCTTTAAATATTCGGAGACAGGACTTATAAATAAGTGAAGTGTCACGCTGAACAAGGGATGGTTGGACTGAAATAGTACATTGTGATGAGGTTTTTAATGGTTTGAGGTTGAAATAAATCTATATGTCGTAATCTGATCGTAGGTATATTGGCCAGATCGTAAAAATTATGAAACGCCGCCATTTCATAATTTGGCCAGCTAACACCCGCCATATCGTTCAACACTTATCGTTTGACGATTTGCCAAGCGAATAGTGCGATGTTTGGGCATATCGATTATGTAGGTAGGGTGGTTTGTTGTCACCTGTCATTCTACAGAATACGAACACAATAATTATTATGTTTGGCCAATAGTGACAAAACCGAATTGGCCAACCTCGACTCCACGTGGTCTTAACTGCCCTACCTCTAGAGTGTTTTTGTAAACCCGGAGGCGCGGAGGGAGAGCAGCTCCCACCCGCTGTAATAAAGCATAGGCACCCGTGCGAGCCGGAGCTGCTGTGGCTGGTCAAAAAGCCGAAGCTGCGAAGGTGAGCTTGGGTGCCGACGATTTGTTACGCAAGAGCAGAGGGTCTGCACTTCCCACAGCGCCAAGCAGCTAACTAGCCAGCCAAATCGACAAATGTAAGTTGCTGATCGATCTGTCCAAATTTTAGTAAGCCATATCATAAATTCATTGGGAAAAACATTAAATGGCGGCATTTCATGAAATGTCTAGGAATTTCATGATCTAGCCAAATTTTACGATTGGCTGACGACAACAAAACTACACGTTTCAATATTTTTAACCAATACAATCAGTATAAACCTACAACAAATAACAAATTTTAACTTTGTAATCTCCCTTTAAAGCTCACCCTGCTAATTGCTCTCCATCATGCTCAAACCTTTGATATTTGCAGTCGGCACACGGACCAGCGAAGGATTAATTAACGAACACTGATTGATCGAGAGCGGTCGGTTAAAGGATCGCCACTCGATTGTTGACTTATTGAGAAATGTGTATTTGTGGAGGCTTAATTATTTTCATGTTTGCGGATGCTGGGATTTAAATTACATGTAGGTACGTAGCCTTGATACACATGCCTGCATATACTGGTAAGTGAAAGCTATTAGCATGACCCGGGTTTGTCATTCGTGTGCTAGTAGGTATAGATACTTAGTATGCTAGGAGATCGCAAGCCGTTTGATTTTATCTCCGGGGAGCGGAGAGGACATGGAGAGGATAGGACCTCGTAAATAAATTTTTTAACTGACACCACGAAGCATTTCTAGAAACTGGCGTGCCAGCTACAAGTGATAAATTAAAAAAAATCCTCCTTAGTGTGTTAATTCTTACAAATTGGTTATGAACTATAGATTTTACGAGGGTTTGACAGACGGACAGACGGACATGACAAAACTATAAGGATTCCTAGTTCCTATAATAGCGGAACCAAAAAGAAACATACTTAAATATGGAGACGAATCAAAGACCATTAATACAACAGCTATCATAATTCAGCACCCGCCTATAACTGTCCAACGTTTAACAGCCTCAATTAAACCCCCGTTCAATTACGAAAGTCTCCGGTAACCCTTTGTAAGAGGCTTGGGTTGCAAACTATGGGCTATTAAAACGTTCGCGGGCGATTAACTTCAGAACATAACTGAATGAACTGTTTGGGAAGCAGCATTTTAGGACACGTTGTGGATATTGCAGACATAATGCCAGCTATTTGTAGGGCTATGCTGAATTCTTATGTTTCAATTGCCTTTGCTCGGCTCCTAAGGGTCATAGCGTGATGTTAAATGGCCTATACTATTTTTCATGAATTTAGCTATCATAATATATACAAAAAGATTTTTTCGCATCCGACGGACAGTTCCAGAGATAAACGCGTTTAAAAAGCAAACAAATTTATTTATTCGGAGGTTATATTTGAATCACCGTTCTAAACACAGCCGTGTGGCACAGCTGCAGTACGATTCTGTAACCATCTCACCGTGAAAACTTAGGTGAAGTGAGCGTGGAGCTGTCAATAGTGTCAATTCCTAGCAAATACAAACTCACTTCACCTAAGTTTTCACGGTGAGTTTTTACAGAATCGACCGGCTTGAAATCATTAATAACTAATGCGGATTGACAAACAGTGAATGCAAATACGAGTATCTACATTATGCATTCTAGTCCTCGGCCGGCAAGTCGCCTGTGCATACCGCCACCCAGAAGTGAGGTTATAATGCCTAATGCTGCTGACATTTTATGCGCTTTATTTACCTAATAGTGCCGCCTGAAGCAGTCTAAAGCTGTACATTAATGTACCATAGGTCTTGTCTTCTAACTTAGGTAAAGATAGCGGCGTGAATTATGATCACAAACGTCACCTGCGCATTAGCTGGTTATTCGGTGTCTTTGGCGGAATGAAGAAGACGGGGGGCGCCGAGGCTGCACGGGATTGGTTCATCAGTCAAAGATCGTCGTCTAATTGGACCATTCTCTATTACGTATTGTCAACTGTCTATTGTCTGTTGGGCCGAAAATGTGCGATCTGTACTCATAATTCACGCCGCTACCTATAGGTACTCTATTTCAATCGTACGACATACTTTCAAGTCACAGCGTCAGTCATCAGCCATTTTGAAATTTTGATTTACTTAAATCGAATTTGATCCGGACTAGTCGTAATTAACAATTTTATAATAACAAAATAATTTGTTTTTTTATTTCGATAATATGCTTGCGTTTAACCATCATCCCGCGCGATGACGCGGTTTACAAACGCCAGCCTAGAAGATTCGTTAATTTATGGGGCGGCAAACCTTATAGGCCCAGGGCGCCAGATTATAACTAGGTATTGAAAAACACCAGTCAACGCATTCCACTGTTTGGCGGAATCATTATTCCCAACTTGTTCGCGAACTTTAAAATGACAAGCGGTTGGCGTTGCCATCCATATTCCCAAAGGGATCTTATTCCGTAGCAAAATAGACTGAACGAAGAAAGAAAAGTAAATGAAGTGATTAAAAAATATGTTAGAAAAAAAATATCAAAACCAAACATGTTACTTCGGGATGTCCCTGAACAATTTCTTTTGAGCAAAAAATCATCCACATCTTTTACACCAACGTATAACAACGTAACTGATAAATCAGACGTGGACGTGTCCTCATCTCCTCCTCGCTAGGGACAGGACGATACGTGAGGAGACGTATCAAAGGATACTTTAAGTAGTAGAGAAATAAATAAAAGAGGCTCAAAGATGAAGTAGGGTTCTGTAGTCGTTCTCGGTTTGAGTGAAATAAAGATGTAAAGTTGCGTACCACACAAATCAAAATAATAAATCAATAGAAATGTCATCTACTACATTTTATCCCCAGACGCGTGTCGCCGGTTTAATTCAATGTCAGAGCATCCAATGCAATACAAAATTAAAGTTAATTCCATTCACATACGTCATATTTTTAAACGCGCGCTCCCGATGTAGTGTTGACGTGTAAGACATACATGACTTATACAGGGTAAAATTAAAACCAGTGCGGATATTGTAGGAGGTGAAAGTACTCATGAATATGATCAACTTTTATTATGGGACCGACACTGAAATATGAAAAAAAAATCAGCTATTCCCTACAAAAATGCACTACAACACGATCAAAATGTATGGAACAGCTGTTTTTTTTTTTTCATATTTCAGTGTCGATCCCAAAATAAAAGTTGATCATATTCTTGAGTACTTTCACCTCCTAAAATATCCGCACTGGTTTTAATTTTACCCTGTATAATTCGCTCGAAAGCGGTGACAAGGTCACGCGCCTATGCGACTTCTATAGACTTATTATTATTTAATAATAATAAATTAATAAAACAGTTTACCTAATAGACATAGCTATTCCTAACTCACACAACATTCAAACTACAATATCCGAAAAGCTAAGTATCAAGATCTCGCCATAGAAATAATAACCCAATGGTAAGCACAAACCGTCCACATCGTCCCTATAGTACTTTCGTCTACTGGTATAGTACCAAAGTCCCTCACACAAAGCCTTAACACTTTAAACATGCCTACTCATATACCTACATCACATGCTGCAAAAAGCCACCATTCTCAATACCTGTCGCATCACCCGAAAGTTCCTGACTTCTTTTTTTTTAATTTTTTTATTTGTAAATAAGCTTGCGTTTGATCGCCATCTCGCCTGATGTTAAGCGATGATGCGGTCTACGATGGAGCACGCTTGCCTAGAAGAAACCGATTCACTCGCAGATTGTAACTATCGGGGAACACTTTTTAATTTAAACTTCCCTTTACACACTCGGCTCCGGCCCGTGTGTAACAGATCTCTGCTTGAGCATAGATTTAAAGCCATTGGATTGGTTGAAACTAGTTTCAATCTATGCTCAAGCAGAGATCTGTGCTCGAGTATCGTTCTGTAATACGGGCCTAATAAATAGAAAATATGTTTTCTTATCTTTTATTTTTCAATATGGCGTGCAATGCTGATTTTCGAAAACTTGTGTAGTTTGTTATCTGAACTCAATTGACGGGTAGAGTGCCTGTATTTCTTCAGATTTGAAAAAATACGGCCGAGTACCTCGACTTTACTTTGACACGCAAACAAGACCATATAATAAGGGTTTATTGTCGACTACGGAATTCACAAAAGAGTCCCGGTCACCACATCACAAGGGGCTCTTCCTTATATTAAAATTCAGATCCCACTGGATCCTACAAACTTACAAATGCAGCCAAAAAAACCAAATGCGAAAGATTTTTGTCGCGAATCTTTTGGCTTCGGCTGCAAAAGTTAACTTTGTCGCGACGTGCGTTGGACTCCAATAAGCTTGTCGCGTATCAAGTGATTCCTTTTCGGATACTTTGGAAATGTAAGACGGTATTATATGGGGTTAATGTCAATATACTTTTAAAATAGCGAAGACTGTAGACGTTTCATTATTATTTGTCACATTTTATTGACTTTTCGCGTTTCTCGGGATAGAAGGTAGTTTATGTGTTATTCTAATGTAGGTATAAGCTTTATTACTCTAAAGTTTTATTAAAATCCGTTTAGTAGATTTTGCATGAACGAGTAACAAACATCCATACCATTCTCACAACTTTCGCGTTTATAATATTACTGGCTTCCACCCACGGCTTCGCCCGCGTTTTTGAGATAAAGATTATGTGTTATTCTGACGTATAAGTTGAATTAACTTTTGGCAAATGGTGCCAATTCTCAGCTTAATTTTCAAAAAAGGATACAACTGCAGTATTCTCTTTTAAATCATATTTTTTCTCCGATCTGACTGGGCTATAAAACTTTCGCCAAACATAAGATTTTGAAGCTAATTACAGCAAATAATACCATCTTGAATAATTTCTCTTCATTATAATTTGACCCAAATCTCGCCGCAATGTCAGACATCTCTTAATTCCCACCCCTAACCAGAATTAAATTACAAATTAATACAGAAATTGTTGATGACGTCACAAATTATTCGTTATTTTGTCAGTTCAATGCACAGCTGTTATCTTTAGGGTGGATTTGCATCAGACGAGCCAACGCTCATTCTATCCCCTCTCTGTCAAATTCTTTTAGTGTAAACAGACGTAGAGCATTATTTCGTTGATCTGTCTGCGTTCACAAATTCTATGGAATATTCTAAAAATGCTCGCTCGCTTGATGTAAACGGCACTAGAGCGTGCGAACAGTTGCTTAGAGCGCTGCATGTTCGGAGGTGAAGCCTTCTTGTTCTAGCTATTCGTCCGGCTGATCTTAACATCTATTGTGCAAGAATTTTGTTGCAAGAGTTTTAATCAATATCTACTAACAAGTAAACTTAAAAGTTCCCAACGTAGGTGTAAAAGAGTCTGATACCGCATTTATTTTTTCTATTCCAAATGTCCGGTCGGCGTTTCAGCATTTATGGCAGCCCTAGAGTGCCTAGCAGAAACCGAACGCCACCAACAACAAAATCCTCCAAGAGCTTCACCAACAATTTCTTCCCTTCCTCCAGTCCTTTTCTCAACAAATGTGAACGCAGATGATCCTGAATGCCGCTAACACCCCTCCTCAAATCATAGAAACAAGGAGATATGTCACCACAGTAAATTAGTACGGGAACAACTGTCGCCACTTTTAGAACAGTTTGCGACACAATTACAAGCGCTCCTTGTGAATAAAAATATGGAAGTGACTCCGCGACCGCCGCCGTAACCTGAATTTGCAGCCGCCGCCGGTTGCTAAATTGGCAGCCGGCGTTGACATTGGAAAAAAGTGGGAAATGGGGTTGGCAATTTGGCATAATTAAAAAAACATTTCATGTTTCATTTGAGTAACATACCTAACTAGGGTCCAAAAGCGAGCGAAGCGAGCTCGGGCACTTGGACACCCCGACACGGACAATTTAGGTTACTTTTAACCTTGCAGACAGAAATAGGTGCCCCGCGTAGCGGGGCTCCGTCGACCACCTCCCTCCCCCTTGTAAGTCCAAAAAAGTTGTAGTAATTTAAAAGTTAGTCTAAGGTAGATAATTCAACTTAAAACACGGCAACATTAATCTGCTGCTACGGTAGTTTGCAATTATTTTCGACTGGTATCACTGCTACTCCAAAGCTACACCGGTTTCCAACGGCGTTATTTTTGGGAGCCGCCGCCGGCTGCGGAGGCACTCCCTAAAAATATCTCCCACATATTAAAATTTCCTCAATCTAATACTGTTATTCGTAACTCAACACTAGCACTAAACTAAAACACTATACCTATTTATATCATCGATCGTGTTCGGTCCGTCGCCAGCGTGTACGTTTTATATACGGTCAATGTGACCATATCAAAGCGTCAAGCTCAATAGCGCCTTGGCACATCTCCCTTGTTTCTATGATCTGAGCACCTCTCCAACGAATTGTTGAGAGAATTCATTAAATTGTTCCTCCAGGAAATAGAATGGAAATAATTTGAGCGAGGGAAAGCGACGATGATTTTAAATGAGACAACTTGGAATAATTTGCTTCAGCTTTTGTTATATCACAAAGGATTATTTCTGTTGGGTAAGCAGAAGTGTTTTTGTACTGACTGTTAAGGAATATAAAGGTATTAAGTAAACCTAATTCGCATCTCGTTACACATTGCCTCTGACAACCAGGCGCGGTCCCAGCCGACGATTTTGGGGGGTCATACCACAGCTGAAGACTTTAGGGGGGGTCATACCGATTAATGCCGACGTGATATCCCGGGAATTACCGTGTTTGGCGCATTTCTGTACGATTTGGGGGGGGGTCACGACCCCCATGACCGCCCTGGGACCGCGCCTGCTGACAATTTTTTTTTATACAAAGATGGTGGCAAACCGGCTTACGGCCTGCCTGAGGGCCTAGCACGAACGATTTTGACGTTGCGTATCGTAAACGTAAGCATATTTTGAATTGAAAATACACGTTCGCTACACAATATTTGTATAAATTAAATACCTTATTTAAATCTGTATTTATTAAAATGCGCAAATTGTATAAAATTTTATCTAAATGGTCTATGACTGTTGTATTTTAGATCGAAATTCGCTTACGTTTACGATACGATACGTCAAAATTGTTCGTGCTAGGCCCTCTGATGATAAGTGGTTACCGTAGCCTACGAAACGTGAGCAGGTACCACATGCGCGTTGCCGACCCTTTAAAATGAGGATTCGCTGTGCTGACAGCTTAGGGGAGGTCCCCCGCTGTCAACACAGCGCATCCTCAGGAGCTCAGAACAACGTGGTGATCCTATAAGGGTTTATTTTTCCGGAACTCTTCAATACTCTCCATCGTTCACTCTCCACTCCCTCTTACAGAGAGGAGGCCAGTAGGAACATTATAGGCCGATTATGCTTATGCTCCATTGTTCCTTTTGAGGTACGGAACCCTAAAAAGCAGAACGGTTTGACCAATTAGTTTCAAGTCTTTATAATTAAAGTGAACTATTAGCACTTGTCACAGACAGCTCAGTTTAGAAACTTGGACAAACAAGCCGCAGTTTATCGCGAAAGTGTCCGACTGAACCGTGGAGACGTGGACACCGGCGGCAATTAGCGAGTTACACTGTAGTTAGCGAGGGATGATGTAGGTATGCTACTACACCACAAGCATGGACATTTAGCTATGTTATACATATTTAATATTTATTTATAAGCAGCCTAGCCTAGTGGTTTAACCATGTGCCTCCCACGGCGAATGGTTCAAGTTCGATCCCGAGGCACGCACCGCTGACTTTTCGGAGTCATGTGCGTATTAGAAATTAAGTAGGTATCACTTGCTTTAACGGTGAAGGAAAACATCGTGAGGAAACCGCCATGTCCTAAAACCAAAAATTCGAAGACATGTGACGTCCACCAACCCGCACTGGGCCCGCGTGGTGGACTACGGCCGATTATTCCCGATGTCCACCACTTGTCTGGCCACCACTGGGGGACAGCGAGACAACTTTAAAACATTATTCTCGTTGTCCACCACTGGGGGACAGCATCACAACTTTTGCCTCCGCAGCCGGCGGCGGCTCCCAAAAATAACGCCGTTGGGAACCGGCGTAGCCTTGGAGTAGCAGGACGAATATAATTGCAAACTACCGTAGCAGCAGATTAATGTTGCCGTGTTTTAAGTTGAATTAAATACTTTAGACTGACTTTTAAATTACAGTGTCAATGTAAAACAAAATACAACTTTTTTGGACTTACAAGGGGGAGGGAGGTGGTCGACGGAGCCCCGCTACGCGGGGCTCCTATTTCTGTCTGCAAGGTTAAAAGTAACCTAACACGAAGCGGTTAACGGGGGCTTCAGTGAGCGAGCGAAGCGAGCGAACGAAGCCCCCGTCAACCCCTTCGAACCTAAATTGTCCGTGTCGGGGTGTCCAAGTTCCCGAGCTCGCTTCGCTCGCTCTTGGACCCTAAGACGCTGTCCCCCAGTGGTGGACAACGAGAATTGTTTTAAAGTTGTCTCGCTGTCCCCCAGTGGTGGCCAGACAAAGTGGTGGACATCGGGAATAATCAACTACGGCCCACTCCCTCTCACAGAGAGGAGGCCTGTGTCCCAGCAGTGGGAACATTATAGGCCGATTATGCTATGCTATGCTTATGCTAATATTTATTTGGAAATCTATCCTACTTCCTACTAAAATTATAAACGTGAAAGTTTGTGAGGATGTTTGTTACTCTTTCACACAAAACTACTGAAAATTATAGTGATATAGCTTATACATTAGAATAACACATGCTACTTTTTATCCCAAAAACACCGGCGAAGCCGCGGTCGGAAGCTAGTCTTACACTATTATAAAATTGTAAAAAACATAACCCTTCTTCTGGCGCAGTCGGGTAAAAACTTAAAAAGCCGTGTCTGTACCTACAATGAAAATACGAGTATATTCCACATAACCAAAAACATTTTTTGGGATTTTTGTCTGTTTGAATGTTTGTGCACGCACCTCAACTCAAAGTTAATATGGGGCCATCGCGCAGGTTACTATAATGTCGGAACTTTAAAACTATAAGACCATTGTACATACCATGTTCTAGCAAATAAATGATTTGAATTGAATTGAATTGAATTGAACAATTAAAATCGATCCATAATCGGCGAAGATATCGCGTAACAAACTTCAAAAATAAAAACGAATTGAGAAACTTCCTTTTTTTGAAGTCGGTTAAAAATATACGTTCCGCCACTAATTTGAATCCAAGCCCATCCGACAACATAACCCTTTTACTGCAACTGGTTTGCGCGACATAAATAGTTCATTCAACCATCACTGAGGGCGACCTTCGTCGCCATCGCTCCACATATCACTAATCATACACCTGGCCGGTAATTACCGGGCTCCGACTAGTCCGACATCCTCTACTAAAGGAACTTCGCACGCTTTGGAATCTATATAAGATTAGTTTTGCCCCGCGGTTTCACCCCCGTTGCTCGGCTCCTAAGGGTCGTAGCGTGATGTTAAATAGCCTATACTATTCCTCATAAATCTGGCTATCATATACAATCAATTTTTTTTGAATCCGACTGGTAGTTCCAAAGATTAGCGCGTTCAAACAAACAAACTCTTCAGCGTTATTATATTACTACCTGCGCCCTGCGCTGTCACCTCCATTGCTAGCCTCCTAAGTGTCGTACCGTGATGAATAACCTCATACTATTCCTCATGAATCTGGCTATCATATACAATCATTTTGTTTTATCCGACTGGTAGTTCCTGAGATTAGCGCGTTCAAACAAACAAATTCTTTAGCTTTTTAATATTACGTAGTATAAATAGAATAAACCTGTAGGGCTAACATGCGTGCCGCGTCAAATTTTTTGACGCGGCACGATTTTGATTTGATTTTTTAAATGACAAATTATGATTTATATTAACTATCTCTGACATAACTATCTTTGAATTGAAATACATTTTATGATTTATTTTAACTATCTCTGACATAACTATTTTAGAATTGATATACACTTACTGACATTTTATATAATTATTGGCCACTGACATTTTCAACACTATCTCAACTATAATTTTCTATTTTATAAATTTTAAACTTAAAATAATATTTGTATACCAACATAATTGGTAGAACATAGAGACCAGACATGTATATTTTAAGACCTTTTATGTATACCTATGTTCACAAATAAATATTGATTTGATTTGATTTGATTTGAAATTTTGTCGACTATTTTGTCTCGCTCTTACTCGTGCGAATATGACACAAATGCACGATAAAAGCGTCGACAAAATTTTGTCGCGGCGCGCATGTTAGGCGCTCTGGTCACTCATGTGATAACTTAGTTTACTAAAGCACATGATTTACCTCTACTCCACTTGAAACTAATCACGTGCCCACATACTTAGCACTATAATTACAGCCGACCGGTGCTCCTAATAAGATACCATCTTGTAGATTGTCATTAGACCATCTGATTAAACCGTCCGCACCGCAAAAATACCATAGGTATTTTTAGTCTCTTACCAAAAACATAATACACTGGCTTGGTAGACAGACTGGTGGTTCCTGTCCTAGTCCCGGAGTGATTTCCTCTCGGTCCTCTGTCCTCAGCTACCTCTGAGGGATCCTCCAGCTTGTTAAAGGAAACGACTTGTAGGATGAGTAGGTATATTGTAGTTATTGGTGCAATAGTTATTTGCACTTTTACCAAGTTCACGACCAGATGACCAGACCAGACCAGAACAGGTGTACTGATACGAGACCAAAGACTACGTAAGACTCATCTTGATGTTGCATTTGGGCAACACTATTACAGTGGCATCAAGAGGCATCAAGACGTCCCTTTCTTGATAAAAATCGTAACAGGTTTGTGTTACATACCGGGGACAGGTAGGTATACGCTGGCGTCACGTTGGTCGACAGAATCAGATCAACTTGATTTAGATAACAAGTTGCCGTCTGGAAATGTTATCAATGTCGATACCTACTGTTTTGATTTTCAGTATATCACATGCCTATATAAACACTAAAGGGTTGAAAAGTTTCTATGTAACATATCTCATTACAAAGACCCATAATTTCCAAACTACACGGTCTACCGCGAATTATGACAAGTTGCATTTTGCCTTTAACACATTTTCACCAACATGGGTGTTAGTGAACTCTCTAACAGAAACACAGCAACACTTGGTGACACAAAATCTCTATCGTAATAGTAGGTAATACTTTCACAAACGAACTATTCCATAAAAAGTTTTTTTAATAGGCTTGCGTTTGACCGCCATCTTGCCTGATGCGGTCTACGATGGAGCACGCTTGCCTAGAAACAACCGGACAAGTGCAAGTATGCCTCGCGCCCTAAGGGATCCGAAATATGATTATAGATGACGCTACTGCATACTTCCAATGGCGCCATCTATGAGCAGATGGCTCCACTTATGGTCCGGTGACTGACGGCGGACAACAAAGTGATTCTATAAGGGTTCCGTTTTTCCTTTTCAAGTACAGAACCCTAAAAACCGATTCACTCGTGACTTGAAGACACCCAGATTGTAACTATCGGGGAACACCCACTCCGGCAGCATTCCACTGTTTGGCGGTTCTCACAATGAAGGTGGGATCAAAGCGCTCGGGTTTTTGGTATAACAACCATGAAACGATGGTGCTTTTTCGTGCTTCTGGCTATCCGATATAGAAAAAGAGCAGGAGATCACGCACATATGAAGCACTCGCGTATCAATACTAATTATTATAAAGCTCAAGAGTTTGTTTGTTTGAACGCGCAAATCTCTGGAACTACCAGTTAGATTCGAAAAATTATTTTCGTATATGATAGCCAGATTCATGAGGAATAGAATAAGCTATTTAACATCACGCTACGACCTTTAGGAGCCGAGCAACGGGGGTGAAACCGCGGGGCGTAGCTAATTATCCGGTAAAAGCGTAAATTACAACAGCGTCGATAGCTTCAACATAAAATACTAGACTACCCTCATTCCTAACATTTTCTCAAGTTCGTCATCTCGGCTTCCATACTAAGTTAGGGCAATATTAAACCTAATATTGCCAGGTTCTCGGCATCCCAAGGCTCTCGTTATTATTGCAAATGCCATGACGTGCCATAACGCTTGCACGGTCGAACGTGAGCGGAATAAAGGGAGGTTGTGTGTTTTTCTTTCTTATCATTTATTTAGAGGGGACGGGAGAGGAGACAATTTTGCCAAGGTTTTTAGAATGCAAAATGTTGCCATACAATTTGCAGATTCTATAAAGATAATATGGTTAAAACATGAGTGCTATCGATTCGATAGACGCATGTAGTCCCAGCCTGTCTACTGTCTATTCTGTACCAACTCGCCGCGTGATATCACCGTGAGAACTGTCAATTTGTTAGCGAACGTTCGAGGGAGAATGTCACGGTGAGACTCTCCCTCGAACGTTCACAAACTTTATCCCGAAAAACTTTTTTAACAAAAAATTACCGACTTCAAAAATCCACTACAAAGAAAATAATAATTTTGGTTTCGGAAGTCGGTGGCTTTGGTTTTAGTTTGCTTTTTTTTGCCACCGACTTCCGACCTCCTTTTTTGAAGTCGGTTAAAAACACGGGCGAAGATGCGGGCAAAAGCTTAAATAAATAGGTACTATAGTAGGTATTTCCCGAAAAAATAGAAGCATTAATTACAGTACGACCCTTCGGCTAATCACAGGTGTGACATTATTCATCAATTCCCATTAACCCTACTTTAAACCCGACCCAATAATAAAATTGTAATCATCCATCGCCCGCTCACCTCATCGCTATTAGGTCGGCTGGTACCTCAGATCATAGAAACAAGGAGATATGCCGTCATAGCAAATTAGTACCGGAACAACTGATGCCACTTTTAGTACATTTTTCGACACAATTACGCGCATAATTAAGCGCTCCTTGTGAATAAAAAGATCTCCCACGCATTGAACATTCCGCACACCCTCAATCTAACACTGTTAATCGTCACTCAACACTAGCACTAAACTAAAACACTGTATTTATACCATCGATCGTGCTCGGTTCATCGCCAGCGCGTACGTTTTTAATATGAGCAATTTGCTCAAGATCAGGCATCAAGTTCGATAGCTCCTTGGCACATCTCCTTGTTTCTATGATCTGATCGGTACCGAGCGCGCAATCTAAGCAGATTGGCCCAAGATATTAATTTTTAATTGTTTCGTACGAGCGAGCTGCCAATCATTAATCAGGCTTTAGATTAAGTGGATTAATCGTTTTAAGGTTGACCGTTATTTTAATGGGGCACGGATTAAGCAGGTTTTTATAAACCGGGCAAGAGCGTGTCGGACCACGCACAGTGTAGGGTTCCGTAGCAAGAAGCATTTCAGTCTTCCGACCGCAAACATTAGTTTTTTTGCGGTTGTCGAACTCAAAACCGAAAAAAGTGAATATTTCAAAAAGTTATTGACGTATTTTGTTCAAACCAATTTTAATCGAGAGTATTTATTGAATGCCATAAGCTTGATTTTTTCCAGATATTTCGATAGCGCAGTTGGAAAATTACAGGGGGGGGACACATTGTTAACGACTTTCGGAGCTCCTACTTCACTTAATATAGGTACACTTAAATAAAAAGTCATTTAGGAATCTCTATGTTATTTTCAAAGACTTATTCAATGATACCCCACATGACGGGGTGCAGGAAAATATTTTTTTTCATCCTTCAGTTTCATGTATGGGAGCCCCCCCTAATTAATTTATTTATCCTAATTTCACTACATGCCTTTATGGTGGCTTATAAAAGACATCTAACTAAGAAGTTTCATTCAAATTGGTCATGAACTGTAGATTTTACGAGGTTGTGACAGACGGACAGACGGACAGACAGACAGACATGACGAATCTAATAAGGGTTCCTAGTTTTACTACGGAACCCTAATAAAAAGGGTGCGTTGTAAGCACGTTTGGCACGCCTTAGGCGGTCAGTTACCAACTTTGCTGGCTATGGTGGCAAACATGTAGCTTATGTAGGGCTGGCATCCGTCCGGGGTTCCCCGGATTTTTCCTAGTTTGGAGGGCGTCCGGGGAGCGTCCGGTAGGGGTTTCAAAAACGGTCCGGGTAAAACCTGGACACTTTGTGTCAGGGGAATCCTGATTGATGAAATATTATTTTCGGGGGCGTCTGGGAAAAATACTCAATTTCACGCAAATGTCCGGGGTTTTAAAGTTTTTGTCCAGCGTCAGCAATTTAGGTGATGGCAGCCCTAAGCCTATGAAACGCTTGCAACACCGAGTAAAACTGGCGACAGCCCATTTCGTAAACTCCCATTTGGAAACCCTTTTGATCTCCACACATTTAGTTTCGTTTGGTAAACCGCTCATTTGATGATATTTTTGTAAAGTACAGTCAGCTCCCAAAAGTTACAAGAAAACTTAGACAACAGTTATGATCACAAACGTCACCTGCGCATTAGTTGATTTTTCGGTCTCTTTGGCGGGATGAAGAAGACGGGGGCGCCGAAGCTGCACGCGATTGATTCGTCAGTCGATGGTCGTCGTCTAATTGGACCATTTTTTAATACGTATTGTCGACTGTCTATTGTCTATTGGGCCGAAAATGTACATGCGCGATCTGTACTCATAATTCACGTCGCGATCTAGGTACTACATGCGCGTTGCCGACCCTTTAAAATGAGGATTCGCTGTGCTGACAGCTTAGAGGACAAGCAGGCCCCCCGCTGTCAACACAGCGCATCCTCAGGAGCTCTGGCGACCTTACTCACCACAGGAACACAACACTACCGAACAGTAGCGTTTGGCTGTGGTGTTCTGTGAGGTACTTCCCCAGTCGGGGTACTCTAGATTTGAACGAGGTATCCTGCTGTGCCCTACCGCTCTTATACAAGGTGGCAGGTTAGACAGTGGAAATATTTTAAGGGGTCATTGTACCCATCATTATGAACGACTTTTACTATGGGACCAACCCTGAAATCGCGAAAAATAATCAGCTGTTCCATACATTTATGTTCACAAAACTCAACAAAATGTATGGAACAGCTGATTTTTTTCGCGATTGTTGGTCCCACAGTAAAAGTTGTTCATAATGATGAGTACCTACAATGACCCCTTTAAATATTTCCACTGTCTAACCTGCCACCCTGTATACATAAGCTGTTGTCCTGTTTCATTTAAAAGTATCTAATAATATACTACACATGTAATCGTTTGACGGCTCTAAAAAGCTTCCACGTTTTGGTCCTATTGCATAGCAAATACTCTAATTTGGTTTATTTACAAATCAGTTCCAATTTCATACAAATCCGCTAACCACATTCCTATCGACCACAGATAAGCACATAAACAGAGTACACAGCACATACCCTGTTTACGAGAACCTAATCAAAGCTCCACCAATTTACATTTAATGCCACCCCTAGCGCGCGTAAAATGTAAATTCGAAATTCAATCAAGCATTCGCAGGGTTGCCCCGGGATTTTTCTCAGTAAAGCTTAGGATGGATTCCCCCTCTAAAAAGCTTATTTTATTCACTGAAAACAGTGAATAAAAAGCACTTTTACTCACTGTTTTGATGTTTGAAAATGGAACACACCAATATATTCGACCACAGATTTAAAGAACCTATGCTAGATGCGGCACGTTATTAGATTGTATGAAAACCGAACGTGTCATCTTTTTTATACCTACGATAACTTCACCCCAGCCATTTAGTGATGTGCTCAGAGTAAACAGAATTGTTTCAATCACTAAGCGTCACTGAGCTAACAGACTTTTTTTAGTACGAACAGTCGAACATGCAGGGCACGCTTTGTCGTGGCTTGCCGTATCTAGTGTAAGTGTAATCTGTGTATTCGACCTATATTGATGTGTTCTAAATTCAATTTGATTGGTCGACATTTTCGACAAGGAGTTTAGCATTAGAATAAAAACTGTTTTGTGTTCTTTGCTGTCCTTAGTAAATTGGCGCTATTTTGAATACTGTAAGTTGTACGAACACAAAGTTTAGTGTTACTTTAATCTTTAATTTTGTGTTTGTTTAGTGTTGTTCTAATCGATTAAAAATGCATTCTAGTGATGAAGATGTGTTAACACCTGAGTTTGTGAAAGAGAGGGCGGCCGATATAGTGGAAAGGTGGAAAGCTTGCTACCCAAAAAATCGCGGCTGGTTTACATCAAAGCCAATTTAACTTTACTTTTTCTTCATTATATGTATATTTTCACTTAAATCTTTCTTTTTCTCGTAGTCATGGTATAAAGTATAGTATGCAACTCTTGAATAAAACGGATTTATATCGAGGGCCATGAATCGCTCGCGTCGCTCAGGATTCTAACACTTGAATCACTCGCTACGCTCGTGATTCAATCATCATGAATCACTCCCTACGGTCGTGATTCAATCGTTAGAATCCTTCACTAGCTCGTGATTCATCTATGGCCCTCGCTTTAAATCCGTCCTTTATTCACTAATTGCATAATATACTATTTTAATAGGCTTGCGTTTGACCGCCATCTTGCCTGATGCGGTCTACGATGGAGCACGCTTGCCTAGAAGCCGATTCACTCGCGACTTGAAGACACCCAGATTGTAACTATCGGGGAACACCCACTCGCGCAGCGCATTCCACTGTTTGGCGGTTTTCACAATGAAGGTGGGATCAAAGCGCTTCGTTCGGGTTTTTGGTATAACAACCATGAAACGATGGTGCTTTTTCGTGCTTCTGGCTATCCGATATAGAAAAAGAGCAGGAGATCACGCACATATCAAGCACTCGCGTATCAATACTAATTATTATAAAGCTCAAGAGTTTGTTTGTTTGAACGCGCTAATCTCTGGAACTACCAGTTGGATTCGAAAAATTATTTTCGTATATGATAGCCAGATTCATGAGGAATAGAATAAGCTATTTAACATCACGCTACGACCTTTAGGAGCCGAGCAACGGGGGTGAAACCGCGGGGCGTAGCTAATTATCCGGTAAAAGCGTAAATTACAACAGCGTCGATAGCTTCAACACAAAATACCAGACTACCCTCATTCCCAATATTTTCTCAAGTTCGTCATCTCGGCTTCCATACAATATTAAACCTGGCAATATTAAACCTAATATTGCCAGGTTCTCGGCATCCCAAGGCTCTCGTTATTATTGCAAATGCCATGACGTGCCATAACGCTTGCACGGTCGAACGTGAGCGGAATAAAGGGAGGTTGTGTGTTTTTCTTTCTTATCATTTATTTAGAGGGGACGGGAGAGGAGAATTTTGCCAAGGTTTTTAAAATGCAAAATGTTGCCATACAATTTGCAGATTCTATAAAGATAATATGGTTAAAACATGAGTGCTATCGATTCGATAGACACATGTAGTCCCAGCCTGTCTACTGTCTATTCTGTACCAACTCGCCGCGTGATATCACCGTGAGAACTGCCAATTTGTTTGCGAACGTTCGAGGGAGAATGTCACGGTGAGATTCTCCCTCGAACGTTCACAAACTTTATCCCGAAAAACACGGGCGAAGTCGCGGGCAAAAGCTTAAATAAATAGGTACTACATAGTAGGTACTTTCCGAAAAAAATAAAAGCTTTAATTACAGTACGAGTACGACCCTTCGGCTAATCACAGGTGTGACATTATTCATCAATTCCCATTAACCCTCCTTTAAGGCGCTGATAACTGCCAACGGCCTTTAGTGATTTGGGTGGTATAGCTTGATTGTTCTGTGCTGAGCTCAAGCAACGCGACATACGTCCACCGAGCAATACGACTCGCCTATCAAGGAGCGCGCTGTGCCGAATTAGACGTATTATTACTTTTTAGTATCTAAAATATAAAATAAAAAAAAAGTAACAGGCAATATTATAGGTAGTAACATAGTCTTTTCACACAAACAAATCATGAAAATATCTTAAGCGATTTGAAAGTAATTACGTTTTTATGTTTTGGGTAGACAGTAATTCATGAATTTATTTCATTATTTTACTACAATAGTTAAATATTCACAGGTACGATTGATGTAATTATGTTCTAGTTTAACATAAAAAAAATGCACAACTAACCTGCATCATTTGACGGCGAAATAAGAGATTTAAAACTTGAGATTTACGGCCGTTACCATTTACCGTCGCCTTAAACCCGACCCAATAATAAAATTTTAATCATCCATCGCCCGCTCACCTCATCGCTATTAGGTCGGCTGGTACCGAGCGCGCAATCTAAGCAGATTGGCCCAAGATATTAATTTTTAATTGTTTCGTACGAGCGAGCTGCCAATCATGAATCAGGCTTTAGATTAAGTGGATTAATCGTTTTAAGGGTTGACCGTTATTTTAATGAGGCAAGGATTAAGCAGGTTTTAATAAAACCGGGCAAGAGCGTGTCGGACCACGCACAGTGTAGGGTTCCGTAGCAAGAAGCATTTCAGTCTTCCGACTGCAAACATAAGTTTTTTTGCGGTTGTCGAACTCAAAACCGAAAAAAGTGAATATTTCAAAAAGTTATTGACGTATTTTGTTCAAACCAATTTTAATCGAGAGTATTTATTGAATGCCATAAGCTTGATTTTTTCCAGATATTTCGATAGCGCGGTTGGAAAATTACAGGGGGGGGACACATTGTTAACGACTTTCGGAGCTCCTACTTCACTTAATATAGGTACACTTAAATAAAAAGTCATTTAGGAATCTCTATGTTATTTTCAAAGACTTATTCAATGATACCCCACATGACGGGGTGCAGGAAAATATTTTTTTTCATCCTTCAGTTTCATGTATGGGAGCCCCCCCTAATTAATTTATTTATCCTAATTTCACTACATGCCTTTATGGTGGCTTATAAAAGACATCTAAGTATCTAACTAAGAAGTTTCATTCGAATTGGTCATGAACTGTAGATTTTACGAGGTTGTGACAGACGGACAGACAGACGGACAGACAGACGGACAGACAGACAGACATGACGAATCTATAAGGGTTCCTAGTTTTACTACGGAACCCTAATAAAACAACGTGCTTACAACGCACCCTGCGTTGTAAGCACGTTTGGCACGCTTTAGGCGGTCAGTTACCAACTTTGCTGGCTATGGTGGCAAACATGTAGCTTATGTAGGGCTGGCATCCGTCCGGGGTTCCCCGGATTTTTCCTAGTTTGGAGGGCGTCCGGGGAGCGTCCGGTAGGGGTTTCAAAAACGGTCCGGGTAAAACCTGGACACTTTGTGTCAGGGGAATCCTGATTGATGAAATATTATTTTCGGGGGCGTCTGGGAAAAATACTCAATTTCACGCAAATGTCCGGGGTTTTAAAGTTTTTGTCCAGCGTCAGCAATTTAGGTGATGGCAGCCCTAAGCCTATGAAACGCTTGCAACACCGAGTAAAACTGGCGACAGCCCATTTCGTAAACTCCCATTTGGAAACCCTTTTGATCTCCACACATTTAGTTTCGTTTGGTAAACCGCTCATTTGATGATATTTTTGTAAAGTACAGTCAGCTCCCAAAAGTTACAAGAAAACTTAGACAACAGTTATGATCACAAACGTCACCTGCGCATTAGTTGATTTTTCGGTCTCTTTGGCGGGATGAAGAAGACGGGGGCGCCGAGGCTGCACGCGATTGATTCGTCAGTCGATGGTCGTCGTCTAATTGGACCATTTTTTATTACGTATTGTCGACTGTCTATTGTCTATTGGGCCGAAAATGTGCATGCGCGATCTGTACTCATAATTCACGTCGCGATCTAGGTACTACATGCGCGTTGCCGACCCTTTAAAACAAGGATTCGCTGTGCTGAAAGCCGCTGTGCTTATTGGACAAGCAGGTCCCCCGCTGTCAACACAGCGCATCCTCAGGAGCTCTGGCGACCTTACTCACCACAGGAACACAACACTACCGAAGAGTAGCGTTATTTGGCTGTGGTGTTCTGTGAGGTACTTCCCCAGTCGGGGTACTCTAGATTTGAACGAGGTATCCTGCTGTGCCCTACCGCTCTTATACAGGGTGGCAGGTTAGACAGTGGAAATATTTTAAGGAGTCATTATACCCATAATTATGAACAACTTTTACTATGGGACCAACCCTGAAATAGCGAAAAAAAATCAGCTGTTCCATACATTTATGTTCACAAAACTCAACAAAATGTATGGAACAGCTGATTTTTTTCGCGATTTCAGGGTTGGTCCCACAGTAAAAGTTGTTCATAATGATGAGTACCTACAATGACCCCTTTAAATATTTCCACTGTCTAACCTGCCACCCTGTATACATAAGCTGTTGTCCTGTTTCATTTAAAAGTATCTAATAATATACTACACATGTAATCGTTTGACGGCTCTAAAAAGCTTCCACGTTTTGGTCCTATTGCATAGCAAATACTCTAATTTGGTTTATTTACAAATCAGTTCCAATTTCATACAAATCCGCTAACCACATTCCTATCGACCACAGATAAGCACATAAACAGAGTACACAGCACATACCCTGTTTACGAGAACCTAATCAAAGCTCCACCAATTTACATTTAATGCCACCCCTAGCGCGCGTAAAATGTAAATTCGAAATTCAATCAAGCATTCGCAGGGTTGCCCCGGGATTTTTCTCAGTAAAGCTTAGGATGGATTTTTTTTAATTAATTATAATGGTTGAAATACATTTAGAAATTGGTTTTGCTGTGACCTTTTAAGACGAGTGTACTCAGCTGTGATTAATTTTTCTACAGGTATTTTTAGAATTCGTTTGAGATAATGTAGGTTTTAATTAATTTTATTAATTTTAGTAACTGTGCACTTGAGGCTGTAAAAAAACGCGTAGCATGTTTTTTTAAACACGTGTAGCATCTAGCATGACCACTATGACAAATAATAGCAACGGGTTCTGTCGACTGAAATATTCTTTTAAGTCGTGTCAGTGTGTCTATTGACAAAATGACATATTATTGTAGAAACATTTCTACCGATGTATGCATGGCAATGTTAAAAATGAAGAGAAGAAATGTTTCTATTCTTCTGTCGACAAAAGTCCTACCTAAGACCGCGGCCGCACCGGTACGCGCGACGCGGCGCGACGCAAGCGGCGATTTCGTGAAAACAACTTCATATAAACATATGTCGGTGACCACACTGCAAAATGGTCGATTTCACGAGTCCAATTAATATGCCACTTTTTTTTCGCGATGTGCAAATTCCCGTTTTATTGCTAAAGCGACAAGCGAAATTTATTTGTTTAAGGAAATCGACGTCGCGGCGCGTCGCGCTTACCGGTGCGGCCGCGGCCTAATACACCAAGCACGGGTCGCCGCATCCTCGGGTAGAAGAGATAACGAGTTGAATAGCAAGAATTTTGTGCAGGTTCCAGAGATTTTCAGTAATAAAGTTTATTTCCTCAAAGGCGACCTCCAATGAATATTTTCCATACAAAACGATAGCCGCCAACTGCGTGGCAATTAGAGCTCATATTAGTCTTGTCGGTCAGCTAATGATCGTACAACTAGTTCTTCTATCCGCGCTATAGACATTTTCTAGTTTTCTATCAAATTAGTTTCACTCAAAGCTATAAACATAAATTCCGTTTGGACTTAATAGAACGTGAAATTGCGAGGTCTTTGTATAGGATTCTCAATAAAGTAATTAACATGTAGGTACTTATACTTACCTATTGCTGCAGTCGTAACGTAAATGAAAATGGCGACTAGAAAACGTGTTGAAACCTATATTTTTTTTAAAATACTGGTTAAGGACTGAAACATTAGGAAATCTTATTAACTAGGTTACCTAGTTTAAGTTTCTTTGGAAAGATTGCAGTCTTTCGATAGATTGCAATTGCAAGTTTTGTCCAATAATTTATTTACGAACGGCGGACTTACACCCGATACATTCTAAACAAAATCGGCACTCAAATTGACGTTTTCTCTTTATTCCAATCTAATTTAATCTATGCTCAAAGATATCTAAAAGAACAAAGATGGATGCCTGCTTGCTGTTTGAAATATTCTTTGCACGCTTAGCATGACCAATCCATCTCTATTCTACCAAAGAATATCAAAGTTCTTTCTATCCAAATCGTTATCTCTTCTGCCCGAGCACGCGGCGACCCGTGCTTGGCTTATCAGAATTTTGTCTACTGAAGAATAGAAACATTTCTTCTCTTCATTGTATGCTTAGAACGGTAGAAATCTTTCTACAATCTGTCACTCTATCTATTCTTCTGTAGACAAAACCCGTTTCTATCGTGGTCATGCTAGGCCGGCTGGAAATACCTTAAAGGATTAAGATATAGGTACTTGGTAAAGCTCTCTTTGTGCGACTAGGAGCCGTCAGAAACTCCAATTGCTTTATAACTGTATGATAAATGATAAACAACCTTTTTAAACCTCGAAACACTATAGCTAATCGAAGCAACAACACAATACAAACACAATGCATTGTATCGTTGATTTACCGCGCGAACGTGAGCGCGCGAATACAACGCATCAGCCGCCATTATTGTGAATTTACGCGGGAACCACTGACGTAATTTATTCGACGCCATGATTCTTGAACTTATTGGTAAGGAGTGGACAAGCTGAGTCAACATCCTGTTGATCAATACAAGATGAGTATTTAGAGAAACCCCATTTTTCCATCAATTTAATTTAGTTTAAGTAGGTATAGGTGAATTATGAGCACAGATCGTGCATGTACATTTTTGGCCCAATAGACAGTTGGCAATACCTAATAGAGAATGGTCCAAATAAACGACGTGCATCGACTGACGAACCAATCGCGTGCAGCCTTGGCGCCCCTTGTCTTCTTTATTCCGCCAAAGAGACTGAAAAATCAGCTAATACGCAGGTGACGTTTGTGCTCATAATTGCTGCCGCTAGCTATACCTACCTACTTACTTCCTTACTTCATTGGCTGAGCAACCCAAAATGTGTCATAATTAAGCTGGTAGGTACCTAGGTATAGATTGTGCAAACTTGTGAAAATCGTTTGAATATAGGAGCTCTGGTAGACTCCAAGAAAACTTTCAATTCGTAAACTGTTGTAAAACGGTAACTGGCATTTTTGTCGCAGTTCGGTTTAATAAAAATGAAATCGATGTGTTGAAGACGTTGTAACTGTCTGGGAACACCCACTCGGGCAGCGCATCCCACTATTTGGCGGTTTTCCTAATGAAAGTGGAATCAAAGCGATTCGTTCGGGTTTTTGGTAAGTAGGTATATGAACCACGAACCGATGGCGCTTTTTCGTGCTTCTGGCCGGAATTAGATCATGCAGATCTAAAACGCGATCTCCGAAATGTAAGTGCCTATCTGAAACGATCATAAAAGTAGAATTTTCGTGAAAATAGTTAAAGATTCGCATTATTAGGTGCCAAATTCTTCCAACAAGCAAAAATCAATCTTATTCTTTTTAGTTAAGTTAAGTCTGTGCGGATTACGGAAACTTGTCCAAGACAACAATAGCAGCGTTGGGACCGCGGCCTTTGTCTGCAGATGACCCAGGAGACTTTCGCTAATGGGACTTGTTGTACGAGTTGCTAAGGCTGGTTTCAAAACTAAGCCATCTGGCCTATATTGATAAAATAATTTACCTACTTATTGGCGCACTATAAATAAGAAGCCAAAGTGTATCGAAGTGTTCCCCGGGGAAGCTCGAGGTCTGGATTTATGCTCGTTTGTGACAATAGGCTCGTCCCCTATTAGTACATGGGACTTAAACAAATATTTAAATCATAGATCACCTCCCTCACCGTACATACACTGCGAGAAAATGTGTCCATATCGAGATCAGTAAGCCCACACATCTCTCCATCCATGACAGAGAACGATAGTGTGCAATTTTCGACGATTAAATTACTTAAACAGCTCTTATGCCAATTGTCAGCTCTATTAATTATCATACAAATCACAAGGAATACTTGTATATTTGATCAGTGGTTAAATTAAGACGCGTTTATAAGTAAGGGGGGAACAGTGGATGTACCACTGCTTCACCTTTTGGGGAATAAAAGCTTGATGTTATGTTGTACAAGCTTAGAGGACGAACTTTCTTGTTAGCACAACAAAGCACCAACATCGGATATTAGAAACTAGCCATGTACCTACTCGTTAGAACGTTGATGCCGGTAACCATGGCAACAACTAGAAACTTCGCCGGTAATAACGACGGTTTAAATCAGCCGACACAAAGACACCGTCAACTCACCTACGCGATAGTTAAAGGTAATTGGTCATAGAAACAAGGAGATATGCCATCATAGCAAATTAGTACGGGAACAACTGGTGCCACTTTTAGTACATTTTTCGACACAATTACAAGCGCTTCTTGTGAATATAAAGATACACATAAAAAATTCCTCACAATCTCAATCTAACACTGTTAATCGTCACTCAACACTAGCACTAAACTAAAACATTGTATTTATATCATCGATCGTGTTCGGTTCGTCGCTAGCGTGTACGTTTTTACGACCAATATGGTAGAACTAAAACCTGAAGCTCAATAGCACCTTGGCATATCTCCCTTGTTTCTATGATCTGACGTTAACATACTTGATGTAAACTAATGGGTAACTAGAAGTTGTTCACGACTGTCATTGATTGACTTATCTTTGTCCACTTACACCTTACCAACTTCTTTTTTTCGACTTACATTAATTATCCACTAGATAAAGTGCGATTCACATAATAATTCCCTTCGACGCTATGTTGCAGTTGGCACCCATGAATGTCAATATGTTACAACGATTTTAGCGGTTGTTTTTTTAATGATATCGGGACTTTTCGCGCACAAACATAATCAAAATATCTGTATTTTGACTAACCTCGACGTTTCGATCAAGTTGCATTGACCGTGGTCACGAGAGGTCAGTCTTCTCACAAAGGTGAGAAACAGATTGAGTAAAAGCAAATAGGCTACTTTTCATCCATTTTCACGGAGACGATGTAGGTAGTTACAATTGAGATATAGTAGGGGATAGAGTCCATGGATTAGTTATTGAGAACGGTCTTTACAGGGCCTTGTAGAGAGCAGTTTGATCTTTGGATATATTCTCAGATCACAGAAACAAGGAGATATGCCATCATAGCAAATTAGTACGGGAACAAGTGATGCCACTTTTAGTACATTTTTCGACACAATTACGAGCATAATTAAGCGCTTCTTGTGAATAAAAAAATCTCCCACGCATTGAACATTCCGCACACCCTTAATCTAACACTGTTAATCGTCACTCAATACTAGCACTAAACTAAAACACTGTATTTATACCATCGATCGTGTTCGGTTCGTCGGCAGCGCGTACGTTTTTAATATGAGCAATTTACTTAAGATCAGGCATCAAGTTCGATAGCGCCTTGGCATATCTCCTTGTTTCTATGATCTGAGGATATATTAATGTATCAGCTTAGCCACGTAATGGAGTCAAAGTGCGATAGAAGACCAAACCTGGGCATCGATGATATTTTAGATTTAGATTCATTGTCCGTTTTACGACTCATAAATTGTATTACGTTGAAATAGAGGGACCTTATATTGGTCTAAATAAGGCCCTATTATCAGCCAATCAAATGGCTTGAAACTAGTTGTTGAGTCTTGAGTTAGGTTTTGTAATAAGACCCATAGACTGCCTCGTTGATCTAGTAGTAGCAAGCACGACTGCTAAGCGAAGTGTCCTAGATTCAATTACCGGATCAGGCTAAGTGTTAGCATTTTGATTAAGAAATTCTCTTGTAGTTAGGAATCTGAATTTGTGCCCGGCTAGGTGGCAAAATTAAGCAAAAAGATCCGTTTCAAAGTCACCGACTTCGGAAACTAAAATTATTACTTATTTACTTTAAAGTCGTTTTTCGAAGTCGGCTATTATTATTTTTTGTGTATTACTGATTGAAGGTTCTTTATTTATCTAATTAGGTATAAGTCCCTCTTAGATACGCCAAACTATCAAGACAAGGCTTCTTTAAATAGTAGGTACCTACTGAATTAATCAAGAAAATCAGTGACCAAGCGAGTACTTATGTTAGTCATAATACATGACTTTATCTCATACATAGGTTACCAACAAGTACCTAAGCACAATTGTTTGGCTGTCTGCCATATCATCAGACTTTTATTCTTACGATTGCGATAGGGTTCAAGAACTTTGAAGACCTTATCAAGTCCATGAACCCAATTGCCAACAATTTAATAAGTAGATTTTTGTCTTTTCTGCCGTACTTGCGATAATCGCAGTAAGTCGCATTTTGGTTATACAGAAATGTAGATCTTCTTTACATTCTAAATGAGAATATTATTAAATATCGACAAAAATGGACTTGGCGTGCGATTATCGTTAGCATGGCAGTGTTAGAGGACGCATCACGCAAAAAGTACGGAACGGATTTTCATGTGGTTTCCACAGTTTAGTAGCTTGGGGTTCAACTTAAATTCTACGTCACATTTCATCTAATTCCGGTGGGATGAACCAGAGATCTAAACCTCTTCGTAGCACCAGCCACTCTACAATAAGGAAGACATTTAAAATGGTCAATTTATTGTTAGTCCACGCGGACAGAGTCGCCGGTAAAAGCTTGTACAATATACAGGGTGGAATTTTGTAATGCCACCTGAAGAAAAAGTACTCTTAATACTGTAGATAGAACATTTTAGTCAAAGGAAAAATTCCTTTATTTTTAAAATTCGGTAATACTGCATTCAAAGATTTTTAAAAAGTGCCTGCTTCATCTGTGAATCGAACTCACCAAATGCGAAAAAAATGTTCTTCCCGTATTTTAATGATGCCGATTGAAAGGGTTAATTATAAGCAGTAATTCCTTCTAAGACACAATAGTGTCTTAAATTAAAATAACATGGTGAAATTTTACATTTAAGTTTATCAAAAGAATTAATTAGAATTACTTTTCGTGTCGATTTTCATAGAAAGCTTTGATTAATTAGTAATAAGTACTTTTTTACACTTTTTTCCTTATAAGTGCATGATAAATGCAATAAAATACTATTTGAATGCATCTTTGCAATGAGCTAGTCAGTAGGCGATTTTGAAAAAAATTAAAATATTACGGTGTTCCTTTAATTTAGGATACCATATTACTTCGAAGGAATTAATGCCCACAATTAACACTTTCAATCGGCATCATAAAAATACAGTAGGTATGTTCATTTTTTCACATTTGGTCGGTTCGATTCCGAGATGAAGCACGCAACTTTTTAAAAATCTTTGAATGCAGTATTACTTAATTTAAAAAATAAAGGAATGTTTCCTTTGAGTTAAATGTTTTATCTACAGTATTAAGAGTACTTTCCCTTCAGGTGGCATTACAAAATTCCACCCTGTATACTTATAAGCAATGACGTATTCTACATAGACGCGTCATACACCTACATCACTGTACTAAAAAACGGCGCAAATACTATAAATAGCTAAATAGCTACATATCAGTGATGTGCAAAAAAAAGGGAAAGAAAACGAATGCCTTGTTTGGCATACCTCCTGTATAGTAGATTTTTTTTTTCGAAAAATGTTGCAAGACATGACGTTCAGCCAAGAATCTGCAGCCTAATTGCGTAACTCAATTTCTTTCGCCATGGCTTTCATTTTGACAGATCAACAACATCCATTGCGGCGTTGAGCTAGTTACAGGAGCGCGGATAGCTATCATACGGCGTAATGAATGTCAAAAACAATGCCATGGTGATAGCAATTGAGTTACGCAATTAGGGTGCTGGTTGGTGCATGAATCTAAATGAATGGTGGGCAATTACCTTACTTTTTGTTGCCATTTTAGATCGCGGGTAACGTATTATGGTTTATATATCATTGCATATAAGGCTGTAATTGGATGCTGCAGTGGACGTAAAAACGTTGGTTCAGTGTTTCCATCATTTCGTCCTTGCCTTTGAATCATAAGAAAATATTTAGTTATTGGTTAAGCACGATTAATCGCAGTCGATCAGTCGCAAGTCCGTCGTGTACCTAAATATCCTGAATTCCTTTGCGTCTATAAAGCCTCAGTGCATAGTTAGGCACAAGAATTTGCTAGATTGACTATAGATGTAGCACCTCGGTATAGGATGTCAGAATACCTCGTAGTCAGCTTTCTAAATACTTGGACGCTATGCTAGCTATTGTCAACACGATTGTACGTGGAATAGGGTTCGAAACATTATTTGCCTAGTAATGTACCTACCTACATTACTGTTTGTATTTTGTTCACGATGTTTTTTAGGGTTCCGTAGTAAAACTAGGAACCCTTATAGTTTCGTCATGTCCGTCTGTCTGTCTGTCACACACTTGTAAAATCTACAGTTCATAACCAATTTAAATGAAACTTCATAGGTAGATGTCTTTTATAAGCCGCCATAAAGGCCTGTAGTGAAATTATGAAAAATAAAATAATTAGGGGGGGCTCCCATACATGAAACTGAAGGATGAAAAAAAATATTTTCCTGCACCCCGTCATGTGGGGTATCATTGGATAGGTCTTTGAAAATAACATAGAAGTTCCTAAATGACTTTTTTAGTGCTTATTAAGTGAACTAGGAGCTCCGAAAGTCGTTAACAATGTGTCCCCCTGTAATTTTCCAACCGCGCTATCAAAAAATTTGGGAAAAATTAAGCTTATGGCATTCAATAAATACACTCGATTAAAATTGGTTTGAACAAAATACGTCAATAACTTTTTGAAATATTCACTTTTTCCGTTTTGAGTTCGACAACCACAAAAAAACTTATATTTGCGATCGGAAGACTGAAATGCTTCTTGCTACGGAACCCTACACTGTACGTGGTCCGACACGCTCTTGCCCGGTTTTTTTTTTTCTATACCTAGTAGGTACTTAGTGACGCTTCTCTTGATACGTAGAACGCTTCGATCATGTACCTACCTAGGACGGTTGGGGGTTTGATTTAGATTACATTTTTATGAGTTACCTACAAATTAGATTTTATTTTAATTTGTTTAGGCTGTCGATGGTTTGCCGCTCTTTGCCGCTCGCGCATCTTCTGATTCGTCTAGAACTCTAGATCTAGAGTTCTAGACGGTATTGGGGGGTTGATTTAGATAAAATTCTTAAAAGCAACAAAATAGCCTCAAATTAATGTAAATTTTTAACCGACTTCATAAAATAAGGTTACCTATTAAAAAAATATCTCTATTTACGGTAACGATTTAAAAGAAATCGTAGAATAAAATTGGACAAATAGGAAAACAAGTTAGTACCTACCTAAGTGCAAAGGCATTAATTATTCAGTCTAGTAGACAGTATACCCACATTATTCAGTCCTATTCACGGAAACAAACTATTTCAGTAGCCAGCGCACACAATACTGAATTACCTATAAATTAATCACTCTTAACTAAACAACTCTAAACCATAATGAGAGACTTTTGGAAGCTATCCAAAGCCATTCCAATAGGAACCGTTAAAACTATCTGTTTACTAATGGAATTAAACGTCCTAATTAACCCGAAGCAGTCAATAATGCGGTAGGTATTTATGTGTGTCGTTAGGATTTGAGGGCGGAAAGCCGGCGGCAGAGCCCTAAATAAAATAAATACGAACCAAAAGCATAGGTACATTTTATACCGATATCGAATGCGTTGGCCACAAATAGAAAGAATAAAAAAATAAAATGAAAAAAAAAACAAGTAAATAAACCCTCGAATGCTCGCGTTCAACTTTGGAACTTGGAACAATATAGTATGTTGTAGGTACTCGTTTAATTACCTATAGTTTCGAGAGAAATCGACTTCCACATTAAGCGTTACAACTCGAAATGGTTACATTCAAGTAGGTACCTACCTATTTAAATTCCATCTAGATGCAATTTTCTGCATAATAACACAGATCCTGTTATTAGCGACAGTTTCAAGTCCAACGATCGATAGTAAATGGTAATATTTATAAGGAGCTTACCTTGAGCGTATGTAAACAAATGGAGACAGGCGAACAAGAATATCCAGTTCCCGACACCGAAACGACACATCCCTGTCCGCCACATGTTGCAAAACACTTTACCAACACTACACAATATGTTTTAATTCATACGAATCACATTTTCACATAAAATTCACGAATATTTCGAGTTAAATTTCACTCAGCTTTTTATCGATGTTACTTCGGACGATCCGCCATTTTCAAGCGAACACCGCTGCGTTCGGAAACACAACTCAATAATGAAAGGGCAATGCCCGGGTTTATGTGACGTGAAGGCTGCAGCGTTTGAGGGTTATGTGCATTGAAGATAGGCACAGTACTAGTGCATTCAAAACGCGTTGAGTCGATAAAGTTAAATCGCGTTCAGTTGCTTATCGATAACATTTAGCAAAATAATAAGAAAGTATAAAATAATTATGTATGTAATTAATAATAAAATTATAACAGTGTATTCGTTAATCATAAAAGTAAATTCTAAAAGTATATTATTAAAAAGTCTAAAGACGTCTTATTCGACACGCTATCTCAATCTAATTTCAAAAATCCCTTTGTTGCACTGAATAATTTTATTATTTCCATTAGAGCATTCAAAATGTTGCAATGCAAATACTAAACGCAATAATATACCGGTCTAACTTGTCCGAAATTAAAGCATAGATTTTTATGCATCTCTTTTTTACACATTGTTTTCAGATAATGCTTTTTCGTGGCTATAAGGCTGCTTGTTCACTACACGTTTACAGCACGTTTTTTCACGGACCGTTTTTTTTTTCATACATTTTAAAAAGTGGTGGGGATCGTTCTGCAAAAACCTAAAAATCCGTAAAAAACCGAATACGAATTGAAAACGTCTGTAGTGCACAAGCAGCCTATAAGCTAAAAACCTTACATACCTATCTTGTCAAGTAAATGTCAATTTATTGTTAATGGATTGTGGGAAAAAAGCGCGGGAAATTCGTATCGATTGGGCGCCTTTTTTAAAACAAATTTTCAATTAATTAGTTTATTCCTTCACAAGTTCATTTGCTTGCTTTTCTCATGATGGGGAAGAAAGGGCATCCAAAGAAAAGAAAAAAAGAAGATGTTTCGTCTTCTGCTCCACCATTGCTGTCCTCTGAAGACGACGGTGGAGCCTCAAGCTCTTCAGAGGAATCAGTACCAATTGAAAAGGATAAGTATCGGGAATTCAGGATTCCTGACTACATTAGGTCATACCCTGAAAGCGGAGGCAATTTTGAATATGTCGTATTTTTTGAAAGTATTGACTTAGTCCCGATCGGTGATAGAGACATGATGTCCCTTTCAACCAGCATAAAAAAATACAACAAGGGAGTAAAACAATTATTGCGCATGAATCGTTATAAAATTGGTGTTATTTTTGAACGTCCTGGTTTAGCCAATGCAGCGTTATTGAATCGTAAGTTTTTGGATAGTTATAAATTGAAAGCCAGTATTCCTGCAACTGCTACGGAAAATACAGGTGTTATTATGCATGTTCCAATTGACCTGAGCAACGAACACATTTATAATGCTATAACTAGCACAAAGAATATTATTTCTGTCAGAAGATTTATGCGTCGTACTATTTCAGAAGGAGGGGGGGTGTCTTTTCAGCCTACGAAGACGGTGTCCATCACATTCTCGTGTGCAACAATACCCGATAGTGTAGACCTGAACAGCTGGCGATTCGAAGTACGGCCGTACATTCCGCCGGTGAAACAATGCCTGAAGTGTCTAAGGTATGGTCATATAGCCAAATTCTGTAAGAACTCCCAAAGATGTTCCATATGTACAAAGGACCATAATTATAAAGAATGTCAAATACCATCAACTGAGGCTACATGTTGTCACTGTCAAGGTAATCATGTAGCTATTTCGGCACAGTGTCCAGTCAAACAGCAAAAAGTGGAAGAAAACAAACACAAAATTAATAAGAAATCTTATGCAGATTTATTCAATGAAAAGTCATTTCCATCCCTTTCAAAGTCCAGTCCTGCTAAACAATTACAATCACTAATTGAAACAGAACCAATTTTAAATATTTTAATACAGACAATAGTAACATTAATTTCTCAAAATAAAAATAATGAAAAGAGTATTTGTACTCAAAGCATAAAAGATGTTCTATTATCAAAAATCCAGAATAATATAAATAAACCTTAATTTTATGGATCAGCTGAATATTGTACAGTGGAATGCTCAGAGCATCAATAGTAATAAACTTGCTTTTTCGTATTTTTTACATGAGTATAACATACATGTAGCTTTATTGTGTGAGACTTGGCTCAAGCCTCACATGAGATTTAGTATTAAAGGTTATAATATAGTAAGATTAGACTCAGGTAATTCACACAATGGTGTAGCTATTTTAATACATAACAGTTTACAATTTAGTAAAATAGATACTTTATATGATGATTCCATACAAAATATAGCGATTCGTTTAAAATATGGCAATAAAAAAGAAATTTCATTAGTTAGTTTTTATAGTCCTGGAAATGCTTCATTTACTAAGTATAAGTTTGATAATTTAATTCGCAATATTCCTGGTCCTCTTTTGGTGGGTGGAGATTTCAATGCACATCATTCGGCTTGGGGATGTAACAGTGTGAACATCCGTGGCCGAGAGGTGCTTGAAATCATTAATGACTGTAATTTGGTTTTATTGAACGATGGAGAAATGACAACTGTAGGCTCTGATAGGTGGCAAAGAAATGCACTTGATTTAACTGTAGTATCAACTTCAATTTCATTATCTTGTAACTGGTCTGTTCATGATGATCCTTTAGGTAGTTACCATTTGCCTGTAATTACAAAGTTACTTATTAATGACAATTATAATAACCCACATGATATGGAAGCTTCAAATTTGCCAAAACATTTTAATTTTAACCTGGTTGATTGGGAAATATACAAGAAGACTGTTGATAGTTTGTTAATGAATTTTAAAATTAATAAAGATAACCCATTAAATTCATATAATGACATGATAAAGTTATTAAATTTAGCTGTTATTAAGTCATTACCATCAACTATAAGATCTGATTCTTCTTTTGATACAGCATCAGTAAACAATAATCGTAAAAAACGCATTCCATTACCATGGTGGAATTTGAATTGCACTAAAGCAGTAGAAGACTCTAGGAATGCCTATATAGTATTCAAGCACCATCTCACATTGGAAAAATATATTGAGTTTAAAAAATTACAAGCTCTTAAAAAATTAGTGTTAAAAAGAGAAAGATATTTAAGTTGGATTTCTCTGTGTGAGTCATTTAATAGAACTACTCCATTATCTAGGGTTTGGCAAATGTCAAAAAGATTTAATAAAACATTTTCACCTTCAAGTAATAATATTGCTCCTTGGGTATTTGATTTTCTTAAAAAATATACTCCAGATACAGTTGAGGGGCCATTTCAATCAATTCCTCATGAAGTAAAAGCTTCAGGACATTATGAATATCTAATTTATCCATTTTCTCTTCAGGAATTAAAATCTGCAATATCATCTAGACGAGATTCAGCTTTTGGCCTTGATGGAATACCTTACAAAATGTTGAAAAATGTATCAATTATGGCACTTTCTGACATATTAAGTGTTTTAAATTTACTCTGGCAGGAAATGGTTATCCCTAATGAATGGAAAACAGATTGTCTTATCCCAGTACTTAAACCTAACAAAGTAAGACACAAAGCAGAATCTTATAGGCCAGTAGCATTAACATCATGCATGGGAAAAACCTTTGAACAACTAATTAAACAAAGAGTAGAATTTTATATAGAAAGTAATAGTCTATTACCATCCAATCAATTTGGCTTTCGACGTGGGTTCTCTACTCGAGATAGCATTTCTCATTTGCAATTAGATATATACAATTCTATTAAAATGGACAATCATTTTGTTGGTGTCTTCTTTGATGTAGTGGGTGCATTCAACAACATTAATCTGCACATTTTGTGTGGTGAACTTCGTGCCCTTGGTATTCCTGAAAAAATTATAATATGGATCTTTAACTTTTTACATGGTAGAGAAGTATATGTCAAGGTGAATAAACGTTTAATAGGGCCACGTTTTTCATATAAAGGCGTATGTCAAGGTGGCATCCTCAGTCCATTGATTTATCTCCTTTATTTACATAGACTAAACATTGTACTTGGTCTTGAAGTGGCAAATTTGCAGTTTGCAGATGATTTGGTTATCTATGCTTCAGGTTCAGATATAAGTTCTGTTGAAAGTATTTTAAACACAGCTTTAACTCGGCTAAAGAACTATTTTCATTATCTTAACTTAGATATTAGTCCAGAAAAATCTAAAGTTATAGTGTTTGGAGAGTGTGAAACAGACCTACATATCTATTACAATAATAGTGTTCTTCCAATAGTGAATGAAGTGAAGTTTCTGGGTATCATTTTTACAAGCAACCTTTCATGGACTAAGTATGTCGATTATCTGTTAGGTAGAGCTAATAAAGCATTTAATTTTATAAAGTCACTGTCGATTGCAGCTGATCCAAAAATTTTGCTTATGTTATATAAATCTCTAGTCCGCAGTCATTTCGAATATGGATTTTTGTGCTTTGGGTCTGATCAGAGATTGGTTCACAAATTGGAGATTCTTCAAAACCACAATCTTAGATGTGTAACTGGTGCAATGAAGACAACTCCAATTAATTCACTTCAAATTGAGTGTAACACTCCTCCTATGAATATAAGATTTCAGTTTTTAAAGTCCAAATACATTCTCAAGCTTTTATCTTTCGAAAATCATCCTTTATTAAAGAAAATATTATTTTATTATAGAGTATACAATCCCTCTAATTTCGTAAATGTCCCTTATATATTTCATGACTTTTCTAATCTAATCAGTATTGATGATCAATATCAAATTGAGAAATGTAAAGGCAGATGGCCATGTTACTCCGGTAATTACATCAGCAAATTCTGGCCCATGAACATTTACATTAATCGCGATCTTCGGAGTAAAGAAGATGTCTATCAGTTAATTGCAGAGTTCCCTGGGTACAGGCATATATTTACTGATGGATCCAAAAACAATAGAAATGTTTCGTTAGCCATATATTTACCTCATCTTACTGTTGGACATGGAGTTCGGTTACCTGGAGCCATGTCTATATTTACAGCAGAATCTCTAGCCATTTTATCAGCTCTGCAGTACATACATGTAAAGAATCTTGGGCACACAACTTGGCTTATAGCGACCGACTGCATGAGTGTTCTCATGGCCTTACAAAACCCGAAACTGGACGCCAATACCGGAAATATTTTATATGAGATTCGGACTTTATACGCTGATCTTTGTTCTAGAGGATTTACAATAAGCTTAATATGGACACCCTCCCACATAGGAGTAGCAGGAAACGAAAACGCAGATTATCTTGCAAGAGTTATTGTTGACGTTGACATCCCAGAGACAAGAAATATTGCCATACCAAGTTCGGACCTGCTTACTAAATTACGTGAACAAAACACCTGTAATTGGCATGAGAACTGGCAAGAAACACTAAGAACTAAAGGAAAATGGTATGCGAAAATAAATCAAATCACTGGTTCTGCGCCCTGGTTCACCAGATCTGTTCTTCCTAAGAGCAGAAAATTTTACACAACTTTAAACCGTCTTAGATTTGGACATGGAAGATTCAATGCACATTTAGCCAGAATGAAAATTATTACATCGCCTGTTTGTATAAATTGTAACTTAGGAATTGATCAGACCCTAGATCATATAATTTTTGAATGCCCTGCATATGATCTACAAAGAATTCCTCTATTTGATAATTTACTGGAAATATATAAAACGCCAGCAAGCATCCCGCGCGAAACTCAAAGTTTGCTGGAAAATTACAGTACATAACACAGCACTGTATACATTTATTGACAGCACTGGTTGGGCAATCTGACCGATCGGGGCGACATAATAATATTAGAAGGATATGACCCGGATATGACCTTACTTTACAACATGATTATGACGAATACACGGATATGACACCTTAATATTATGATTTTGACTAATGAATACTGAAGACGTGGCTCTGGCCTAAAATAAATAAACATAATCAAGATATAAACTACTAAGGACGAGGCTGTGGCCTTATTTACTTTTGGACAAGAAGTATGAAACTGAAGACGAGGCTTCGGCCTTACTTACCTTTGAACAAGAAGGATAAAACTGAAGACGAGGCTTTGGCCTTACTTTTAATCAAGAAGGACAATAATTACTGAAGACGAGGCGGTATGGTCCAAGACCTTAGCCTGCCCAAGAAGGGCGAAGAGAAAAAAAAAAAAAATTATTGTTAATGGATTGTGGGAAAAAAGCGCGGGAAATTCGTATCGATTGGGCGCCTTTTTTAAAACAAATTTTCAATTAATTAGTTTATTCCTTCACAAGTTCATTTGCTTGCTTTTCTCATGATGGGGAAGAAAGGGCATCCAAAGAAAAGAAAAAAAGAAGATGTTTCGTCTTCTGCTCCACCATTGCTGTCCTCTGAAGACGACGGTGGAGCCTCAAGCTCTTCAGAGGAATCAGTACCAATTGAAAAGGATAAGTATCGGGAATTCAGGATTCCTGACTACATTAGGTCATACCCTGAAAGCGGAGGCAATTTTGAATATGTCGTATTTTTTGAAAGTATTGACTTAGTCCCGATCGGTGATAGAGACATGATGTCCCTTTCAACCAGCATAAAAAAATACAACAAGGGAGTAAAACAATTATTGCGCATGAATCGTTATAAAATTGGTGTTATTTTTGAACGTCCTGGTTTAGCCAATGCAGCGTTATTGAATCGTAAGTTTTTGGATAGTTATAAATTGAAAGCCAGTATTCCTGCAACTGCTACGGAAAATACAGGTGTTATTATGCATGTTCCAATTGACCTGAGCAACGAACACATTTATAATGCTATAACTAGCACAAAGAATATTATTTCTGTCAGAAGATTTATGCGTCGTACTATTTCAGAAGGAGGGGGGGTGTCTTTTCAGCCTACGAAGACGGTGTCCATCACATTCTCGTGTGCAACAATACCCGATAGTGTAGACCTGAACAGCTGGCGATTCGAAGTACGGCCGTACATTCCGCCGGTGAAACAATGCCTGAAGTGTCTAAGGTATGGTCATATAGCCAAATTCTGTAAGAACTCCCAAAGATGTTCCATATGTACAAAGGACCATAATTATAAAGAATGTCAAATACCATCAACTGAGGCTACATGTTGTCACTGTTAAGGTAATCATGTAGCTATTTCGGCACAGTGTCCAGTCAAACAGCAAAAAGTGGAAGAAAACAAACACAAAATTAATAAGAAATCTTATGCAGATTTATTCAATGAAAAGTCATTTCCATCCCTTTCAAAGTCCAGTCCTGCTAAACAATTACAATCACTAATTGAAACAGAACCAATTTTAAATATTTTAATACAGACAATAGTAACATTAATTTCTCAAAATAAAAATAATGAAAAGAGTATTTGTACTCAAAGCATAAAAGATGTTCTATTATCAAAAATCCAGAATAATATAAATAAACCTTAATTTTATGGATCAGCTGAATATTGTACAGTGGAATGCTCAGAGCATCAATAGTAATAAACTTGCTTTTTCGTATTTTTTACATGAGTATAACATACATGTAGCTTTATTGTGTGAGACTTGGCTCAAGCCTCACATGAGATTTAGTATTAAAGGTTATAATATAGTAAGATTAGACTCAGGTAATTCACACAATGGTGTAGCTATTTTAATACATAACAGTTTACAATTTAGTAAAATAGATACTTTATATGATGATTCCATACAAAATATAGCGATTCGTTTAAAATATGGCAATAAAAAAGAAATTTCATTAGTTAGTTTTTATAGTCCTGGAAATGCTTCATTTACTAAGTATAAGTTTGATAATTTAATTCGCAATATTCCTGGTCCTCTTTTGGTGGGTGGAGATTTCAATGCACATCATTCGGCTTGGGGATGTAACAGTGTGAACATCCGTGGCCGAGAGGTGCTTGAAATCATTAATGACTGTAATTTGGTTTTATTGAACGATGGAGAAATGACAACTGTAGGCTCTGATAGGTGGCAAAGAAATGCACTTGATTTAACTGTAGTATCAACTTCAATTTCATTATCTTGTAACTGGTCTGTTCATGATGATCCTTTAGGTAGTTACCATTTGCCTGTAATTACAAAGTTACTTATTAATGACAATTATAATAACCCACATGATATGGAAGCTTCAAATTTGCCAAAACATTTTAATTTTAACCTGGTTGATTGGGAAATATACAAGAAGACTGTTGATAGTTTGTTAATGAATTTTAAAATTAATAAAGATAACCCATTAAATTCATATAATGACATGATAAAGTTATTAAATTTAGCTGTTATTAAGTCATTACCATCAACTATAAGATCTGATTCTTCTTTTGATACAGCATCAGTAAACAATAATCGTAAAAAACGCATTCCATTACCATGGTGGAATTTGAATTGCACTAAAGCAGTAGAAGACTCTAGGAATGCCTATATAGTATTCAAGCACCATCTCACATTGGAAAAATATATTGAGTTTAAAAAATTACAAGCTCTTAAAAAATTAGTGTTTAAAAGAGAAAGATATTTAAGTTGGATTTCTCTGTGTGAGTCATTTAATAGAACTACTCCATTATCTAGGGTTTGGCAAATGTCAAAAAGATTTAATAAAACATTTTCACCTTCAAGTAATAATATTGCTCCTTGGGTATTTGATTTTCTTAAAAAATATACTCCAGATACAGTTGAGGGGCCATTTCAATCAATTCCTCATGAAGTAAAAGCTTCAGGACATTATGAATATCTAATTTATCCATTTTCTCTTCAGGAATTAAAATCTGCAATATCATCTAGACGAGATTCAGCTTTTGGCCTTGATGGAATACCTTACAAAATGTTGAAAAATGTATCAATTATGGCACTTTCTGACATATTAAGTGTTTTAAATTTACTCTGGCAGGAAATGGTTATCCCTAATGAATGGAAAACAGATTGTCTTATCCCAGTACTTAAACCTAACAAAGTAAGACACAAAGCAGAATCTTATAGGCCAGTAGCATTAACATCATGCATGGGAAAAACCTTTGAACAACTAATTAAACAAAGAGTAGAATTTTATATAGAAAGTAATAGTCTATTACCATCCAATCAATTTGGCTTTCGACGTGGGTTCTCTACTCGAGATAGCATTTCTCATTTGCAATTAGATATATACAATTCTATTAAAATGGACAATCATTTTGTTGGTGTCTTCTTTGATGTAGTGGGTGCATTCAACAACATTAATCTGCACATTTTGTGTGGTGAACTTCGTGCCCTTGGTATTCCTGAAAAAATTATAATATGGATCTTTAACTTTTTACATGGTAGAGAAGTATATGTCAAGGTGAATAAACGTTTAATAGGGCCACGTTTTTCATATAAAGGCGTATGTCAAGGTGGCATCCTCAGTCCATTGATTTATCTCCTTTATTTACATAGACTAAACATTGTACTTGGTCTTGAAGTGGCAAATTTGCAGTTTGCAGATGATTTGGTTATCTATGCTTCAGGTTCAGATATAAGTTCTGTTGAAAGTATTTTAAACACAGCTTTAACTCGGCTAAAGAACTATTTTCATTATCTTAACTTAGATATTAGTCCAGAAAAATCTAAAGTTATAGTGTTTGGAGAGTGTGAAACAGACCTACATATCTATTACAATAATAGTGTTCTTCCAATAGTGAATGAAGTGAAGTTTCTGGGTATCATTTTTACAAGCAACCTTTCATGGACTAAGTATGTCGATTATCTGTTAGGTAGAGCTAATAAAGCATTTAATTTTATAAAGTCACTGTCGATTGCAGCTGATCCAAAAATTTTGCTTATGTTATATAAATCTCTAGTCCGCAGTCATTTCGAATATGGATTTTTGTGCTTTGGGTCTGATCAGAGATTGGTTCACAAATTGGAGATTCTTCAAAACCATAATCTTAGATGTGTAACTGGTGCAATGAAGACAACTCCAATTAATTCTCTTCAAATTGAGTGTAACACTCCTCCTATGAATATAAGATTTCAGTTTTTAAAGTCCAAATACATTCTCAAGCTTTTATCTTTCGAAAATCATCCTTTAATAAAGAAAATATTATTTTATTATAGAGTATACAATCCCTCTAATTTCGTAAATGTCCCTTATATATTTCATGACTTTTCTAATCTAATCAGTATTGATGATCAATATCAAATTGAGAAATGTAAAGGCAGATGGCCATGTTACTCCGGTAATTACATCAGCAAATTCTGGCCCATGAACATTTACATTAATCGCGATCTTCGGAGTAAAGAAGATGTCTATCAGTTAATTGCAGAGTTCCCTGGGTACAGGCATATATTTACTGATGGATCCAAAAACAATAGAAATGTTTCGTTAGCCATATATTTACCTCATCTTACTGTTGGACATGGAGTTCGGTTACCTGGAGCCATGTCTATATTTACAGCAGAATCTCTAGCCATTTTATCAGCTCTGCAGTACATACATGTAAAGAATCTTGGGCACACATCTTGGCTTATAGCGACCGACTGCATGAGTGTTCTCATGGCCTTACAAAACCCGAAACTGGACGCCAATACCGGAAATATTTTATATGAGATTCGGACTTTATACGCTGATCTTTGTTCTAGAGGATTTACAATAAGCTTAATATGGACACCCTCCCACATAGGAGTAGCAGGAAACGAAAACGCAGATTATCTTGCAAGAGTTATTGTTGACGTTGACATCCCAGAGACAAGAAATGTTGCCATACCAAGTTCGGACCTGCTTACTAAATTACGTGAACAAAACACCTGTAATTGGCATGAGAACTGGCAAGAAACACTAAGAACTAAAGGAAAATGGTATGCGAAAATAAATCAAATCACAGGTTCTGCGCCCTGGTTCACCAGATCTGTTCTTCCTAAGAGCAGAAAATTTTACACAACTTTAAACCGTCTTAGATTTGGACATGGAAGATTCAATGCACATTTAGCCAGAATGAAAATTATTACATCGCCTGCTTGTATAAATTGTAACTTAGGAATTGATCAGACCCTAGATCATATAATTTTTGAATGCCCTGCATATGATCTTCAAAGAATTCCTCTATTTGATAAATTACTGGAAATATATAAAACGCCAGCAAGCATCCCGCGCGACACTCAAAGTTTGCTGGAAAATTACAGTACATACACAGCACTGTATACATTTATTGACAGCACTGGTTGGGCAATCTGACCGATCGGGGCGACATAATAATATTAGAAGGATATGACCCGGATATGACCTCACTTTACAACATGATTATGACGAATACACGGATATGACACCTTAATATTATGATTTTGACTAATGAATACTGAAGACGTGGCTCTGGCCTAAAATAAATAAACATAATCAAGATATAAACTACTAAGGACGAGGCTGTGGCCTTATTTACTTTTGGACAAGAAGTATGAAACTGAAGACGAGGCTTCGGCCTTACTTACCTTTGAACAAGAAGGATAAAACTGAAGACGAGGCTTTGGCCTTACTTTTAATCAAGAAGGACAATAATTACTGAAGACGAGGCGGTATGGTCCAAGACCTTAGCCTGCCCAAGAAGGGCGAAGAGAAAAAAAAAAAAAAAAAAATTATTGTTAATGTCAATGTCAAATACTGACAGCAGCTTGGTTGATTGTAGACAGAGTGGACGAATTAAATGTTATTTTTTTCATTTTAATCGTATAAATTCGTTAATAATTCGAATTTGTGAAACAAAACAAGGATACCAAAATGGAACTAATATACTCCATGAGGCGTAAGCCTCTAAAATGCGAGCCGCCACATTTTGAAAGGTTCTAACATTAATTTTGCTTGGGTTGTTGACACAACTATGTTTCGATTACTTTTGCTTTATTTATTGGACAACTTCTTTCATTTTGTATTCAGATTCCAAGGGATTTAAACGTATGATGCTGAAAAATCGTAACGCATGTTTCAAAGAGTCTAAAGACGAAAGGTCTCTCTTTAGAAACTCACTGTCAGCTCAGATTGTGTATCACACTATTATGCCTGCAGTGTGTTAGTCGAAGTCGGAGAACCACCTTTACCATCATCACATCAGCTATCCAATTGTTAACATAGCCCCTGTATTATTGATAGTTGCAAGGAAATAACAAAATAATCTCACTTAGCAACCCCAGAAAATTAAGTCAGAAAGTCGCCATAAAGACACTATAGCCAATCTGAGTCAGTGTCATTATAGGCTACTAAGTGTAATTATATCATGGGCTGCTAAGTGTGATTAAGTCACTTCTTTGAGCTGCCAAGTATTATTATGGTTTAAACGACCCAATGTCAGTGTCATTTTGGGCTGCTAAGTGTGATTATGATTATGGATAAAACCACCCAATGTCAGTGTCGTTTTGAGCTGCTGAGTGTGATTATGGGCTGCTAAGTGTGACTTAAATAAGTATGACTATATTAAGTACTTATCAATAAAATATTATTTATTTATATCTACAATCAAGTCTTCTTACTTTCCCCTAAGCAAATCTTAGGTACAACCAGCTTGCTGTCCTCAGCAGTATCTGTTTTAAATTATTATTTTTTTATTATTCGCAGCATATCAGACCATGAAGTAGTCCGTCCAATCTGCACGATATCAACATGCAACATCATAGCGTTCTCGTCTCCTACGGAGCTGGACGACACCGAGGGGGACACGTGGGGGGGGCACGTGTATGTGTGCGACTTGGACACGCCGTGGGACAGTCATAGAGTTACCAGCACTGCGTATCCTGTAAGTGTTGCTGTTTTTGTTCCATTGATATTGCAATCTATACTAATATTATAAAGCTAAAAAGTTTCTTTGTTTGTTTGTTTGAATACGCTCTGGAACTACCAGTCAGATTCGAAAACTTATTTTTGTTTATGATCTAAAAAAAATAATAATCTAATCTCCAGATCTTAAAACACACACGCATCAGCTTATCAAGCTAGCTAGTGTGCTTAAGTATACATTTTACCCTGTATAATAATAATACTAATGATAGCCAGATTCATGAAGAATAGTATAGGCTATTTAGCATCACGCTACGACCCTTAAGAGCCGAGCAACAGGGGTGAAACCGTGGGGAACAGCTAGTTATTTAATATTGTTGAACAATAGGAATGAAAGCTAATGCATTTGCATAGCACAAGTTTTTGGAAAGAGTATCGCTCCGTCTTTGTCGCGCGAAGCGGACATAGGTGGTGTTACGTCACTTATCATGCATGCCGTCCGTGTCTAGCAAATCATTTTAAAACGCTTATAACTTTGCCAATTTTGTAGATGTTTCATCGGTTTTTTTGGTGTTAATTTTCTTTTTTCAAATAGTTTACATATTCACAATAAAAAAAATATATTCAACATCCTATTATATTTTTTTATTAGTTGATAATGGCAAACAGGCATACAGCCCACCGGACAGTTAACAGTAACCATTGCCTAGGCAATGCTTGCAACACTGAGAATCACATGTGTGTTTCCAACCCTTTAAAATGAGGTTTTGCTGTGCCAATAACTTAGTGGATAAGCAGGCCCTCCACTGTTAACATACTGAGAATTTTGTGTACTGCTGAGTCATGACTAAAACTACCTTTATTACAACTAATATAGTTAATCATAGTGTTTTATTACATAGCTCTATAATTTTGTTCCCATTGCAGGTATCAGTCCTAGAATGGGACATTGAAGGCAAACAGTTGCTGGTAGCGACAACAGTAGGGGAGGTGTCCGTGTACATGCAGAAGGATTACCTGCTCAACGAGTGGACCTGCGTCTACACAGCTAACTTCCCAGGTCCGTATCAACTTTAACCATTCTAATAAAATAAAATAAAATTAATTTAAATTTTCATAAAATGTTTACAACATGCTCAAATAAAGAATGGCGTTGAAAATAGAGTCGCCTGTATTCACCTCTCGTAGATATACTATATAATAATGCTTAAAGAGGAATTCAGAAGGTCTCCATCGGATGGATTCAATTTCAATGAAAGGGATTTCAATTCAATTTCATTCTCTATTTTTCACTTTCATTCACTACACAGTCAAACGGAATTCAGAATCAGGTTTCAGCACTCATTTTCGGCAAAACCCTTTTAAGCATTTCAGTGTTACCATTATCATCATTCACATTCTATTATGTACCTACAATAAAATGTTGCCAGCTCGCAAACTATGCATTAAACTAACAAAAATCGAAAAAAAAAACAATAAAAAATATAAAAATCAACAAAATCAGTCTAATTTGATTATATCGTACCGCCCCGATTCTCAGTTTTGTGTCTAAGCCATACAGGCTGATTACCTATGCTTATGCTATTATCAGGTGAGCACATAATCCGCGCGACGTTCTTCCATAACGGGCGGCGGCTGGTGATGACGGACAAGAAGCCGGACGCGCCCGTCACAGAGAGGATACAGATGCTGCGCTCCGCACCCACGCTCAAGGGATTCGGGTAAACATGTTCATTTTTGTGACTTTTAAACATGTCAATGCTGTTATGCTTATATAATTTTTATTAAATATGCCTACTAGCTGTTGTTTTTTGTTTAACGTTGTTTCATCTAAACAACCTATATAATTTTAAGGGGCTTACAAAACCTAATTTTATCGATTCACACAATTCCCCTCCATAAAGATGATCCATACGGGTCACAATAGAGTGAACGTAAAACTGTCAAAATGCGTTCAAAAACAGGGTAAAATTTAACAAAATCTTTAATTGCGGCGAATTTTTTTTTTTTTGAGAAATGTAACACAGTGTCATGTTAATATGTTGCTTCTAGAATAATCTGACAAAAAATCAGAACGATTGCGTATATTAGTATGGTTTTTAATCGTTCAAACAATTTTTAGAGGTATCTTCGTGGTTTTTTATCGAGCGAAAATGGTTGAATTTTGTTTTCAGCACAGTAACTAACTAGCATATTATTATATCCTGAAGAATATCATATAATTAATCGATTTAGTTTACTGCAGTGGATTATACTTTAAAGCATTATGAAACCTGCGTTTGGCTCCTGTAGTCGCCTTAGGGCGGGTTGCTTCAAAGCATCTGTATTCGTAAGTCAGTACGTAATCGTTAAGTCAGTATGAAATTGTCGTACAAGCCGCCATATTTGACGGTTACAGATACGTAACTGTAAGATGAAACATCATGGCCTTAATGCGTCTTATTTTTAACCCTGCTTCTTACTCCCCCAGTGGCGTAGCCTGCGAAGGCGCGTGCGTCATAACGGCGACAGGTCTGATAGGCGCGCTCACGCCGCCCGGCGCCGGCTCGCGCGCGCACGTCGCCACCGACTGCCTGCGCCCCGCGCGAGACCACATCACCGCCGCCAGTATTACGCACAAGAGTAAGTTTATTTTTATACTTTATTAGCTGTTCCCCGCGTTTCATGACCCCCACGAACCCCCTCCATGACCCCCACGACCCCACCCTATGACCCCACGACCCCACCCCTATGACCCCCACGACCCCACCCCTATGACCCCCACGACCCCATCCCATGACACCCACGACCCCCCATGGCCCCACCCCCACGACTGCCCTCCACAGCCCCCCATGACCACCCATGACTATAGCACTAGCACTATACAGGGTAAAATTAAAACCAGTGCGGATATTTTAGGAGGTGAAAGTACTCATGAATATGATCAACTTGTATTATGGGACCGACACTGGAATATGAAAAAAAATATCAGCTGTTCCCTACAAAAATGCACTACAACACGATCAAAATGTATGGAACAGCTGTTTTTTTTTTATATTTCAGTGTCGGTCCGGTAATAAAAGTTGATCATATTCATGAGTACTTTCACCACCTAAAATATCCGCACTGGTTTTAATTTTACCCTGTATAGCACTATACAGGGTGGCAGGTTAGACAGTGGAAATATTTGAAGGGGTCATTGTACTCATCATTATGAACAACTTTTACTATGGGACCAAACCTGAAATCGCGAAAAAAAAATCAGCTGTTCCATACATTTTGTTGAGTTTAGTGAACATAAATGTATGGAACAGCTGATTTTTTTTTCACGATTTCAGGGTTGGTCCCATAGTAAAAGTTGTTCATAATGATGGCTACAATGACCCCTTAAAATATTTTGACTGTCTAACCTGCCACCCTGTATATCTCCAACAGACGGCAGCATGGTGATAGCGGCGCTGTGCCGCTCGGGCGGCGCGGTGGGCCGCTGGTGCGTGCGCTGCGTGTGCGCAGCTGTGACGTCATCCGCGCCGGCGCCCGCCTTGACGCTTAAACCGCTGCCCACCATCTACTTGCCGCCGCAGGACAGCCAACCAGGTATGTGCACTGGCCATCTTTATAAACTCCCCCCCCCTCTCCTACCACGTGCTTTTTGCTCAAGATGTTTGCCGGTCTCTGCAAAAGCAATCGTACATTCAATGACACACGCCAACACACAACGCACCACACCACTACACCCGAAACTGATGAGGAACAGGAACATTTGTTCAAATAAATCTCAATAGATGGCGTTTTATATGTATACTGTATCGATTAGTTTATAAGTTAGTGTTAAATTCAGAACATGAAAAAATAGACCATTAAGTATAAATATTTTAACTAATTTAAAAAAAAATCCTCTAAGCACGGAAAAAAATTAAAAACTTCAGCTTTATTAAATATAGATACAACATACCTATTGTGTAACATTTTTTGAAAATAAAGTTAATAATACCACTATTGTGCATTTTGACCCTTAATTCATGAAAGCGCACGTGCGCAAACTTTCCCCCACTTCACTGCTTTTCTGCACGCTTAGCATAACCAATTCTATCTTTATTCTACCAAAGAATAGACAAAGTTCTTTCTATCAAATCGTTATCTGTTCTGTCTGAGCACGTGGCGACCCGTGCTTGGTTTACCTGAATTTTGTCTACTGAAGAATACAGAATTTCTCTTCATTGTCATTGGCGTGCCTAGAGGGTGAGCCCGAGGGTATTTAACTTAATTTTTCATGAATGTGAGTAGCGTACAATAAAAAAACACATTCATGAAAAAATAAGGCAAATATCCTCGGGCTTGCCCTCAAGGCACGCCACTGTTCATTGTATGCATAAAACGGTAGAAATGTTTCTACAATCTGTCACTTTGTCCATTCTTCTGTAGACAAAACCCGTTTCTATCGTGGTCATGTTAGGCCGGCTGAAGTTGTTTGCCGGTCTCTGCATGTATGTATGTTTGTGCCAGTGTCGATCGCGTGGTGCCAGCGCGAGGACACGGACTCGCTGCTGGTGGCGGGCGCCACGCTCACGCTGTGGAAATGCACCGAGCGAGCTCACCACGTGCACAAACTGTTCGCTAAAGGTAAGAAATTAATAAAGAAAAAACATTTTTTTTTTGGAAAATAATAAGCTTTGAATAATTTCTATTATCAGTCTATGTTTGTAATTATTATAATTTTGTACTTTGATTTATGTAATTGGTGTGTATATGCCGTGTAAATCAATAAAAAAAAACATTTTCATCCCACCATCTCGGAAAGAGTATTTTTGCTCTTCGATATTTGAGTGCAAAAGCCGTTTTTATCCGCTAGAGGTTAAAGTAAATTCACTTCCATATATCTGAGTGCAAAAGCCGTTTTAATTTTCTAGAGCATAAAGTAAATTGAATTTAGAACATCCGTGCCTAATTTATAATACAACCTTTTTTCCTCGCTGTGGTGGGATGAAAAGTTACGTGTTGCACTCGAGTGCAAAGATTTTTCACCTCGTGCTCTTTTGATTCCCTCGCTAACGCTCAGGATTCTAATTTTTGAATCATCCTTCGCTTGCTCGGTTATCAAAATTGAGCACGCGGTTAAAAAGCAACTTTGCACTCTTGTATAACAAATAACTATTATTTGGTACAACACAGAGAGACACAGACAAAACAAAAAAAGGCTTAATAATAAAAGGTGGGGTGCATCTTATTTATTATCTATTGGAAGCGCTCCACGTTTTTCATATCATCAGAAATTATTTTGTACTTTTTTGTCCCTTTTAAAAACGTGGCTTTTTTTTTTCTTTTTTTTTACTTTTTAGTCCATATTATTTCATTGTCACTCAAATTACATAGGTCTACCAAATTTCAGCTTAGTCCGATGACGAGAAGTGCTTGAAAAATTAACTGCAAAGTTTATACCGAACAGACATACAGACACACACAGACACGAAAGCGACGTTTTTCTGACGTTTCGAACACTTTGCAGTGGGAGTCGTCCTGCGACCACGAACGCTGCAAAGTGAAACGTCAAGAAAAATCAATAATATACGCGATATAATCCGTTAAAACTTGTGTTATTCTAAAATGATATGGTTGTCATCAGGTCCCCTTCAAGGGAGCACTACTCCGGGAGGCGGCCCCAAGCCGGGGACGGACTGCTTCAATACACTCGTAAGTTATAACTTGTTTTACAAAATAATATGAGAAAATGGTTTAATTAAAATTGCTTTATTTTACCGAAACTCTGAGTCACGTCATCAGTCGAAAATGATAAAGAGATTTCCTACCTCTTTAAAAACGTTATTTCAGATTGTGAAAAATAGGTATACCTATACAGGGTGATTTTTTTTTTCTAGTGGGCGTGGATATGGCCAGTTTCGAAACTGTAAAAAATAGCGACAAACATTCAAAGGAATTTTCAGATGTCCTTTTCAGGTTTTATTTTAACGAATGCATTTATAACTTGGACATCTCAATGAATTGGTCTCGTGTTTGGCCCAGGTGTGGCAGAAGACAGCGGCGTGGGGCGTGGAGGGCGGCGAGGGCGCGGTGTGCACGGCCAGCACCAAGCTGGCCATCGGAGCGCCGCACGCCGTGCTGGCCACGCCCAGGGCTCTGCACCTGCTGGCCAGAGACACGCACCACTATGTGAGTACACTGCGGCAGCACCGAGCTGGCCATCGGAGCGCCGCACGCCGTGCTGGCCACGCCCAGGGCTCTGCACCTGCTGGCCAGAGACACGCACCACTATGTGAGTACACTGCGGCAGCACCGAGCTGGCCATCGGAGCGCCGCACGCCGTGCTGGCCACGCCCAGGGCTCTGCACCTGCTGGCCAGAGACACGCACCACTATGTGAGTACACTGCGGCAGCACCGAGCTGGCCATCGGAGCGCCGCACGCCGTGCTGGCCACGCCCAGGGCTCTGCACCTGCTGGCCAGAGACACGCACCACTATGTGAGTACACTGCGGCAGCACCGAGCTGGCCATCGGAGCGCCGCACGCCGTGCTGGCCACGCCCAGGGCTCTGCACCTGCTGGCCAGAGACACGCACCACTATGTGAGTACACTGCGGCAGCACCGAGCTGGCCATCGGAGCCTATCCACCCTAGAGACAAGGTAGACCACCTTAGAGGCAATATATCATGTGCCTGTAACTACACCGACACCCTACAGCTAATTTAATAAGTAGCTAAATAGCAGCTACTCAAAAAATTGCCACGGCTACGATCACCGTCAACACAATAGCTATTTATAATCTAGCTATTGCGCTTGCGCTACAGCGAGCAACCGCCACAGAGTATATAATCGACGTTTTCCAGACGTCGCATTTCTCTTTCTCACGATATTATGTGCCAGGGAAATTCATTTACATAAGAAGTATAAATTAAAATAAGTACCTACGTAAAAAACCGGCCAAGTGCGAGTCGTACTCGCGCACCGAGGGTTCCGTACCGGTTTTGGACGTATAAAGTGAAAAAAACCGGACGACATAACTAAGTTTGTTTGTGAAGGAATTTTGATGATTTTGAAAAAACTGCACTAGTTAAAAAAAAAAAATTGGGGAATTGTATTTTTTCAGACATTTTTCATCATATGTCGAAAACTGTGAAACATAAAATAAAATGAAAATATATTTTGAAATGTGCAGATCAAGCCCTTTCATATGATATGTCACTTGACCTAGTAACCCCACTTTGAAATTTCGGACCCCCACTCCGGCCCCTTTTGCAATGAAAATAAAAACATTTTTTGACTTTTTACATTTTCAATAATGTTTGGCAAGCATTTTTTATAACTGTTCCAAATTTCAAGTCGATAGCATTAGTAGTTGCTGAAATAAGCAGGTGTGAGTGTGACAGACAGACAGACGAAGTCGCACCATAATGGTTCCTTTTTTACCATTTTGGTACGGAAGCCTAAAAACGAAACCATAACATTGATTTATCATCTGAACTTGTTGCCGCGGCGAGGTTCGAACTGAATCGCGGGGTAGTTGGACGTTTTTCAGGTCAACTGCCTAGCTATGTTGCTAGCGCTATCAACTACCAGTTGGTCAATAAGTCATGTAACCATGGGCGTAGCCACGGTGGGGTAGAGTAGGGCGCTTGCCCTACCCTGGCACTGATCTGTAAGGTACCTAACCAAACCTAAAAAAATTAATTATCTAAACTATCTAATTAAATAAACAACTTATAATACCTATGTGTAATTGTTTACTTACTGTACCTGAAAGTAGGTACCAGTGGCGAAGGGTCCATACAATACGATTCCTACCGGCTTCCTTTTGAAAAATAGCATAGGCAGAATGGCCTACTTTTATTAATTAGCTTTTCGTCGCCAGGTAAGCATACGTATCGCCAGCTTACCTTTTACAAAAATTGACCCTTCGCCACTGGTATGTACTATCTATAGATATAAACCTCTAAATTGACGGATTAAAAAATTGGCATACGCCCAGAACCCAATCGGCTGAAGTTAGACACCTTTTTGGATGGAAGATTTCGTGGTGTAGGTAGCTGAGCCCGAAGAAAATGTACATACAGAAGGAGGCCATAGTTACCCATCTCTAAATTAGCCCGGGGTTTGATTAAAGTTGTTGTATCTCAATTAAACGCATGAATTAAATAATCACTGTTTATTAAGTACAGAGCTGCACATGACATTCGTAGTTCCCAATGAGAAAGAGAGGGAGGTATAAGTGCGAGGGAGTAAGATTATCACGATGTGCGTTCCATATCTCACACTCTCCCGCACTTATTTGTAACAACATTTGTTAGAAAATAACTAAAACTAGGTACTTATAAACTAAATAACAACTAAATTAACTTAACAAGTATCTACCAACTCCGAACAAGTTACAATTTGGTTAACATGACGCTTCCATCTTTGACCTTCCACATCCACTATATAAGTAGTTCCTTGTATTGACACTTCCAGAATGATTCCTAAAACCCATGGTTTTCTACCTTTTCTGTAATCTCTGACCATAACCTTTTAACCTATTTCCCATTTAATTTCCCTATTTCCTTGATCTCTTTTCTCTACTTCTTCCTGAACAGTGTCTGACAATGGAGGTGGACGTAATAAACTGAACCTATTTCTTATTTCTCTCCCTAGCATGAGCCTTGCCGGAGACACCCCAGTAGTACGCTGTGGTGTACTTCTGTAATCAAACAGAAACAAGTTGATGGCTGAATTCAGGCTACAGCCGCTTTCTTTTATTTTAGTTACAGCTGATTTGAAAGTTTCCATTCGACATAGTTCCCAATAAGAAAGAGAGGGAGGTATAAGTGCGAGGGAGTAAGATTATCACGAGGTGCGTTCCATATCTCACAAAAGTGAAGAATGAGTGGAAACTGTGTGCTGTAATATAAGTGTTTCGTTGCAGTTGTGTAGTCGCGCGGTGGTGACGGCGGGCGGGGCGGGCGCGGCGGAGGCGGCCTCCACGCCGCCCAAGAAGACCAAGTACGGGCCCAACGCCGCGCCCGTCAGTACACACATTGTTATATTATACAACGTTATTCTTAGTTGATGCGGAAGCCGAAAAGGGGTCATTGTATTCATGAAAAATGATGATTACCTATCATTGAAAAATACATTATCATTGAAAATTTTTTTTCAACATAATATAATTTTAACTTATTATGTCATTTCGTATACAAAATTAAACGTCAAATTGGTGCGTTTTGAACATTAACCTAAATAATTTCTATTATATAATAATTAAACAAAAAAAATGTAGGTATATCTTTTTTTTTCTAGTTTCTGAAAAATATATTTCTTATCTTATTCTATAACCTTAAAAGTTAACAGATTTTTCCATATACATGGCATATCGGGTCGCCGTTAGATACGATTTGTCCATTGTTCTTTATGGAACAGCTGACTTTTTTTTTGAGATTTTAGGGTCGGTCCCTGAAATCGCGAAATGCGAATGTCCATAGTAAAAGTTTTTAATAATTATGAGTACAATGACCTCTTTTCAGCTTTTGCATGAACTAAAAATAACGTTGTATATTACGTGTATAATCTATGTCACAGAGCAGCGCGGGATGCGCCATAGTATCGTGCGTGGAGCTGTCGCACCTGGGCGGTGTAGTGCTGGCCATAGACACGCACGCGCAACTACACGTGTACAAGTTACCGCAGCCGTGGGCGGACATACGTGAGTCTAGTAATTATGTCATTTCAACTTGCAGGCAGTGCAGTGATAGCCTAGTGGATGGACCATGTGCCTTCCACGGCGAGTGGTTCGAGTTCGATCCCGAGGCACGCACCGCTGACTTTTCGAAGTCATGTGCGTATTATAAATTAATTATCACTTGCTTTAACGGTGAAGAAAAAACATCGTGAGGAAACCGGCATGTCCTAGAACCAAAATTCGAAGACATGTGACGTCCACCAACCCGCACTGGGCCCGCGTGGTGGACTACGGCCCACTCCCTCACACAGAGGAGGCCTGTGTCCCAGCAGTGGGAACATTATAGGCCGATTATGCTAACTTGCAGGCGGGACACGGTAGCTCAGTTGGTTAGAGCGATGCCACGGTGCGGCATTGGTCGCGGGTTCTGTCTGCTTCATCTACGTGAAAATGGATGAAAAGTAGCATATGTCCTTTTCCAGGTCCCAGGCTACCTCTTTGCCAAATTTCAACCAAATCCGTCCAGCCATTTCAGCGTGAAGCAGAAACATACAAACACACACACACACGCACAAACTTTCGCATTTATAATACTAGTGGGATGGGATTAGTGGGATTAGTAGGATTAGTTATGGATTAATTGGATACTCATGAAGTTTCAAAAATCAAAGCCGTCGACTTCCGAAACTGTTTGACACATTATTTTCAACTTTTTAACCGACTTCAAAAAAAAGGAGGTTATTCAGATTGGTTTTAACTTTTTTAAAGTTTTTTTAAATCTCATAGCCATGTTTGTCGGGGATAGATGGCTTCCTGGTTCGACAGACAGCGCCATCTATTGAGTTGTGTCGAATACAAAATTATGCAACCAACCTATGGTAGAGGAGATGCCACGAAGACCGATCGGTCTCGTAGCATCTCTCTCTACCGACGATCGTGTCCAAGCGGTAGGGCGCGCTTCCGTTTCCGATCATGTGATAGTTTAGGTTTTCGACACAACTCAATAGATGGCGCTGTCTGTCGAACCAGGGCGCCATCTATCCCCAACATGTTTAAAATTCATACAAAGGAGTTGATTCACAAATGTATGGAGCCTGGGAGGGGTCTACCTACGCAATTAAGTATTATAGCTATACATGATAGTAACCGGTTCCTTATGCTTATTTTCTTTAATATTACTTCGTTGAATTGTAATTCATTCTTTTCTTTGTCAAGGAGAGTAACACAACACAAATATGGTGGATCAACAATCGACAAATGAATTAAGTGAAACGTCATTTTGACAACTGTTATGTCAATGTCAGTCAAAAAAGACACATTCAATCCACCACGCGTGCGCACAACGACTCAAACGTCACGTCATAAAACAACACTGTCAAACTCAACTGTCATGGCCGCCCTAAAAATAGGGATATCATAGTGAAAAACTTCATCTCAAATAATTCTCTTATAATTGTACTCTTCTTCAAATGAATTTAATAATATTTTTATGTAAATCCCCTATTTTTTTTCCTATTTTTCTTTGTGGCGTACATATATCAGTTCCAGGATGAAACATCTCCTTTAAGGTGGAACCGTCAAGGTTGCGCGCGAAATTCTAAATATCTTGGGTTTTTTGCAAATTGCAGCGCTATTTTACGTTATAGATTGATCCAAAAATACAATTATTTCGTGAAAAAAAAAACGATTTTCCTCAAATATAACTTCGAGGGCTATATTGATGATTTTGATGATTATTATTTAGTAACTATACTATCATTATTATAGCGAATTAAATTTGGATCAACATACAACGTAAAACAGCACTTGACACAACCTTGACGGATCCACCTTAGGCCATGTTGTTTCAACTTACAGTTACGTATCTGTAACCGTCAAATATGGCGGCTTGGAGGACAATTTCATACTGACTTAACGATTACGTACTGACTTACGAATACAGATGGTTTGAAGCAACCCGCCCTTAATGTGTTATGTTGTATCTGTCACGTGTCCAGCGACTCCAATAGCAGTCCAACACGCGACGTCGCTGCTAGAGTACGCCGTAGTGGCCGGCTGCGACTGCCTCGACGTACTGCTCGCCTGCACGGGCGCCAAGCACGCCGTGCTGGAGCTCATGTACGAGAGGTAATATACACAAAATAAGTTTGATTTTTAGGGTTCCGTACCTCAAAAGGAAAAACGGAACCCTTATAGGATCACTTTGTTGTCCGCCGTCAGTCACCAGACCATAAGTGGAGCCATCTGCTCATAGATGGCACCATTGGAAGTATGCAGTAGCGCCATCTATGATCATATTTCGGAACCCTTAGGGCGCGAGGCATACTCGCACTTGTCCGGTTTTTTATTTTTTCAAAACAAGCATTTTTAATGACCACTTCCCAGCTCCATCATGAGACGATGAGAGATGATGTCGAACATCATCTAGGTCTACAGGTACTTGTCAAGACAAATCCAACGAGCCCAAACAAGACGGAGTTATGTTGAGAAGTTGAAGACTTCCCATGGCCACCTCCCGGCCTCATCATGAGACCACCTCCATGGTGCCATATTATTGCATTATCACCGAGATACCGATATATATTGTGTGTTCCACAGCTCAATCGGTTGGGGGGAACTGGTCTAAAATTCTGTTGCAAGATTTTGCCTCCCACCAAGTTAAATAAAAGCTTGTACATTATGGTACAAGTGTGTAATGTTGGTGATTACCGCTGAGGCGCCATTGAGTCTTAAGAGAGCCGAGGACGGTAATCATCAATACACACGTCTATCATACGACGGTTTTCAACACACTTGTGAATAAAATAATATCTACTAAGAAATAAATTTTAATAAAAAAAACCCTATAACTCATTAGTGAATAATAGCAATGAAAAAGTCACAGTTTGATTACAGGTGTCATTACGTAGGTACCTAATTGCAGTGAAATTAGAGCCATTGTATGAGCAAGTGTGTTGAAAAAAATGTTTATTGCTGATGTTATTATCGTTGTAGGTAGGTATACAAGGTGTAATTTTAGTCAGTCAAAATCCGAAAAGAGGTCATTGTACAGTGAGTGACCCACATTGTCTGACCCCTCTTAAAAATAGTAAGATTCTAAGGGGGTCAGACAATGTGGGGTACTGACTGTACTCATTATGAACAACTTTTACTATGGGACCAACCCTGAAATCGGAAAAAAATTAGCTGCTCCATACATTTTGTTCAGATATTATGTGAACATAAATGTATGAAACAGCAGATTTTTTTTTGCTACGGTAATCGCTTGCTATCAGACGGGCCGTACACCTGGTTGCCACCATCGAATAAAAAAAAACACATGTAAATAAAAACGAAATTATAGGATAGTAAAAATATTTCATTTTCAGGTTGACAGAAACATTCCAACGCCAGCCGGCCGCATTCCAACAGTACTACTTCCATAGCTGGTTGAAACTCAGGATTGCGCTGTGCAGGTATGGACATTTTTAACCAAAACATTGATCAAAATCTTTGTTTATTCATGTAATTTAATGAATTTTTTCCCGTTCATCTGGTTGTGGCATTTTAGCTCCCAAATAGGTGAACCGATTTTAATACTAATAATTCGATCAACGTTGTAGAAAAAATGTGTAACGATTAACGAAAAACATGTACAGTCAACCAATTTAATTCATGACCCGTCATAAGCTGATTTTCTTACAAACGTTCTAATACAATTAGGTCTAGTTTCGTTTAAATATTAAATCAGTGACAGTTAGTATATTCTATTCCACCTTCTTTCGTGTTTGTTGGACACATTTCACACTTGACATGTGAAGTGATTTTCAGACGTTTTTTTATTTGGCATTTTTCTTTTAATTTTAATAATATGTATGTACTCTTATTCGAAAGAGTTAGTAAAGGATTTTGAAAAAAAATCTTTTGGCAAACCATGTGGAATGACAGTTAATTCGAAATTCAAAAATAATTCCAGCTTTATCAAAAACATATTTTTATTGAAATTATGAATGCATTTAAGGTCAAAACTGCACAGACCTCTGATCCGTATTGACACAGTTTTCGTAATATTCAAAAAATCCTAAATGCAGTGTATGCACGGTATTCTGTAGAAAACTTTACTGTTTTGACGATTTCAAACGAATTATCGGCTGAGCGGGTCATGAATCTGATGGTTCAACTGTACTTTTGAAAGCTTCATACTTCTAACAAAAGTTTAAAAGTTACAAAAAGCATAGTTATATCGTTCCGAAGATCCATCTGACTGCAACACAAAAATATATGTTTGAACCTGCGTCCAATCTCCTCGATGACGTCATAGACCGCGAGGGTAAGCGCTACAAATAAGATGTTTCGTCATCGAATTCACGAACAAAAGTTGTAAGCAAGTAGCAGCCTGCCAACCCCAATTTTTTTTTTTAAGATTTCTTTAAGATTCACTGGGATGGTTCTCTGCTATGTTCAATGTGAATATTTTTTTACTCATGATAATTTCACGACCCTCGGTACACCGCAGACTGATCCCGTCAGCTCAGAGCAGCTTATCGTGGCTGACGTGCCTGCAGAGCCTGCAGGCGTCGTGGGCGGCAGTCTCGCTGGCGCTGCGGCCCGACGACAAGCCCGACGCGGCCCCGCTCGCCGCCATACTGGACGACCACACTCATGAACATGACAAGGTACGTCGGCTCAGCAGCCTCGTGGCTGACGTCACAGCCTGCAGGCGTCGTGGGCGGCAGTCTCGCTGGCGCTGCGGCCCGACGACAAGCCCGACGCGGCCCCGCTCGCCGCCATACTGGACGACCACACTCATGAACATGACAAGGTACGTCGGCTCAGCAGCCTCGTGGCTGACGTCACAGCCTGCAGGCGTCGTGGGCGGCAGTCTCGCTGGCGCTGCGGCCCGACGACAAGCCCGACGCGGCCCCGCTCGCCGCCATACTGGACGACCACACTCATGAACATGACAAGGTACGTCGGCTCAGCAGCCTCGTGGCTGACGTCACAGCCTGCAGGCGTCGTGGGCGGCAGTCTCGCTGGCTCTGCGGCCCGACGACAAGACCTTCACCAGAGCGCCTAACATGCGCGCCGCGACAAAATTTTGTCGACGCTTTTATCGTGCATTTGTCTCGTATACGCACGAGTAAGAGCGAGACAAAACAGTCGACAAAATTTGTCGCGGCGCGCATGTTAGCCCGGCTGGTCATCGGTCTATCTTGTGATAGGTCTACCAACGCTGCATCTTCCGGTACGCCAATACTAACAACTCAATAATCTGTTGTTACAGAGCCTCCTCGCCATAGAAGCGAAGCCCGAAACTCTAACCGAAGCAACATCCCTCCAACCGCTGCGACTATCTCTACAGCGATCACTGGACATCGGACTCACCGCGCTACTCTCCCTCGCCTATCAACATCAACACCAGATCCACCCACACCAGTATGTATATCAACAACTGCGACTGTCTCTACAGCGGTCACATCGTACTCTCCCTCGCCTATCAACATCAACACCAGATCCACCCACACCAGTATGTATATCAACAACTGCAACTGTCTCTACAGCGGTCACATCGTACTGTCTCTCGCCTATCAACATCAACAGATCCACCCACACCAGTATGTATATCAACAACTGCGACTGTCTCTACAGCGGTCACATCGTACTGTCCCTCGCCTATCAACATCAACAGATCCACCCACACCAGTATGTATATCAACAACTGCGACTGTCTCTACAGCGGTCACATCGTACTGTCTCTCGCCTATCAACATCAACAGATCCACCCACACCAGTATGTATATCAACAACTGCGACTGTCTCTACAGCGGTCACATCGTACTGTCTCTCGCCTATCAACATCAACAGATCCACCCACACCAGTATGTATATCAACAACTGCGACTGTCTCTACAGCGGTCACATCGTACTGTCCCTCGCCTATCAACATCAACAGATCCACCCACACCAGTATGTATATCAACAACTGCGACTGTCTCTACAGCGGTCACATCGTACTGTCTCTCGCCTATCAACATCAACAGATCCACCCACACCAGTATGTATATCAACAACTGCGACTGTCTCTACAGCGGTCACATCGTACTGTCTCTCGCCTATCAACATCAACAGATCCACCCACACCAGTATGTATATCAACAACTGCGACTGTCTCTACAGCGGTCACATCGTACTGTCCCTCGCCTATCAACATCAACAGATCCACCCACACCAGTATGTATATCAACAACTGCGACTGTCTCTACAGCGGTCACATCGTACTGTCCCTCGCCTATCAACATCAACACCAGATCCACCCACACCAGTATGTATATCAACAACTGCGACTGTCAGTCGATATGTTGTCGACATGATCGAACGCGATCGATGATTTAAATATTGTGTTTTATTGTAGTTTAGTGCGAATGACGAGTGATCATAACAGTGTAAGATTGAGAATGTGCGGCATTTTTCATGTGTCTGATCTCTATATTTGTAGTGTTTGCAATTTTGACGCACAATGCGTTATAAGTGGCGACAGAGTGGATGTAACCACGAGTGGGGTTTTTGAGGTTCCCTTGAAATATGCTACATTTTCGCATTCCTCGTTGAGTGTAAATTCATGTATATTTGTGTTTTCTCGAGCGATTGTGGTCGCAGGACGTCTGCCGGGCTAACATGCGCGCCGCGACAAATTTTATCGACTGTTTTGTCTCGCTCTTACTCGTGCGAATACGAGACAAATGCACGATAAAAGCGTCGACAAAATTTTGTCGCGGTGCGCATGTTAGGCGCTCTGGACATTTAAACCCTCTTCCATACTAAATCTTAGCTACGGGAAAGGAACTACGATTAGCGAGGTAGCTAAGATTTAGGGCCGATTTTTTTGGCCAATAGGCCTGCAGAACGATCCCCGCCACTTTTTAAAACGTATGCCTAATGCCTATTGGCTAAAAAAAACGGTCCGTGAAAAAACGTGTTGGAAACGAAGTAGTGCACAATCGCCCTTAATATGGAAGAGGGTTTCTATACATCAAAATGATTCGTGATCGGTCCACTAAAGATGGTCCTTATTCCCGACATTGTTCGCAGTTACGAGCTGTGGGCGGACGGTGCAGCAGTGACGCTGCTCCGCAAGCTGGCCAGCGTGGCGCGCGGGGCGGGCCGCGCGGCCGACGCCCTCAGCCGGCCGCTGGCGAGGCTCGCCTCCGCCGCCGCGCCCAAGCAGGAGCTCATCGGTGAGGCATAGCTTTATTTACTTACTAGCTGACCCGCCCCGGCTTCGCACGGGTAAAGTTTAGTTTAACTTAAACGTTCAAAGGGCCGTACGCTCAATCGTAGCGTAGCTTAACCACGAAAGAGAGGTTAATCTCCCGTCTTCGATTGTTTTCTAATACAAAAAACCAAAGAAACAATCGAAGACGGGAGATTAAAAAAAATCAAACTCAAAGTCACACTCAAAGTCAAACTCAAAGTCACACTCAAAGTCAAACTCGAGTTAAACTCAAAGTCACACTCAAAGTCAAACTCAAAGTCACACTCAAAGTCAAACTCGAGTTAAACTCAAAGTCACACTCAAAGTCAAACTCAAAATCAAACTCAAACACAAACTCAAAGTCACACTCAAAGTCACACTCGAGTCAAATTCAAGGTCACACTCAAAGTTAAACTTAAAGAAGTCAAAATCAAATTCAAACTCAAACTTGAACTCAAAGTCAAAGTCAAACTCAAAGTCATACTAAAAGTCAAACTCAAAGTTAAACTACAAGTCAAACTCAGAGTTAGAATTTGACTTTGTGTGTAACTTTGAGTGTGACTTTTAGTTCAACTTTGAGTTTGACTTTCATTGTGACTGAGTTTAACTTTTAGTGTGAATAGTCACACTCAAAGTCGAACTCATAGGAGTTCGACTTTGAATTCGACTTTGAGTTTGAGTTTGAATTTGACTTTGTGTGACTATGAGTTTGATTTGAGTATGACTTTGAGTTTGACTATAAGTTTGACTTTGAGTTTGAATTTCCGTTTAATTTTGAGTATGACTTTGAGTGTGACTCTGAGTTTGACTTCGAGTTTATGTGTGACTTTGCGTTTGACTTTGAATTTGACTTTGAGTGTGACTATGGGTTTGACTTTGAGTGTGACTGAGTTTGACTTTGAGTTTAACTTTGAGGTTGACTTTGTCTTTGAGTGTGACTTTGAATTTGAGTTTGACTTTGTATTTGTTTTTGTGTTTGACTTTGAATTTGACTTTGAGTGTGACTTTGAGTTTGTGTTTGACTTTGACTTTGAGTGTGACTTTAAGTTATAATTTGAGTTTGACTTTGAGTTTAACTTTGAGTTTGAGTTTGTCTTTAAATTTGACTTTGAGTTTGAGTTTCCGTTTGAGTTTGACTTTAAGTTTAACTTTGAGTTTGACTTTGAGTGTGACTTTGTGTTTGAATTTGAGTTTTTCTTTGAATTTAACTTTCAGTTTTACTTTTTATTATTAATTCATTTATTTCAGACACATCAGTATCCATATAATAAAAATGTCATACAATAAAATAAAATAGGACAAAATTGAATTAAATTAAAATTGAAATAAATTAAATTAAAATTGAAATAAATTAAATTGAAATTGAAAATAAAATAGATCTAACATTAATAAAACTATACAACATAAAATTCAAATTATACAATTCAAATTATAAAATTAATAGAAATTAAATACAATAAAATACATTAAGTTTGAGTTTTACTTTAAGTTTGAGTTTGATATTGAGTGTGACTTTGAGTTTGACCTTAAGTGTGACTTTGAGTGTGATTTGAGTTTGACTTCATGTTTGAATTTTCGTTTGATTTTGAGTGACTTTGAGTTTGACTTTGAGTTTGACTTTGCATTTGAGTGTAACTTTGAGTTTAACTTTGAGTGTGACTTTGAGTTTGACTTTGAGTGTGACTGAATTTGATTTTGAGTTTAACTTTGAGTTTGACTTCGCCTTTGAATTTTCGTTTGATTTTGAATGACTTTGAGTTTGACTTTGAGTGTGACTTTGAGTTTGACTTTGCATTTGAGTGTGACTTTGAGTTTGACTTTGAGTTTGAAGTGTAAGTTTGTAGTGTAAGAATTTTCAGAAACAGATCAGTAGTTCCGGAGAGATAGCACTTTGCCCGCGACTTCTTTTGGGTTAATATAGCACCTACCGACATGACTTCTTAAATCAACAAAATTAAAAGTATGTTCAATTTTATTTTTGTCAAAACAAACGTCATGAAACAGTTTTTTAACACAATTTAATGTCAACTCAACCAAAAGGGAATCAACAATCAAAAAATCAACTATTCGGTTTTTCAGTGTAGTTAGGACTAGCTGTGTCCCGAGGTCTCACCCTCGTTGCTCGGCTTCTAAAGGTTGTAGCCTCAAATCATAGAAACAAGGAACTCCTTGTTTCCATGATTTTTCTTTTTCTTTAATTTGCTATGATGGTATAGTTATACCATCATAGCATTTATATATATAAATTAGTACGGGAACGACTGTCGCCACTTTTAGTACATTTTTCAACAAATTACAAGCGCCCCTTGTGAATATAAAGATCTCCCACACATAAAAAATTCCGCACACCCTCAATCTAACACTGTTAATCGTCACTCAACACTAGCACTAAACTAAAACACTGTATTTATATCATCGATCGTGTTCGGTTCGTCGCCAGAGTGTCCTTTTGTACTACGCCCAATTTGCTCAAATTAAAGTATCAAGCTCAATAGCGCCTTGGCACATCTCACTTGTTTCTATGATCTGAGGTTGTAGCTTAGTGGTTTTTGAACTTTTTGTAGCAATGGACAACATTTAAAATTTCAAAAATTCTACGGACCCTGACAAAGAAAATTTTAGGAAAAGAAAACAAACAAATGATGCGTGAATTACTGCATAATTTTCCTAATATACCTACCTATAATTATGATAAGAGTGAACTGAGTGGTTGAGGGCCACAGGCACTCATGTCACGGACCCTTATGGGTTCCGGGATTGTTCACACAGAGAGCAGGCCTAAGTCCCAGCAGTGGGAACTACAGGCTGATTGTGTTGTGTTGTGTCAGAGGAGTGCGCGCTGCTGGGCGCGCAGTGGACGGGCGCGCGCGTGTGGGAGTCGCTGCCGCGCTGCAACGTGGCCGCGCCGCACGGCAAGCTGTGGCCGCTTTACGTGAGTACCTACCATACATAACGCGCGACTTAGGCCATGTTGTTTCAACTTTTTTTTTTTTTTTTGAGGATGGGAAATCATCATATTATGACCCCTCCCGCTCTGGGCGGAGCGGAAGCGAGTGTCAGACTCTTACTGACTAAAACCCACCCGTGTTCCTTCCTCTGACCTTTATGTTCCGGGTCAGCGGTATCCCTTTCGGACAATCCCGCTTTCCCGGCAGATGTTGTTTCAACTTACAGTTACGTATCTGTAACCGTCATATATGGCGGCTTGTATACGACAATTTCATACTGACTTAACGATTACGTACTGACTTACGAATACAGATGGTTTGAAGCAACCCGCCCTTAATATTACATATTGAGCTTTAGAAATAGATATCAGCTAGCTTCAGCTTTGTAGAGCGTCATCTCCTTGGAGGAAGAATATACTGGAGTTAGTCAGACTGTGTCTGTATACTGTGTGAAGGCTGTCGTTTCTCGTTGACAGTGATACAGTGACGTCACTGTAAAGTACACCGCGCATTGGCGCAATGGTTTGATACAGTGACGTCACTGAAGCGTCAACCAGTCAACTCTTCCCTAGTCACGCACACAAACAAGAAACGGCCAGCGGCTTTATCTCTTAGGCTATGTCTATAGTATTCTATGTCTATGGTTATCTCTGTCACATGAAGCACTAGCAGTCCAGCGACAAAACGGCACATAGGTAAAAGTGACAGATACGACGCTCTACAAAGCCGAAGCTAGCCGATTATCTGTTTCTCGAATGGTGTGTAATATATTTTTCAACACACTTGCTCATAAAAGGGCTCTTATTTCACCGCAATCAGGCACGTAATGTCACCTGTAATCAAACTGTGACTTTTTCCTCACCATTACTCACTTGTGAGTTATACGCCTCCCCCACTTAGAACGCGCGTGTTCCTCCGTCACGCGCCAGTATTATTTTATTCAGTGTGTTGAAAAACGTCGTATGATATACGTGTGTATTGGTGATTACCGTCTTCGGCTCCCTTAAGACCCTCGCCTAAACGGCTCGGGTCTCAATCGCGCCTCAGCGGTAATCACCAACTTTACACACTTGTACCATAATGTACTAATTTACTGCCGCGTAATGTGAATCTTTTTAGGGTTCCGTACCAAAATGGTAAAAAAGGAACCCTTATGGTGCGACTTCGTCTGTCTGTCTGTCTGTCTGTCTGTCACACCTGCTTATTTCAGCAACTACTAATGCTATCGACTTGAAATTTGGAACAGTTATAAAGAATGCTTGTCCAACTTTATTGCAAATGAAAAAATATTTTTATTTTCATTGCAAAGGGGCCGGAGTAGGGGTCCAAAATTTCAAAGTGGGGTTACTAGGTCAAGTGACATATATGAAAGGACTTGATCTGCGCATTTCAAAATATATTTTCATTTAATTTTATGTCTCACAGTTTTCGACATATGATGAAAAACGTCCGAAAAAATACTATTCCCCCCCTTATCTCCGAAGTTTGCGGAGTGAAAAATCTGAAATAATTAGAGTTGATAGGAATTGATCCAAATATTGCACCAAAAATAAAACGATGTTCCTTAGTACAGTTTTTTCAAAATCATCAAAATTCTTTCACAAACAAATATGTATAGTTTTGCGGTCCGGTTTTTTTTCACTGTATACGTCCAAAACTGATACGGAACCCTCGGTGCGCGAGTACGACTCGCACTTGGCCGGTTTTTTTATACCTACCACGATGGTGGCAAACTGGTGCAGAAGCCACCATGGTAAGCGGTTACCGTTGCCTACGAAACGTGCGCAACACCGAGTATTTCATACTGACTTTCTGTATAGTTCGCAAGTTCAGTTGTAAAAAAATTATGTAACATACCTTTTCGTACTGATATTTTTGTTCCAAATGTTATTCATATTACGAAGATTCTAGCACCATACCTGCAATAAATAAAGACAGTCCTCCTGGTAACCTTTTCGTTGCGCAACTGCTTATTCATAATATTGTTAACAAATTTTAAATTCGCAAAATTAAACCATGTCAGAAATAAAATTTTAATTTGCCGCCAAAACAATGGAAAAGTATTGAAAACACACGCAGAATCAATATTATCATAGTGATGTCCAACATCAATAATGACAACCAATCGACTAATTTTACTAATGGTTGCTCTTAATAATTAAAATTACAATGATTTATCGTTTTTTTTTTTTTAGTTGGAATACGGTGTTGAACCCGAAGCGTTGCGGTACACTTCAGAGCCGCCAGCGTATGCGCAGTGTGAGACCACGCCGTCTATCACCATGGACGCGATACGGTAAATATGTTATTATTGACAGTGACATTAATCGAACAGTGCTATTACTCTGTAAAACGTACCTACGTTCAATTTAAATTATACCGACATAACCTCCACTGGCATATAGACAGATAAAACGTGCATTTTCTACGTTTCGTTTTCATAACTTTAAATAGATTTAAGCTTTAATGTTTTAAACTTGTCCTGTGGATAGTTACCATTTCATCTAAAATTGATTACTAAATGCGCCATAAATGCACAAAAATGCATTGGTCATTATAATAAACAAACCGACCGTCTAAAAAAATATATTTTAAGATCTTTTGTAAGTATATGGGCTTGAAAAACAAACTGCTCTTCTAATTAGTAACAATTGTCCCCCAGCTACATGTACCTGGGCGGCGGGCTGCGGCCGGCGCGCTGGCGGCAGTGCGCGCGCTGCGGCTCGCGCGCGCTGGCCGCCGCGCAGCCCAACAAGCACCCGCTGCAGGGCGCCTATGACGCACGGTTTCTATCGGCTTGCAGGTAAACATTTGTTCAACAGCTCTTTTTGGAGCGAAATTCCTTAAGCGGCTTGAAGTAGGAGTTGACTGGGAAAAATCATCACGTAATGAAAAAAGCGTTATGCCCCCTCCATTAATCTGATAATGAGGTTGGGTCGCTGGATTGGAAAATAATACTCGTAATTTTACTATGTAAAAATGGATAGTAAAACAATAATGTTCTTACGAATATGTATATTATTGAAACTTCGTACGTGACGGGGGTTCCTCGACCGCATACTTGTTTAATTATCGTATAGAAATTGGCCTTTTGTAACTCCTAAATCCCAATTAAGTCTTACAAAAAGGCAGAGTGCATGTTTTGAGGTTATTTGTGAGTTTTAGCCTACTCTCGCATCGGTAACAACGTTGCTGTTTGTCCTTGTTCTGTATTTAGCTGACAAGTTATGTTTTTTTTTAATTCAGAGCCTTCTAAGCCTCAAGTTCAAAAGAGAAATTGCCACATTTGTTAAAAAGATCATTAATAATTGTTTATTTATGTAACTAATCAAAAAGAATATGCCACTGCCTGTCCTCTACAATTTAGAAAAAAGTCCTGGCCTCGACTTTTAAACTATGAATATGTATATTTTCTTTCTATTGCAGATGCGGTGGAAAGTGGACATTGTTTTCGAACATATAAATCTCTCATTCGTTTGTAAGAAATCAAATAGTATTAAAAATATTGTATATAATTAATCAATAAATGAATTTTACACTGTAATAACGACTTTCTTTATTATAACCTTAACCCTGGAAGTATAATTCTAAAACCTATTCACAAAACATTGGAGATGTGATGCTATAACCCGAGCCAATGAAAAAAACGAATTATAAATAGTGGTACTAATCATTCCCTCTCACTCGCCCGTTATCGCTGTCTAGCATCTACCAACTCTATGTTGCTGACGTTCCAACCCGTCATTGCAAGTACCAGCCGCCATTTTCGATTCGCTTCTTTATTGGCGCGGGCTATACAGTCAACTATAATAAGAATAACACAAGATGTTTTAATCGTAATTTTCGATACCTGCTACAACGTAAAAATAAAGCGGTGTGACACGACAGCTCAGTGGTTAGAGCGATGCCACGGTTCAGCAGAGGTTGCGGGTTCAAATTCCGCCCGTGTCAGTTGTTTTTAAATCCCTTAAATTAATAACATTAAGCTAAACATGGTTTTGATTAGACAAAAATAATGTAATATATCATTTTTAATCACCACTAATTTTGCCAAGTAAAATTTCAAAGGCATTATGAAGACTGTCTTCAAGACACCTATGTACAGCAGTGACCTTTACGGGCTTCCATTATTAGTAGCCATTATCTTGACTAGTTATTACTATTCTCGTAAAATCCGGTTGTTCCCGATACCGTTCTCGAGTTCCCTACTTATGGTGATTTCCGGGAATAGCATAAAAGTACATTCCTGATTTTATTGCACCGCCCACTGCATTGTGCGCATGTCATCTTGCAAGTCAATTTGTATAGCTCTACAGCCACCTATCGCGGAGATCGATCGATTTACGACTAAATTTACGAGGTCAATTAGAGACGTTGCCGCGATAAAATCTAAATAGTTTTACTATAAAATTAGGGAGAGATCGAATAAGATGAGTTTGAAGGGTAATGAGTGGATAGAACCCATGAGTGAAACGGATATACTATAAAAAATTCGGATCAGCACCATAAATCATTTGAATAAGTTAATTTTCATTTTCTCGGTAGGTAATCATAATTATAATTATATCCTGGTCCATAGTAGACCTAGGTGAAATTAAAGTTTTAAATGCCCAAATGCGTTGATCAACGGCTATCAATAAAAAAACCAAAAGTACGTACGACTAAATCGCACGAAATCAAATCATTAGGTTGTGATGGATCAGGCACGTCTCCTAGTTGTGAGATCTTTTTTTTAGGATCGCTGTGCACCGCTTATTTTTTAATTAAATAATCTATAATTATGATTATAGATTATTTAATGTAATTTTATGAATTATGAAGACAAGGAAATTATTAATAAAAATTCTATAATCATAAAATAATACAATCGACTAAAATAGCGGAAGTCGATCGACTGACAATGACAGCACTATTGAAATCACTAGTTGTCGTTGCGAGAATCGTTGCGAAGCGTTTGCTGCGATTGCGTCTAAGTTTTATTGCGAATTTCCTGTAATTCTTGCAACTTATCACAAAATATTAACGTTCTATCTAATATTCACATAGTTATCAAATAAATGGCAGACAAAAAAGGTATTTATACTGTTGATTTACTATTTTCTTTGTTCTTTTCTTACAATACGTTTTGACATGAGTAACGTCACAGCAGGGCCTTGAAATACAAGTTTTCGCTATTATAACAATGATTTAATCCCCGGACGCTAGATTATTCCGTCGGATAGGGTTTATTTTGCGTTGGTTTAGATGTAATAATGATAGAAAAGTGTTGCGCGGTAGATCGATAGTCGCGATAAATTCAAGATGGTTGACCACCCTTTAGAATTCGCAAGGCGGGATCTATTAGTTCTAATTTTAGGTCCATTCATTACTAGAACTGATTCATGAGTCCTCATTACACGAGACGATGTTGGCTTTCAACATCACAATGATAAATGACCGGATAAATTGGGTTTATGATGACCATCTGTCGTAGATTTTACATTAGAAATTATCATTGTAGGTAGGTAGTAAAATTCTACCAGTATGTTGACCTGGACTCGCCAATCGATAATGTAGAGTAGGTAAATATTTCATCCCCTGCTGACCTTTTAGGAAGTAGGTCAACAGTATACATCTGTATCATGATAATTATTCATACCCACAGTTTAATTATTCAAATTAATGTCATACTTGACTATGGGATACAGAAGATTATTCTTACTGAAAGCCAAGAAATATGGAGCAGTCATCCATATTTATGTAGATTCACCGAGGATTGTACCTTAGAAAATTATTCAAGTTGCGATTGCACACATTTTATTTTTTCATAACCATAGTTCAAATGCAAGTGCAAGGGATTATTATGACCAAAAATATAACATTTTTCTATTTTTATTTTATTTTTTTCAAATTGTTGATAATGAGAATATCTTTGTCATTTTTTTTTATCCCATTCATTCCCTGATAATTTTTAAAATGTACTATAAATTAATAATTTGTTTAGCAAAAACTTAAATATCATATTTATTACAAAACAAAAAAATCTAGGTCAAACCACTTCATGTGCTGCACTCAATTTTTCAACAGAGATGTTTGCCATCAATCCATCTTGTCATCAAACATAACATACATAATAAGATATTAGTATGCAACCTTGGTGGCGTTACAAATGTCAGAACAAGCGTCCAACTCCATATAATAAGCTTCGTAGTTCCATTACGTTTCCAAATATACAATCATGTATATTACGAAATAAGACACTGGAAGTATGCAGAAATACATGTGTCATTTAAAAAAAAATTAAAAAGTTTAAGGCCTAAGGTTGGCTGCACACTGAGTTAAACTGTCTTGAGATAAGAATCTTGGTAAACAAGTTGGAGCCAATATTCCTTATTGGTAACCAACCTTGGAAATGCAGAGAAATCTCATTCATTTTGTTGACTTAACATACAAATATAGATATGACTCAGCATTTGTTGTTGATCCAGTAAGTTAAATGACTCTGGTTTAGTTGGAGATCAAAAGACAGAGGATTATATTTTTTATATGCATTTTTCTAGCTTAATGATATGCCTTACGCTTTTTTTTATTTCAAATTGATCTCCAGCCACACTGGCCTTCAATGGCATTTTATAACCATAAAATAATTTTGTCAGTAATGAGGTTTCTCTGGCACAAAGCGTGAGACAGTGTTGACTCTTGCGTGGCACCATAAGACATGATGATAATACAAAGTTACCCACACCCCTCCCCCTCCCAGCCGCCGCCCCCCCTCTACAGGAGCCGCGTGTCCGCCGGCGCAGACGTCGCGCGGCAGTCGACTAATCGCTATCATGTAATGAAATCATATAGAATTTTTCTTTCTTTATTTTCTTTATTTTGGAAACATAGTTAAAGAGAGACAAATATATGATATGTGCGTATCGGCGTGTGGACGATCGTATGTGTTATTAATTCGATTGTAACCCGTTCGTTATTGGGTTGGCTGCTTTAATATAAATTATGAAAAACTTACAAAATATGGCTAGTTATAATACTAAGCCAATCTTTGTCATCTGAGATTTCGGTAAGGAAATGTCAAGAGACGGTCAATTTCTGAAAATTGCCCTTTTAAAAGTTCATTCAAATAAAAAATAGCCTTGAAGAAAATTATAGCAGTCAAGCCACTATTATGTTTTTCTATACAAATCAGACAAGTGTTTACGTTTGAATCTATATTTTTTGCTTCAACATGTTTTTCTAGTAATAGTTAATGTTCTTAAAAAGGAACGCAAATCCTCACGGACTTACTGACATGAAGCTAAATGGTTGGCTGTACAGTAGATGTCTTTGGCTTGATACTATTTGTATAGTGTTATGAAAACGTGCTGGATTTGTGACAAAAAAAAACATAAATACTTGTCTGGTTTCTTAGTTAACAATGTCTTAAAAAAATAAGTTGTTCTAAGCCGCAGAGTTCTGTCTAATAAAAAAGATTTTTTTCCAATTTCTTCATATTAAGATGGGACTCTTTCTTTTAAAATATGTGTCTTAGCTATCTGTTTATTTTTTCTATGATTTTTTTCTGAATATTTAGTTCACAGCTTATTTTTTTTATTGTTTTTAACACTTTAATTTTAAGTTGTAATAATTACTGGTATAAAATTGGAATTTTCTCAATATCTTTTTACTATTTATTTATCAATAATTTGATAAACCAGTAATTATTGTTGCTAGTTCTGTGCACCTTAAATAACAATGAGACAATGTTTTATCTTACTTAATTATTTAAAACGTCATTGTCTCATTAGTTATTAAGCTTCCCTATTGTTAACTTAATAAATAGGGTTGTCTTGTGTTTGTTTTATTTTCGTTTTCCTTATTTAGATTAAGCTAACTTTTTAGCATTAATGTTTATCAGAAATTAATGACGAATAAAAGTATGTCTACGTTTAAAAAAAAAACATTAAGAAAAAGAAAGGATTTTACTACAATGGTCCATTTAACTAAGACCGTCATTTATTTCTTTTTGTTCTGGATTCTTAATATAATTTCGAATCTAGTTACAAATGGCACAAAAAAGCTAGCTACTTTTTGTTACTGACAAACAGATACGACTTTTACCGTTTCTGAATAATTTTATGGATAAAAATTAAATAAATTATAACGGTTATTTATCGTAAAAGTCGCGTCTATTAATATTTAAGGTCGTGTGTCTAATACTAACCTAATTAAATGCAAAATAGTAATTAAAAATGGCAACCAAATAATTTATAAGTACATTATTTTTTTCTTAAATCATGAAATTATTTTATTATTTTGCATTTTTATGTTTACAAATGTATGTTTGTAGACATTTTTATGTAAGGTGATGGTGAAATTGGCACTAACAATAAAAAAATGATAGTCTTTTTTTTTTTTCAAAGTTATAATGTTATTGCCAGTTTTTCTAGTTGTATGTCTAATTTACACAATATGTTTAACAAACGTTTTAGATTCGGTATCTGTTTAATAGTGATGCATTATCTAAAACGTGACGTTTAATCCTTTCCAAGGTTTTTCTGAATTTATTTTGATTTTTACCATTTTTGCGCTAAAAACAAAAGGATTTTAGGTCAACACCAAGTCAATATGTTAACAGGAATGACACATTGTTAGTGCGTGTGTGAATAGCTGTAAGTGAGCAAGTACATATCACCAGAAAAATAATTAAAAAAGTGTATTTTCGTAACTTTTAATATGGATTTTATGTAAAAATTTTAGATAGCTTTTTTGAGTACTGGTGATGTGCATTTGTTGAATGTTGCCTTTAGCATTGCAAGTGCTACAGGCAGCAATGCATGCAAATATAAGCTTAACCGAAGGACAGGGAAGTATGCCAGTTGTTAGGGTCTCAAGTAACTGGATGGTTAGAACAAACACCTTAAACCACGGACTTAATATATTTCAACACCATTTTTATAGGATCCACATTTTTTACAATTTTATTTTTTCTTTTTCTCAACTTCTTTTTGGTCTTCTCTATGTCGGTTCTTCGAGTCTTTTACAGGGATCCGGATGTTCAAATGATTTTTATTAACTAAATTTATTCACAGCAGTCATAAAAATGCGATTTAGCTTGTTGTTATATCTTATCACGATATAGCAATAAGCTCCCCTGCTTGTTGCAATTAAATAATAAATTAAGCTTTTACAACATTTGACAGTATTTTGTGTCGGCCATATTGAAAAGTTTGCAAATATACCAAAAAATGAGATTAAAACAAAAATAAATAAAGCATTCTTTTCGGTAGTGGTTATAATTTAGTAATTAATGTTTAGGTGAAGGATGTTACCAGGTTTTTTGTGGTTCGCCAACATCCATTTATATGACAATTTTGCTGTTTCATAGCAGCTGAATTCTTGTTTTATTTGTGACAAGCATGCGTTACTACCATTTTGTTTGTCGACGCTTTTGAAGTAGTTTATCGTTTGATGTTTTAGTGTTGCTAGTAATAGTTTTTGAAATGCATTTTTTAACAAATATAATAGGTACATAAGTTTTTTTAGTAGTTTATTCGTGTTCGTTGTTGCATGTCTAGGAGTTGTTTTAGAACTTTGTGTTGTCACAATTGCATGTTTCTGTGTCCTTCAACGCACTGATATCATAGCTCTTTATAAGTTTTTTTTTTTGCTTTTCCTGCATTGAAATGCTTTTTAGATTTGAACAGCAAAATATCGTATATGAAAGTGATAATCAACAAAAAATCTTGGTACACTTGTTGAATAGTTAGTAACTGAATAGAAAATGAATATATTTTTTTATTTCAAGGAATGTTCACAATATCATGTATACACGTTTTGGTCGTCAGATTTGATGATCAATAATTATGACTCTGAACTTGGTGAAAAACTGAACAAAAAACTGGAAACAGTATGAGTAAAAATTGTAAGGAAACAATATTTTTCTCATAATTTATTGCTAAAAAGTGAAAGGTATTGAGTGTTTGAGTGCTCTTCCCCGAAGTTCAAGGTCATATTATAAATAAATATTGTACTTTTTAAAAGGTTCCTTATCGTGTGATGATTGTTTTGTTATTTAAGAATTTTCTTAATGAAAATACGTTTGGATGGTCACACTAGCTTTTATGCACAAGGCTTGAAATAAATATTTACTGATTATATGGAAGCTCGTGCCGCCTGCGTTTAATTCAAAGGTATACAATAGGCAAAACAAAATGGATTCTGACCATTGTCCAACGTTTACAAGAATGATGGACAATTGATTGATCGATTATCACAATGTCTTCATATAGTCAGTCCAGCTAGGGTGACCATTAAAAATAAGGAATGCATTGTAAATAACTAATTTGGTAGGCTTTCAGCACTCACATACTGTGTTGGAACATTAACTCGGCCTACCAAATTTATTGTATTTTAATCTTCGGCCGGAAGTTTAAATATTTTTTTATTAAAAAGATATTTAAATATGCGGTCCGAAGTGTTGTCACCACACTGATGAGTCTTTCAAAGTTGGTACTTTTAGTGTTAAATGTTTTTGAAAGACTCGGTTTAGTGGTAACGCGTTGTATGGGCATCGCTTGTCGTTAACACTGACGTATGTGAATATTGCGTGGGTGAAATAATAAAAAAAATAATAAAAAACAAAAATACTTTCATAAGTTTAAACATAGTACTCATTTCTTTTTTTGATTATTTTTCCGAATGATCTATTTCACCCACGTTCTGGTCGTGCTAAAAATATTGCTATAGACTTGTATGTTATTTATTTTGTCTCATTTTTACATTCCATTGTAGATATGTAAAAAAGAGACGAAAACATATCAATTATTTTTTTATTGAATTGATTACTTTCTTTTCTATGATATGGTAAGTATTATGAAATGGTACTATAGCAGTATAAAACTTAGCACGACGGCACCGCTGCGTCAAGCGTGAATGCTCGGGCTTGGGTTGCGGCGCGCCACCGCGCGACTACGCGCTCGACACACTGACACACAATCACAATCACTAAACCTTCAACATTTGGGTATTTTAATTCATCACACAAACAAAAATTTCGAAAAAAATACTCGGTGTACCTCAAACTTAACTGTCAACATTTGAATTTCGAATTCGATCTGTCACATTAAACTACCCGCATTATATATTTTTTTAAATAGCATCAAACACATGTTTTCGTGTCCTGCTAGTGATGTGATCTATCAGTGCGTCGGGCGCGCGTCCCGTAGCGCGGGGCCCCGTTATAGCTGTCTGTTGTTGCAGTGACCCCGCCGCTGGGCGCGTACCCTCAACCTCAGCCGCCGCAGGGACCCTTCCTGCCGGCGCCGCCGCATCAGGCCGCACCGCAGTACGGAGGTTAGTTGCTTTTAAAAAAAACCGGATAAGTACGAGAACGACCCGCGGCCTGTGGGTTCCCAAGTATGCAATAGCGCCATCTATGCCGCCATTACATCATAGTAGATATATCTTGATCATAGGTGGCGCTATTGCATACTTCTAGTGGCGCAATCTATGAGCAGATGGCTTCACTCATGGTCATGACAGACTGATCCTATAAGGGTTCCGTTTTTCCTTTACGTACGGAACCGTAAAAATGGTGCGGTTTTCCCCACCTGATGGTAAGAAATCATCGTCGGCTAAAGACATACATAAAACTAAAGTGACTTGATCTACCAGTTAATATGCAGAGGTTTTCAATCTGGCTTTGGTGGATCAAGAGGCGTTCCGCAAGGTATGATCGTAGGTCCGGTTTGATTTTTCAATTTTTAGTATGTTGACGGTTATATTTTATACATACATTTTAGTATGTTATGCTATCGAGTGGCAAAAAAGCAGATGGCCCATTTGATGGTAAGTGGTCAACGCCACCTGTCGACGTCTGCAATACCACAGCCGTCGCAGGTGCGTGTCCACCCTAGAGACATAGTTGAAATGTCTCATGCGACTGCTTTAGAACCAAAAATTTTAAGACATGTGACGTCCGCCAACCCGAACTGGGCCTGCGTGGTGGACTACGGCCCAGTCCCTCTCACAGAGAGGAGGCCTGTGTCGCAGCAGTGGGAACATAGGGTGCCTATGCTATGATATGTACAGTTTATAGAACATAAGTTTTATGATCTGCATCCAAATTGTGTGTTACACAATTAAAATGCAGATCACTGTTAATATTTCCTTTCATGACCTATTTTTTTTCTATTCAACCAAGATTGCTACCGCACAGTGGCCGGGGGGTCCCCTTACGGTGTAACGTTCGGGGGGGCGGGCGCGGGGGCGGGCGGAGTGTACGCTCCGCCGCCCTACGAGCAGCTGCAGCACCACCAGGCCATACCGGCGCTTAGCCAGCAGCTACCGGTGGGTACCAATACCACAGGCGTAGGCACTGTTGCCAATTTTGCGATTTTTGCGATACAAATGTATGCAAAAGTCATAAATGCTAAAGGCATACATTTCCAGCGCAAAAGCGCAAAATTGGCAAAGGTGGTCTCTTCCAGAGACTTTATGTCATTGACCATTGTTGCCAATTTTGCGACGTTTGCGCTAGAAATGTCAAAAGTCATAAATGTCTAGCGCAAAAATCGCAAAATTGGCAACAGTAGGCGTAGGGGCTCAGAATCGGGGGGGTTTGAAGAAAATAAAACAACAGAAATTTACATGAAATGACATCTATATTCATGTGAAAAAAAATTAGAAATGTTGCATATTTAATTGGAAATTAACAGGGATTTAGGGCACAACATTTAGACACAACAAGAACATCTGATTTTATACTGTGTCGCCCACCCACGTGAGTAAACTATTACTAACTTAAACTACACCTATTTTATTGTCAAGACAATCAAGTTTTACCATCGTTAAATCACCTAACAATATTGGAATTCTAGCAGGATCCACTAACACATCTCTGTACATATCAGCAGATGTATAGCCCTGCCGCGGCCATGTACGCGGCTGCGGCCGGCTACCCGGGCTACATCGGCTACCCGGTGCAGTATTACCCGTACTATCCGACCGCCGTGCAGCCCTCCATCCAGCCGCTCCGACCCACTATCATGATTCCCGTGAGTATTGATTTATATTGAGGTATTAGTCTGACTTTGACCTATCCAAGGCTTTCGATACAGTTAAGCACAAGATATCTAAGTAAATTAAAACAGTACTAAACTTATTCCATCAATCTCGAATGTGTATTACCTACTTCATTTTAAAAAGCATCGGCCGGTGACAGATTTTAAAATACTCTAAACTTATGTTTTTTAGAAATCAAGTTGGGGTACCACAAGGGTCAATCCTCGGGCCATTGTAATTTTAACTGTTAATTGTATACCACAGAACGGTTTCGAGGCGGGCGGTAGGTTCGAGGGGCTGGCGCAGACGCTGCTGCCGCCCGCGCCGCCCGGCGTGCCGCCCTCCCCCGCGCACCTCGCCGCCATACAGCCGCACCAAGTGCTGTGAGTCTGCAAACACTTATATTTCTAAATATTACCTACATGTGGCTGTGTAGCGACACCTACCTACTGGCTACTTCGAGTACTACCTACCTAGATAGTCACTGACAGCCAATGAAGCAGTTGCAGACAGTTGTAGATATGTCATTATTACATCTGACGAAAAAAAAAAAGAAGTATGCCAGATCCCGTTTCGTTTTCAAATTTAAAAGGGTGGCTATGACAAACTATCCATAAATCATGATATATTTTTATAAATTCTGTGAGTTCAGTTGATCAAAATCATACGTAGGAGTCATATTTTGTATTTAATTATACAATAAATCGATTTCTATTTCGATTTCGATCTCGCACTTGGCCGGTTTTTTTGAAAAAACAGTTCATTAGTATCGAATTTATTACACTAGATGGCAATGATTTTCTTGTTGTTTGCGCATAGGCGCGCGCAGCTATACAGTGTCATTGTCATGTATGACAAGACTCGTGTTCATGACATCCGTTTATTTTGATTTACTAAATAAAAAAAAACCGGCCAAGTGCGAGTCGTACTCGCGCACCGAGGGTTCCGTATCATTTTTGGACGTATAAAGTGAAAAAATCCGGACCGCATAACTAAGTTTGTTTGTCAAGGAATTTTGATGATTTTGAAAAAACTACTAGTTAGGAACATCGTTTTATTTTTGGTGCCATATTTGGGTCAATTCCTATCAACTCTAATTATTTCAGATTTTTCGACCCGCAAACTTCGGAGATAAGGGGGGGGAATGGTATTTTTTTGGACATTTTTCATCATATGTCAAAAACTGTGAGACATAAACTAAAATAAAAACATATTTTGAAATATGCAGATCAAGCCCTTTCATAATTATGATATATCACTTGACCTAGTAACCCCACTTTAAAATTTCGGACCCCCACTCCGGCCCCTTTTGCAATGAAAATAAAAATATTTTTGGACTTTCTTCATTTGCAATAAAGTTGAACAAGCATTCTTTATAACTGTTCCAAATTTCAAGTCGATAGCATAAGTAGTTGCTGAAATAAGCAGGTGTGACAGATAGACAGACGAAGTCGCACCATAAGGGTTCCTTTTTTACCATTTTGGTACGGAACCCTAAAAACTGATATTTAAATAGATAAAATGTCGCAAAGACGCTTTAATAAATAATTGTGGTAGGTACTATTAGACCCAACATTCGACAATCATTCGGTGATCTGTTCGATTTGTTTACGCACAGTCTGGGAGAAAGATCGATGGTGAGTTGCTGCTCACATATTGTGATGAGATGGTGACGATTTCCTGGTGTTTGAGCTTCCCTGGATATCAGGATGTATTAATATCATCAGCCCAATTCATAATATAATAATGTCCAATGGCTGTACTATTTGTCAAAAGTACCTGAACTGAAGAAACTGAACATTAAACTACATATCAATAATAAACCCCACGGAATAATGGGATTTTATTTATTTCCTTTGAAAGTACGGTATCTCTTTTATCCAATTTTTTCTATCACACTAAATTATTTGATACGCAACGGCGGTCCATAGAAGAACTGGCAATGTCTTTTGGTCTCATTACATTACGATTATTCTTGCAGTTGGCGCTAAACAAGGCAGCGATCGCTATCGCCGACGTCGGACATCGCACGCACTACGTTAGATGCCTTACCTCTTAGGGAGTGAATGAATCCGTTTCGTTCACTCACTCCCTAAGCTCATCACAGCTCATTTACTTCAAGAGGCGACTGGTCAACAGGTAACCATTCACATTTCTGAGAGCTTCTGCTGTCAAATTTGACAACAGATTAAATTGCTTTTAAGAAAAAAAGAAGAAAAGAAAAAAGAAAGTAAGGGAAATAAAAATGTACACTTAGTAAGAAAATTTAGTTGTAAATTAAACTTAAGTGTATGTGTAATAAGGTGTGTAATCTAAAAAATAATAATTTTGATTTGAAATAGTTACCTTCTTACTTAAACGATGATTAAACGTTGTTTAAATAGCTCTTCAGTCAATTGCCATCTCTTTTCATTGGCTAAAAGTGACAAGGATAGTTGTATATTTATATTTAATCCATGGTTAAAAGTCACAAGTTTTTAAAAATACAAAAATAAGAAATTGTTGCTTCATCAAATGTTGAAAAGAATGTTTTATTTAATGTAAAATTCAATAAACTAGTTATCTATGATAAACTCGCAAAAGCAATGTCTAAAAATACCAATCTTAAGGCCGCGGCCGCACTGGTACCCGCGACGCGATGGCGGCGGTGATTTCGTGAAAACAACTTAATATAAACATATGTCGGTGGCCGCACTGCAGAAACGACAAGCGAAATTTATTTGTTCAGGAAATCGCCGTCGCTTCGTGTTTACCGGTGCGGCCGCGGCCTAAATCTATTTTAATGGGAAAAATTTCGGTCGCCTCACTGAAAGCTGTGATTTTCCAAAATTATTAAAAAAAAAGCCATTGTACGTATCTGTACTTTATTTTTCCAATATAAGAATGTATTTTAAAAACTAACACACAGACATACAACTTTACATGTGTTTGTAATATACAGACATGTTATCAATGTGTGTGTAATTCACACAGATAAAATGCGTGTAGATACACAACTAATGTAAATGTGTGTGTTTTGATGACAACTGTGTTATGAAAAAAATATATTAAAATATATTATACTAGCACTTTCCCCGCGACTTCGTCCGCGTGACCCACAGGAACTGTGCATTTTTTCAAAATAAAAAGTAGCCCATGTTACTCAGTAATAATATAGCTTTCTACTGGTGAATAATTTTTAAAATCTTACTAGTAGTTTCTGAGTTTATTCATTACAAACAAAAATACTAAAAAACACTGCATTTCATCAGGGTTTCAAAAATCGGTGATTGGTTATATTTCATAGCATGGTTGTCTCAGAACTCATAATAAGCTATATTGAATACAGTGGGTGTCTACGTCGGAATCTTAGCCTGTTTTTTGACTGTGATGTCGTGTGCGATCGCTACGCTCGCCGCTTCCAGTAAAATCGACCTTATCGTCAAAAAAATAAGGTCTCAAATCAAAGAAATTATATTTATAATAGTGTCACATTGACAAAAGTATAGGAAATTAAACTTTATATCAGTCAACGTTGAGTATGAAATGGTTTAACTTATCCTGTGATGAATTGGTAATATCAATTTTATAGCTATAAGTGCCAAGTGCATAATCCATAAAAATGGTTATGTGTCTTAAGATTTTGATCTGTATATTATTGGTACTGTCCCGATACTTAAACCTTTAAGTAACGGTTAATATAACGCTCTCTAATTTAGTTTTAGGTCAAAGATCATAATCGACGCGCGTTTTTAGTCAAAAATAAAATTTATTATCTGAAAACCAAACATTTGAAATCAAATATCCACAATATTTATATTACAATCTGATTTTTTTTCAAAACGTATAGAAAACTACCCTATCCCCCCGCCAGACAGCGCTAGTTTCCATACATTCACCTCAGTACGGTCGCGGCGAGCGAAGCGAACGCACGTGAGTACAGCCGCCGGCTGTCGCAACGCTATAGTATTAAATCGCCGGTGGAACGCCGGACACATGAGTAAGACTAGTTTAGATGCGTCGACGGCTCTGAGGGTAGTCGGGGAAAATGTCGGGTAGTAAGAAAGATTTAATTGATTTTTGTAGGCTATCTCGATGAAACCATAATGAATTAACTGTATCTCTTACAACAAACTTTTGCCAATCGATACAGGGAGCTTAGAATGAGGAATTATCATTACATAGTTCTTATTCAGACCATGATAGCATTAATAGGGCAAGCAGATCGATTCAAAAAAATTTAAATTATATATCTATTGTGTTACTAAACTCTAGTTTATGAACAAGCGATAGTTTAAAAAAATAATTGACTGATTTTATGGCCATCAGTTCCCCCCTAGGGGGTAACGCACAAAATTACATTAAAATAAAATAAAAATATAAACACGAGCCGTCGGCGTCATTAGTTATTATAAATAAATAAAAAATATAAACAAACGCGGTTGTGCGTGACGCGAATGTGTATGTGTGAGCGGGACAGACGTATTTCTGTTAGTTACGTTGTGTTTGGGCGTGTTAGAGGGTAGTAACGAAATATATATCAGAAAGTTACTGAAATGTTAGACTATAGTCTAAGGAAATATATATTATGTATTACAAAAATAGCCGAACAGAGCCGCTGAATATCAATAGTTTACATAAAGCCGGGTCCAGACGGGTGTAACGTGTATGAAATCCATCGTGTAATGTAACACGAATTCTACGTGTGGACCCGGCTTAAGGCGACTGCCAATCAAATCAGAACTCAATGGCCATTTAAAATTATAAAACGCATTTTAAATAGTTTCATAATGTTCTAGCTATTATTTTTGGGAACAAAATCTGTATATTTTATTCGAGAGGGTATGAAAAATCTCAAAAATAGTCCATTTTTTATAAAAGCTTGTTTTTTGTTCCCTGCTCACGTCTCTACAAACGCAGCGCAATGATATTATATGTATATTTCAGGATGAAAGGCATTATGATAAGCCAATCGTTAGTTCGTCTGATTGGTCGGTCGACTGCCAGTTTTTATACATGGCAACACTATCCACGTGTTGCCAACTCAACGAAAAAAAACAAAAAAATATAGTATTTTTGAAAATACATAACAAAAAAAATTCTTTAAATATTTTTACTATACAATGCCAAATAATGAACTGGCAACACTGTAAATTAGTGTTGTCATTTATAAAAACAAAATTAACCGTTAGGAGTATATTTCCAATATTTTAGACTTGGTTTGTAAGTGCATGTGATTCTGTGTGGACGGGCGACGAAAGAATCTCACTTTAATGTTAGATTAGTCTATGGAAAGATCGGTTTGTCTCTTAAATTAGTACAAACTGATTTTTTTCTGCTGTTTTTAAGACCACTAAGGGCCAAGTTCACCGACAAGGTAACAGTCCGATAAATTGAAAACGGTAACGTTTTTTTTTCTATAGGAAATGTCATGTTAAACAGCCGTTTTCAGTATAACGGACTGTTATCTTGTCGATGAACTCGACCCTAAGTGTAAAATGTGGAATCTCTGTTTACACGTTTCCAGTCTGCCACTAGAATTTAGTTACTTGAAGGTTGTAAACAACCAATTCAGTTGTTAGTCGAGTAGTTGTCCACATGTTTTATGTTACTAAATATAAAACTCACTATACTAAACACTAGAGACGTGTAAACTGGACTCAGGTTCACTTCCAGTAAAATACGGTATCTAAATTGCGAATAATATCAGTAATAATTTTTAAGTGTTTTTGAGCGCTATGCTCAACTAAAACGATATTATTAGGGTAGACACACACTTATCACCATAAATTCACACATAAATGACGAAAATATATGTAAAAATATGCGAATTTGTATTGATAAGTGTATTTTTACTTCTAAACTGGGGTATTAGACAAACCAAACATTAGTTCGAGAACAACGTACGCATAGATGCGTATTATATGCGTACCTAAGCGCAAATATCCACCCGTTTTTTCGTCTTGAAGTAAAAATACAGAAAGGGCAATTCTCTTAATTAAAATGTTCAACATATGTTCCGATCTAGTCTGTGTCATCAATTAATGTCAAAAATGGTATTCTTCTATCAAACAATAACAAACGTGAACTTATATCGCAATGAAATCGAAAATTGATCAAAAGTTTATCAAAACCAAAGCGGTATTCTCATTACATTCTGCACTGGTACTTGAATAACAAGAAAATATAGTCTCGTGCAGAATACTGCAGAATACAATTTTAGTCCATCTCAGTTTAATCAACTGTCAGTTGCAGTGCTAAAATAATTACGAGAATTGGCCTTCTGGTTAAAACGTCTCGAGCCCGTAGCTTTATTCGCCTTCATGATATTAAATCTATTGCTATCACAGAAATCTCAATAATAAGTCAATTGAAATCGCAAAGGCGCGTGACCTTCTCGCCGCGACCGAGCAAAGTATGTAAGGCAGGTGGTGTCTTATCGAGAGTGCGCGTTTAAAAATGTGACGTATGTGAACGGAATTAAGTTTAATTTTGTACTACATTGGATGCTTTGACATTGACTGTGAACCGGCGACACGCGTCTGGGAATAAAATGTAATGACATTTTCAACACACTTGCTCATAAAATGGCTCTTATTTCACCGCAATTAGGCACGTAATGACACCTGTAATCAAACTGTGACTTTTTCATTGCTATTACTCACTAGGGAGTTATGGACTAGGCGCGCGCGCTGCTGCTCCGGCGCGCGATTATTATTTTATTCACAAGTGTGTTGAAAAACGTCGTATGATACACGTGTGTATTGATGATTACCGTCTTCGGCTCCCTTAAGACCCTCGCCTACGGTAATCACCTCAGATCATAGAAACAAGGGAGATGTGCCAAGGCGCCATCGAGCTTGATGCCTGACTTTGAGCAAATTGCTCATATTAAAAACGTACGCGCTGGCGACGAACCAAACACGATCGATGGTATAAATACAGTGTTTTAGTTTAGTGCTAGTGTTGAGTGACGATTAACAGTGTTAGATTGAGGGTGTGCGGAATGTTTAATGCGTGGGAGATCTTTTTATTCACAAGGAGCGCTTAATGTGTAATTATGCGCGTGATTGTGTCGAAAAATGTACTAAAAGTAGCATCAGTTGTTCCCGTACTAATTTGCTATGATGGCATATCTCCTTGTTTCTATGATCTGAGGTAATCACCAACATTACACACTTGTACCATAATGTACTATTCTATTGGCTTAGTTTTTAGATTTCTGTGAATGCTATAGACTTTGTTATTAACTATTAATATATCAAAACTAACTTGACAATGTATTAACACCAAAATAGAATTCAGTGATTATTTTCTCGAAAATAATGTTATGAAGTTCAAATAATGAATTTGAAAAGCATTTTGTATGCCTTTTTCCAGTTAGAATTTTCTTTGTAATCAGTAATTTGTTAAACTGACATTTTTAATTATCAATGTTTAAGTCGTAATAGTGGGATGACTTAGCACTTAACTGCCATTGAGATCAGGCGTGGATAGGGGGGAAGGATGGGTGCAATTCACCCCCTAACGACGCCTGTAGCATTTTATTTTGACCACTTTCAAAATTGGAAATCGTCATAGACCTAAATCGTTACTATTACTACTTATACATTAACGCCCTTACTTATAGACGATGATTAAATTAAACAGCTCTTATGTCAATACGGTACTGGACATTTTTTTTTTTTATTGTGAATCTGTAAACTATTTGAAAAAAGATAACACCAAAAAAACCGATGAGACATCTACAAAATTGGCAAAGTTATAATCGTTTTAAAATGATATGCTAGACACGGACGGCATGCATGATAAGTGACGTAACACCACCTATGTCCGCTTCGCGCGACAAAGACGGAGCGATACTCCCTCCAAAAACTTTAAAAGCGTCAATGTTTTCCATTTTGTGATATTTTGTTCTTTTTTTACTTTTTTGTTATTCCTATTCCTTCGTAAGAATGGTGTCATGATGACATCATAACATCATAACTGTCAAAACCTAAACGGTCATTGGCTTAAAGTAAGAGTATCTTCCGTCATTGGTCAAAACGATATCATTATGAAACCATTTTGACACGATTATGACAATTGCAATAGCAGACTTGGGGCCAAGAATGGTTGTATATTTAATCAGTGGTTAAAGTTAAGAGGCGTCTATAAGTAACGGGTTTAGTAATACAGTCTTTCTCGGATTATGGTATGGTCCATATAACTTGTTGTTTTAAACGTGAGATTCGTGGGCAACTATGATATTGTTTGCGTGTTTTTGGGCGATCTGACCATATTTGCCTCACACTTCTTGCCCAACATTCGAAATTTACAATCCAGTTGTCTATGGTTTTATTGAAGACTTGAAGTCTAAAGTAATTCAGCATATCTTCTCTTAGACATAGATTAAAAAATCTATAGACAACTGGATTTATTTTTCTTAATTCTTTCTGCGGTAAAGTTGGTCTCCTTGCCCCAAACAATGTTGCCCAGCTGTGGGCGTAAAGATCTTTTTGTACTAGTTTATATACTGAGCCGTTTTTGATTATATTGCATTTTTTTTGTTGATCAAATCATGTTGTTGAAAGAATCGATTTGATGTTATGTAAGATTGTAACTTTGTTAGTGATTATACGATTAATAGTAATTATTTTGAAAATAAAATATTTTGGACTAATTAAAAAAAATTGATGTTAAAATTTTCTAAGGCTCGACTAGCTATTGTAAAGTTTTTATAATAAATACACTACAAAATTGTCAAAAACAAAAAAAAATCGTGATTTTTATTCATCTTAAAATTAAAGTTATTCTAAATTTGTTTTATTTATTATTTAAAGTATAATCACTCACATAGCTGCAATGGGTAGTACCTACTGTGGTAGATATTAATTCCCATATAGAAGGGACCAGAAATTCGGACGCATTACCGTGACAAGACTGTACTGTGAGGTATTAAAACCTTCAATTTTCCGTTTTGAAACGGTGATTGTAATATTCGTGTTGTCCAATAGGGTTGTTGACTACTATATTTTATTGTGAATCTATAAGCTATTTAAAAAAAGGTCAATGAACACGCTAAAAACGAATGAAATATCTAAAAAGATTGCCAAGATAAATAGTTTTAAAATTATATACTAGAGGGGCTCGTGGCTAAATGACGGCCGCGCTGATCGATCGATCTGTGAGGTTAAGCTGCGCTTGCCGCGGTCAGTCCTTGGATGGGTGACCGTTCTTTACACATCGAGACCCCTCCGTGCCTCGGAGAGCACGTTAAGCAGTCGGTCCCGGTTGTCATAGGAATATCTTTGACAATCGTTACGGGTAGTCAGAAGCCCTAAAAGTCTGACAGATGGTCTAACATTCGAATACCGGTATTACCCATTAATTGGGTTGTGGAGGTCAGATGGCAGTCGCTCCACGTAAAATATTGATATTCAGCCAAAACTAGTTAAGACTGGATGCCGACCCCAATATAATTTGGGAAAAGGCTAGGCAGATGATGCCATGATGATGGCAGTGACGCCACGCCTCGCAAGCGTCATTGTGAAATGAAATGATATAAAATGAAATAGTAAACTCCACACCAGCGCATACAATCTCCGTTTCTCGCGACAAAGACGGAGAATACGCCCTCCAAAAACTAAAATGGCGTATCTTTTACATGTTTTTTTACTTTTTTTATATGTAGTTACAATTTATTCTTTGTTTGAAATGAAATATTTAATATGAATAGTAGTCAACTACCTTACTTTAGCAAGTACGCACGGCTACAGATCAAGCTATACATTTCCAGTATAAGCTGATCTCGCATTGTATAGGATTTTCTTACAGTGAGAGGTCAGTGTAAACTGGGAATGTATAGCTTGATGTGTAGCCGTGTGTACATGTCGCAGTATGGTTCCAAGTCTTGTTACGATAATGCTCACCCACTCGATTGATCGAATTGAATTAAATTTAGTTTACAAAACCCAACTTCAAAATTAGTATAAAACGCATCTTTTAAACATCTTATTGTACGACAAGAAATATCGTCCAATCATTTCCTGTCTGTCTATGCATTTTTATTTTATTTTTAGGGTTCCGAACCTCAAAAGGAAAAACGGAACCCTTATAGGATCACTTTGTTGTCCGCCGTCAGTCACCGGACTATAAGTGGAGCCATCTGCTCATAGATGACACCACTAGAAGTATGCAGTAGCGCCATCTATGATCATATTTCGGAACCCTTAGGGCGCGAGGCATACTCGCACTTGTCCGGTTTTTTTACTAAAACTATCACGAAATAAAGTGGCGATATTTCTTGTTTCAAACTTACTAAAGTTGAATATAAAAAATTATGTTGAGTAACATATTTTAATTATTGATATTCAATTTAAGTGTTGAAAGATGCTATAAAAACATTCAATTTCTTATAACTCCTTGCTAAAAAATTGTTTTTATCGTTTCAAATTCAACAACTTATTATCAGATGTTTTCTATTTATAATTATTATAAATGTAAAACATCTAAAAGGGGTTAGCATATTCGTTATTGATTGCACATATTTCTATTTTTGAAGTAGAATGAATAAAATCTTGATATTTTGAAGAAATTGATTCGACATTCAGTCATGGCGATGTTAGTCCCTTTAATAATAATAATATTTTCTTGTAATGAGTTATGAGTATAAATAAACACGGAAGCTTTGTGGCGAATATAATAGTAATACAGGCATCTATTTAGTCAAACTAATTAACTATTAGTATTATTATTATCAAAACGTTCAATCATTTATATTCTCCATGAAGTTTCATATCAAATATGCAGTAAGACGTTAAAGTTTTTGTTATTACTGCATGTAATAAGTTAGAGCGTACAGACTTTCGTGTTTCAAAGTCGCTGCGTCGACTTGCCGGGTACATATTTAAGAGAAAGTGGGTTTTGCTCAAAGTGTGGATCTAGACTAGCGAGTCACGTGCAATATATAGCATAATTATTATTTTGTTTCCAATAAAACTATTAAAATCGATTTTTGTGTTCACTTTTTATATCCTAGAAAGACTTGACAACTTACAGTCTGAAACACATGCTGAATAGACGCTACTGTATCTAGGACTACTGCAGTTCTGGTGAAACGCAGCCCAGAAGAGGTATTCCACTTAGCGCACCGCTCCGATTCTCACCGGTCCTAAGTGCACCGTTTTCTACCCGACTTCGGCAAAGCTAAAGGGAAGGGTAATGATTAATATGTGTTATGATGTATAAGCTATAATACTGTAAAGTTTCATGAAAATCCGTTCAGTATTTTTTGCGTGAAAGAGTAACAAACATACCTACATCCAACCTCACAAACTTTTACATTAATAAGTTTCCACTGGGCGCACCAATGCTTTTTCTTTTACTAGTGGTGGACACCATACGATAAAACTAAACTTCAACGACTTTTCTAGTTTTGTGTAGTAATGTACTGGGAAAGCAGATTATAGTACTAGCTAGCTACTACACACACAGCACTCTAGCATAGCCCCGAGTCGCATTATGAACTGAATGGTGATTGAAATTACTAGGATAACAGAACTATGCAGAAGATGAATTAGGTAGTGCATTTTTAAGTCCCGTACAAAATGATAAAAGTACTAGGAGAACAGAACCATGCAGAAGATATTAGATAGTGGTAAATGTGGCAGTACATTTTTTGTCCCGCACAGAATGATAAAGTACTAGGCGAAGAGAACCATGCAGAAGATATTAGATAGTGGTGTAAATGTGGCAGTACATTTTATGTCCCGCACAGAATGATAAAGTACTAGGCGAACAGAACCATGCAGAAAAGATTAGATAGTGGTGTAAATGTGGCAGTACATTTTTGGTCCCGCACAGAATGATATAAGTACTAGGAGACCAGAACCACGCAGAAGATATTAGATAGTGATATTTTTAGTCCCGCATAGTATGAGATAAAACTACTAGGAGTACAGAACCATGCAAAAGATAATTATCAGGTATTGCAAAAGGTATAATAATAAAATGAGCAACATTGCGGTCATTTGAATAAAGCCTGCAATAGCATCGCGAGGCATGCGGTTAAGTTTATTTATTTTAGACTTTAATAAACTGCACAAAGTTGTAATTTCTTTGTCAGTGAAAATTGCTTTGCGATGGCTCTTGAGCCTCGCTTGTGCTTATGTTGACTGTACAGAGATGATAAAACATTTGAAATAAAACGACACCAAACTAACAACAATACCATTTATTTGGTTATACAGATTTTTTACATATAGCAACAATAATAGGATAGTTTTACTAATTTTGTCTCACATTATAAGTGATCAAAAAGTGAACAGTATATCGCCTCTAAATACTAAACCTTTCGAAACACTAGTATTATTATATGAAATCTATTAAATTATATTCATACATATAGGTACATTGAATGAACACAAATTCGTTAAACGGAAGACAATTTGGAAGACATCGAAAGTATTGTTTAGTTTAATAATTTGACATTGAAAATATATTTCCCCTATTCTTAAAACTCTTACAAACTACCGCAAATTGGAAGTACTGTGATTTTATGTTTATTTTATAAGTGACACCTATAGGTAAAAGAGTAAACTATTCCGCTAGCGTGCTGCCATCTATTATCGAGTAGAAGAAAAAGATACTATTGAGGGAATAATACGATTGCCGATTGTCAATCACAAATGTTACATTACAATAGAAGCACAAATAGCTCAGCTAATGCAACATTCACACACTACATTATTTACACGTATTAATTTTATAATTTGACTGATAGTGTCATTTCAATTTTGAACTAAAAATTCTTTATATAACTTGTGCTATTGGCCGCTAGAGTGCTAATATGAAATTCAATTCCTGAATTAATCTTATTGTAGAGATGTTACGGAGCTTCGACTCGGACTCCGATAATTCGGAACTTCCGATTGATATTACAATTCCGGTTCCGACTTCGGCTCCAATACTTTTAAATCGGAGGTCGAAGCCTACCGGATGGCGGCGGAGGCACGCGGTGGCAATAATTTCAATTATACCTATTTTAATTGAAATTAAAAAATCTGACCGCATATTTTTTATACTATTTTATATTTTTAGGCCTATCCTTAACTCATATCTCTTCTGGTACCACCTTCAACTCCGATTCCGGTTCCAACTTCGACAAATCAAATTTAAAAACTCCCGATTTCGGTTCCGATAAAACCATCTCCGTAACATCCCTGATATTACCAACACACGAACACGAACACCTATTAACTTTACCCACCTACCTACACGTCAGACGGAGATCATTTTCTCCCTCACAAATTATTCTATTCTTGCTATTGTCATTGTCACATCGTATTTTTCGTATATTTACATACTTATAAGATTTATACTAAATACTAAATATCCTATAAACGCAAAGAAACGACATAACAAAAAGATCGAAGGTTCCGAAATATGCAAAACGTCATCTATGAGCAAGATGTCGCTATTACATCTTAATAGATATATCATATCTTGATGATAGAGGGCGCTATTGCATTATTCTGGTGGTGCCATCTATGAGCGGATAGCTATACACGTTATAGGTCTTCGGACAGACGGACAACAAAGTTTAGGTATAACAGATTATAGTATTTAGATACAGATGAAGACAGTTAAAGTGTTTAATAGATAGTAGTTAAAAAATAGGCAGAAAAAGGCGTACCTACTTATTAAACAAAATAAAATCTTAATGCATCTTATAAACTGAGAAGAATACCTATTAAATAATTATACACTTATAAGTAACTTACACCTAAACATCGAGATACACAGAACTAACACTGATGAAATGAATAATTATTAAATTTTAATTTATTGCAATAATACACCTGAAATTATTTACCTTAACATTATTTAATGCAACGCCATCTCTTGCCAAAATGGTCAAACTTTTGTTTAAGCTAGTCGTCACAAGATGGCGTTAGTTATTTATTTTAAAATCAATGCAGCGCCATCTCTTGCCAAAATGGTCAAACTTTTGCTTAAGCTACTCGTCATTTAATGCAACGCCATCTCTTGCCAAAATGGTCAAACTTTTGTTGAAGCTGCTCGTCACAGGATGGTGTTAGTTATTATATATATTATTTTTTATTTTTATGTCTCCAAGACATGCCTTTGGCGATAACTAAAAATATATTATTTTTTCAATAAGCACCGAAAAGCTGTAGACTACAATGCGCTTTACAACATATAAAAATTTAACAATACTCTTTAATTGGCAAAACGGGAGATATGTCTTGTATACAAGCTGTTGTTTTGCATCCTCGTCAAATTTCAGGAGGTTATCATAAGGGACATAAATAATCAATTGATAGTACAGTATCGGGTAATAACTAATAAGCGCTGCTTTTTTTTGCTGTTGAAATTTAACAGTATTTCAGAATTAAACCCTCAAATAAAAGGGAATCACCCGACTACGCACACAGCGACAATGCACCTGTGTGCGTGAGTGTCAACGTCTTACCTACGAAATTCTCGCGCGCGCTACCGAGTAATGACCTTCGGCGACCGCCCGTAGCAATAATTATACCTACCTAGGTAGTTTTATTTCGAAAATCACCTACATTATTGTCATAAATTTCGCTTTATAATAAACTTATTTTATGCATCATTAGAATACGAAAATCTCATTATTAACAGTAATATGCGCAAAGTTCAGTGACCTGTTATCAGATGTTAGTTTTGCTTTATTGCTATCCTTCAGCCTGAAGTTTTCGTAATGTTTTTGTTTTTATTTGTGGATTAACTTGGTTGATTTGAAATCCGGCAATAATACCTACCTTAGTTATTGTACCGATCTACTACGTATTAAAATGTTTTCTACGTTTGATGGAAACGGAAAGATTGCTAGTTAAGTGTAACTACGTGGTGATACTTTCGACTCTTAGGTATTATTGGCCCTAGTAAAAAAATTGAAATCAACTTATTTACAATAATAAAATTGATTATGCTAACAACGTATTTACAAAATGTACAAATTAATAAATTAGATAGGTAGGTACCTACTTAAGTTACCCGGAGGTATTGTTCAAAGTTACCACCATCACACTCTTGGCACAATCGAGCACGACTTAGCTGGTTTTCCCTCAGCTTACGTAACACTAACACATTCGTTTTTAAAGTGTCGAAAGCACTAATGATCCTTCCACGTAATTCTGTTACACTTGTCACTTCCTCCGTGTAAACTAATCTTTTAACGTCTCCCCACAAATAAAAGTCTAGAGGCGTCAGGTCCGGAGAACGCGGAGGCCAGGCCACAGGTCCTCCGCGACCGATCCAGTGGTCACCAAACCTTTCGGTCAAGTACTCGCGTACTTGCCGACCATAGTGAGGGGGAGCACCGTCCTGCTGGTAGTAGAGGTTGCGATGGAGTGCCAGAGGAATATCCTACAAAATCTCCTCAACAACGTGCCGCAACAGCTCCAGGTATGTGCAAAGCGCATGCACATGCACACAGCGGCGACATCAAACATACTGTCGCGCACCGCACGCGGCCACGCGACCCCGCGACCCCGACCGCGGGGGTAGCTAGGCGCATGCGCGAGACAGTACCCGTGAGTGGTTGGATGGGATTGATCTACGAATTTATCGAATGATCGTTGCGTATGTGTTCTGTATGCATTGTTTGCGTTTATTTGTGTGTGAGAGCGCGGTTATAAGGCTAGGTAACAGACGCGCTGAGTTTAAATACCCCTGGTGCACACTTACGGATATCCATTAATAAGAAAAAAAAAAAAAAAATACCTACCCATTTTATTATTGATTTGGGTCGAGAATCATTAGCATAATTACGTCCTTGAATTTGACTAGGATGCAAATCAACAGCTTGTATAATGTGATTTTTGATAACAATATATATTTATTTTATACTTAACATACATTTTATACAAAGTGAATGATGTAAAATAACAGTTTTGATACATATTAAAAATATATTTGTAAAGTACCTATGTATCATTCACTTCGTACGCTATGCGTTATAAATAATTCTAAATAGATAAATAGTTCGCACAAAATAAATATATAGCTCTCGACAGAAAATGGTTACTTAATTTCTTAATTTCAAATAATCAGATATCAATCATTGTATTTAATATTAATTTTAGCAGTAGGATACTGTACCTACGAATGATACTTCCAAAGTGATTTAATTTAATTTAAAATCAATGATCGATGCCTATTTCTAATATTTGATATTTTATACATAAATAAACATTAATTTCATTTTTTCTAGACATTCAGCCTCCATACCTACCACTATGCACACGCGCACCCACACACTCTTTGACACAATCTACAAATATGTATATATTATATATTTTTCCAACAACATTGCCAAATAAACAACCACGCACATCATTGAACTAGCCAATTAGACAATTTGAGCTTTTTAATCTCATATTTTCATATAATGTAGTTTACCTATTTTAATGACTTAGATACCTAAATCTATTCGAAAATACATTTTCATTGTCAATATACATTGATTTTATAATATATAGGTATTATTATACAGGGTGGCAGATTAGACAGTGGAAATATTTTAAGGGGTCATATTGTACTCATCATTATGAACAACTTTTACTATGGGGCCAACACTGAATCCGCGAAAAAAAAACACAATGACCCTTTAAAATATTTCCACTGTTTAACCTGCCACCCTGTATAAATATGTATGTGAAGGGAACGACCAACATTCAATAAATATATTTATTTTATAAGTATAATATTCATAATTAAGAGACGGCTTATGTTACACTCTCTTAGATTTTTTCTAGATCAAATTATTTTACGTTTTGGGAAGACAGTGGACCACAATTTAGAGGAGTCGAAGAGATTGATGATAGTTCATAAATAGAGCAATTTATTAAAATTTTTGGAAGTCTCAAGATAGCTGTTTGTTCGGATAAACTCTAATATTATTAATTCTTGTTCGAAATGCCACGTCGAATTTTAAGATTCGTGGAGGAAAAGCGGGCTTTATCTATGTTTTATTAAAAAGTAAAAAAAGTGTCGTTGTTGATTTTACTAGAAATACTAATTTCTATACCGACATATCCTGTTAAGACATGCCGAGATGCTAATAAAAAATTGAAATTACCGAATAGAAACCTAAACGTCTCTAAAATTTGCTAAGAATTTAAAATTACTTATTCGAACGAACAAGACACACTCGGCCATTATAAAATTCATTCAAAAACCAATCAATTCCATTGTTTTGTAAAATGCCCTATTCGACAACAAAATACTCAATTTTAGTAAAATTACATGAAACTTAGTTTAGCTACTCCTCAGTAGATGGCGACAGTGAAGCTTGTAGTCGAGTTTTTAATGAATGAATATTCTATCCCCCCCACGCACGTCTAAGATTGCTATGCATTTTTACAGCAGATAACATCTAAATAAATAAATCACTAGATCTTTCGATACAAGTACGTAACATATTAATTTATTTAAAAATACATAATATTTGGTGACGGCGGCGAGGTTTTATCCCTAACGAACAAAATATATTATATCATTATGATGCACGATTGTTAAACACATTTATTTAGACGACAAAGAGAGAATATATGTCACATTTAACATCTAGAATTTTAAAGCCCCATGAACTTTCAAATACCCATAGGTACACTTAACTGAAACGAATACCGTCATCTTCTCAAAATTATCATAGTTTTCCCTCAACAATAAAATCCCCGCCGCTGTACCAAATTCTATAATTAAAGCTTTATTCGATAATAATGTCTTGCCCCAAACGGTCCATTTCTGACAGCATGAAGTCTACATCCTTCTCGGTGACGGCTGCTGACGAGATGATGCTGCGGAAGAAGTTGGGGCGGCGGTCGTCGGGCTGGTAGCCCACCATCAGGGTACCGGACTGCATCATTTTGCCCTTCAGTTTAGCGCACACCTGCAATAGTTCCGCTATTAGATACTAGAACTAAAAAGTTGTTTGCTTCATCCGCGCATCGACCAACCAATTGTGAAAAAAACCGGCCAAGTGCGAGTCGTACTCGCGCACCGAGGGTTCTGTATCAGTTTTGGACGTATAAAGTGAAAAAATCCGGACCGCATAACTAATTTTGTTTGTGAAGGAATTTTGATGATTTTGAAGTAACTGTAGGTACTAGTTAGGAACATCGTTTTATTTTTGGTGCCATATTTGGGTCAATTCCTATCAACTCTAATTTTTTCAGATTTTTCGCCCCGCAACCTTCGGAGATAAGGGGGGGGGATGGTATTTTTTTGGTCATTTTTCATCATAAGTCGAAAACTGTGAGATATAAAATAAAATAAAAATATATTTTGAAATGTGCAGATCAAGCCCTTTCATATGATATGTCACTTGACCTAGTAACCCCACTTTGAAATTTCGGACCCCCACTCCGGCCCCTTTAGCAATAAAAATTAAAATATTTTTGGACTTTTTTCATTTGCAATAAAGTTGAACAAGCATTCTTTATAACTGTTCCAAATTTCAAGTCAATAGCATTAGTAGTTGCTGAAATAAGCAGGTTTGACAGACAGACAGACGAAGTCGCACCATAAGGGTTCCTTTTTTTACCATTTTGGTACGGAACCCTAAAAAGAACATCATACAGTATTGTTATGATGCTGATTAAAAAGCTTAATTATGAGCAGTGATTCCTTCTGACTAACATAGTAGATAGGTATCGGTGAACTAGATTTGGTACTGAAAAAAAAAACTTCCAACACCGCTAAAAACGTCGTAACATATTGACATTCAGGGCAGCCAACCTAGCGTTAAAGGGACTTCTTATGTGATACGCTCTCTACCTACCTATTCAAAAATCTACCAAAACTGTAAATCATGACCCACCTTGCCCAGCTTGATCTCCTTGTTTGCGTCATGCGGCACCCCGCGCAGCTGCCGGGGCAGGTACCAGAACGACACGTTGACTATCTCGACCATACGTACTTACCTACCTATTCAAAAAACTACCAAAATTGTAAAGTATATATGCTATAAAATACTGCATAAGTTTTCCGATAGATGTCGCCAAACGCTCCTAAGAAGTGCAGTGATAGCCTAGTGGATTAACCATGTGCCTCCCACGGCGAATGGTTCGAGTTCGATCCCGAGGCACGCACCGCTGACTTTTCGAAGTCATGTGCGTATTAGAAATTAATTATCACTTGCTTTAACGGTGAAGAAAAAACATCGTGAGGAAACCGGCATGTCCTAGAACCAAAAATTCGAAGACATGTGACGTCCACCAACCCGCACTGGGCCCGCGTGGTGGACTACGGCCCACTCCCTCTCACAGAGGAGGCCTGTGTCCCAGCAGTGGGAACATTATAGGCCGATTATGCTATGCTATGCTTATGCTCCTAAGAAGCGTATTACAAAGGGGTCTCAAATTTCAAATGAGTCGGGCGAGATCCGGTAGCTCAGTTGGTTCAGAGCACTAGCCACGGTACGGCAGAGGTCGCGGGTTCAAATCCCGCTCGGGTCATATGATTTTTGAGAATCACTCATATATTTAATAACTTAAAACTGTAAAGCTTGTATGACCGACCTATTCAAAAAACTACCAAAACTGTTAATCTTGCATGACCGACCTATTCAAAAAACCGGCCAAGTGCACCGAGGGTTCCGTATCATTTTTGGACGTATAAAGTGAAAAAAACCGGACCGCATAACTAAGTTTGTTTGTGAAGGAATTTTGATGATTTGAAAAAACTGTAGTAGTTAGGAACATCGTTTTATTTTTGGTGCAATATTTGCGTCAATTCATATCAACTCTAATTATTTCAGATTTTTCGCTCCGCAAACTTCGGAGATAAGGGGGTGGGGGAATGGTATTTTTCAGACATTTGTCATCATATGTCGAAAACTGTGAGACATAAAATTAAATAAAAATATATTTTGAAATGTGCAGATCAAGCCCTCTCATATGATATGTCAAATGTATGTAATGTAAAATTTCGGACCCCCACTCCGGCCCCATTTGCAATGAAAATAAAAATATTTCTTTGACATTTTTCATTTGCAATAAAGTTGGGCAAGCATTCTTTATAACTGTTTTAAATTTCAAGTCGATAGCATTAGTAGTTGCTGAAATAAGCAGGTGTGACAGACAGACAGACGAAGTCGCACCATAAGGGTTCCTTTTTTACAATTTTGGTACGGAACCCTAAAACTACCAAAATTGTAAATGTTCCATGACGCACCTTGCCAAGCTTGATCTCCTACGTACCTACCTACTGATTCAAAAAACTATCAAAACTAAAGCTTTCATGACCCACTTTTCCCAGCTTGATCGCCTACGTACCTCCTACCTATTCAAAAAACTACCAAAAGTCTAAAGCTTCCACCACCCACCTTGCCCAGCTTGATCTCCTTGTTTGCGTCATGCGGCACTCCGCGCAGTTGCCTGGGCAGGTACCAGAAGGACACGTTGACCATCTCGGGCTCCAGGATGAGGTGGAAGCGGTCGGGCTGCTCCTTGATGCGCCGCACCTGGTACTCCGCCAGCTCCATCAGCCGGTCCATGTGGCGCTCGAAGCCCGAGGTGCCCTGCGGGGAATGGATGGTGAAGACTTCTTCTGATAGTTATTAGATATCTACTAGCTGTTGTCTGCGTGAAAATGAATGACACACACAAAGGACACGGCAGACGCCCATAGAACGCTGGGCTTCAGATTGTGTATGTCGGTACAGTTATGAAATCAGTTTGGTGTGATCGAGTATTTCAAGAGTATTTAAATTCATTTTTTATTTGTTTGTGTACGTAATTGGGTTAAAGATAAATCTTCGTATTTGTGACAGTAAGGTTAAGTATGGTGTGAATGATCCAATGAAGTACAGCCCGACTAATGAGTTCTCAATTCAAAGGTTTTAGTTACTGTCGACATGATATTCTGTGGAGGCACGCGCCAGCCAGCATGCACCCGTTTTTGTTTTATTGGTTTTTTGAAAATGTCAACGGCATAATCATTTTATTTCGATTTTTGATTCCAATTCTTAATCTCTAAGATAAATTAGGCAAAGAACAATTAAAATGTATTTTGATTTTTGGTTAAGCATTTATTACTGTACCATATCAAGCCCAAAACTACCAACCTCCTTTTCGCCTTTATATATATTTAGGGTGACTGGTAATTAGTGACCGAAATTTATTATTTAGCGATTAGCGACCGCACGGTTGTCGCAGTGGCTGAGAGATTGGCTGCTGCGCGACGTGTCGCAGGTTCGATTCCCGCATTGCACATAGGTCTGGCTGTTTGTGTATGTGAAATTTGTGTTTGTAAACGCACCCACGATACAGAAGAAATCATAGTGTGGGGCAACGTACTATCTAAAAAAAAAAAAAATAATACACATGATTGTACTCATGATAAGAAAAAACTTTCCCAAAGAAACGTTTTTTTTACTAAGTGCATGACCTCAACCACCCCAATAGAATATTAAGAACAAGAATTAAATTAAATTAAATTTTTATAAATTTTAATGAACAAGAATTAAATAAAATTTTTCTTTGGGAAAGTTATTTGGTATTATGAGTAGGTATCTACTTACAACCATATATTTAACTATCGGTCACTAATTACCAGTCACCTTATATATAAGGTCCTACCCTTCATACTCAAAATATTTTAGGAGGCACATCTATAGATGGTAAAGATGCTATACAAATGAAAAAAAAATTGATCAGAGTATTTTTAATTTTTTTAAATCAATTTTAAAATTATTTGACACAAAAAATACTATTTTCAACGTCCATTACGCTAGTTTCTAATAATAATAGTAAGTTACGTAAAAACTAGCTTAAAGGATGTTGAAAATAATAAGGAACTAGTATTTTTAATGTGTGTCAAATAATTTTAAATTAATTTATTTAAAAAAATATATACTCAGATCAATTTTTTTTTCGTTTGTATGGCATCTTTACCACCTACAGATGTACCTCTTAAAATATTTCGAGTATGAAGGGTATAGGACCCTATAGACTTGTATTGACCTATCTGTCACTAATTACCAGTCACCCTATATAGACTTGTATTACTTGTGCCTACCTTCCCGCGCCACTGCAGCCACAGCTTGAAGATATCATTATGTCGGCCGCACTGGATCACCTTGTCGCCGGTGTCGTACTTGGGGTCGTAGATCTTGTCGGTCATGAACAGGTACTCCGCTGACATCGCGTTGCAGTTCAGCAGGATGCCCTGAAGGAGACCAAATCATTAAGAAAGAGGTTTATTAGAAGAGGCGAGTTATTATTTTTTAGCTGCGCCCCGTGGTTTCAACCCCGTTGCTCGGCTCCTAAGGGTCATAGCGTGATGTTAAATAGCCCATACTATTCCTCATGAATCTGGCTATCATATACAAAAACATTTTTTCTGGTAGTTCCAGAGATTAGCGCGTTCAAACAAAGAAACTCTTCAACTTTAATTCCATAGATTCGTCGCTTTTTACCATACCCAGAACAAAGAAAGTCAAAGTCAAAGCATTTATTTCAATTAGACCAATTACAGGTACTTTTGAATTGTCAAGGAGTCTGTCAGTTAGTCATAATGATGAAGCTAGATGCCCGTTCCAAAGCGTAGATTCCTATGGAGAAGAACGGGCAAGAAACTCCATGGTTACTCTTTTAAATTAAATGATTACAATATCATGGTTACATTGCTTTTGTCGGAAATAACACAAATATGAGAGAACAATGTAAAAGTCTAGAATAATAGTAAACACAACTCCAAATATTGGCCATAGCAGTTCAGAGATGACCAGTCCCAACAGACGGCGCCTGTTCACGAACATGACGCATGAATCAGCGCCATTTAGCTCAACCATTTTAAAGGGAACCGAATGACCCAACGCATGCGCCACCATCAGCAAGACATTTTAGTGAGCATGACATACTCTCAACCACCAGGCGACATTCAATTAAAATCTTAGGTAGTAAATGGCTACACTGTACTCACATGTACAATATTGAAATAATGCTATAAGTTATATAAACCAAGGATTAAAACGGGTTGGCATATCCTTTGCATGACATAGATATAGGTATTGTAGGTATATCAGTCTACCTACTCTTGTACTCACCGCACCCCCTCTACGTCAGACCCTGCCCTGCTGGGGTCTGTTCTGTTTAGCATATAAATTCATAGACAAACATCTGTGTGCGACAGATAACGAATCTACATAATGCTTTATAAACTCTATGGGTCTGTTCATACACAGATTTTGGAATTATTGTTTGATTTTGTTAACGGTTTATGATGTATTTTTTAGGGTTCCTTAGTAAAATTAGGAACCCTTATAGTTTCGCCATTTCCGTCTGTCACACCTTCGTAAAATGTACAGTTCAGTTTGTCAGAGGTCGAATCGTGAGTTCAAATCCCATCTGCGTCCGTCAGTTGGTTTTTGAAATCTCTTATAATTTCAATAGGTACTAATCAATACGGTCTACTAATATTAAAAAGCTGAAGAGTTTGTTTGTTTGAATCTCTAGAACTACTAGTTAGATTCGAAAAAATCTTTTTGTATATATGATAGCCAGATTCATGAGGAATAGTATAGGCTATTTAACATCACGCTACGACCCTTAGGAGCCGAGCAACGGGGGTGAAACAGCGGGGAACAGCTAGTTTTAGATAGTTTGGCGTAAAATGTGGCTACCTTTACCCAATAACACTTTACCCGACCCGGGAATCGATCCCACGGTCAACAGTCGCGCTTGCAACCACTAAACTTAATAGGCAACTACTTTCAATAAAGAAAATAAATAATAAATTCCGAAATACAAATAACTGACTGTGCCAAGCGACTGTAGACCTTATTCCTTTGCAGTAAGACAAATAATACGGATAATAAATGGTTGTAGCCGTCAACACAATATGCTTCATGATAAATTCCTGTGGACCCCGCCTACACTCAATGTTTTGAGGTTAGGGATGTGAGTGTTGATATCGATGAATAAATAATTATTGTATAATACAGCATGTAACAAAAACCCTGTTCGATCCCAAAAGGGGTTATTGTACTCATTATCATGAACAACTTTTACTACGGGACCAACCCTGAAATCGCGAAAAAAGAATCAGTTGCTCCATATATTTTGTTGAGTTATGTGAACATAAATGTTTTAATATCCTCCGTAGTGAGTTGGACCTCAGCTATTGAACTCGAAAACCACATCAAAATCCGTTCAGTACTTTTTGCGTGATGCGCGCACAAACACAAATATTCAAAAAAAAAACTTTTTGGTACGGTTAATTGGTTATGTACGTCCCACGTCTTTTTGGGTGTGGTTACGCACCCTCTCCCGACTATTTTTTTTGGAATATCTTCAGTGTACAAACACGGCGTTTTTACAATTTTATAATAGTAATAAAGATGAGTAAAAAATTCAAAATATTATCTTCATGTACTGAGTATAAAACCTAAAACATACCAACATATTACGCACCTTGTAATAATTTGAACAGCACGATTAGTTATACCCAACCCAATTTGAATAGTATCGATATAACTAATAACATCCCTACGTTAGAAACGTGGCACATTTAATTAAATTCCTCTTTGCGACACTTGCAAACATATGTTGCCATTTTGGACCTACCCTTATCACCACCCCAAAGGAAAACCAACCTTACTTTATAAGGAATACGTCTCTAAATCCTTTGCAGTGTTATTATTAAATTTCTGCACGAATTACCGGCTTATAATATAAGCTAAATGGAACTTTATGCTAAAGAGTTATGGTTGAAATTGAATTCAGATATTTGTTCTGTTTATAAGTGGCTTTTCATATTATCTAATCTGCGTACATTATAAGGTAGATATTAATTTAATTGAATGCATTTTTGGTTCGCAGAATTTAAGATAAAAAAAATATCCTTTTTGTATATGATAGCCAAATTCATGAAGAATAGTAGGTAAGCTATTTAATAGCACGCTATAACCCTTAGGAGCCGAGCAAAAAGAAAAAAGTCAGAAAAACACTAAGCGAAAACGAAGTAGGTAACAGCGCGGGCGGGAAACACTTTCGATTCGATCGTTCAATCGTAAATAATACCGATTTATTAAAGCGCAAGTGGAACCACTGGGTACAGCTAGTATTCTATAAGGAGATATCACTGGTCTAAAACTCTTATCTAACGTATATCTAAAATTATGATCGCTTCACATCAGAATCACCCTGCTATAACATTTAGATATAAAACTGCCATTAAACGCACACCGCCTGACGGAGCGTCTGCTAATAATTGCTCGCTGTTACTATTTACAAGCATATAGCAATTATTTTCAGATGCTGAAGCCCTCCCCAAAATCTTAAATTCTGATAGATTTCCGTTTAGATTAGTTTAGTATTTCCACCACTTAGCCCCCTTACACAATTTAGCCACTTTTCGCCACTTAGCCACTTTCCCCCCTTAGACCACTTAGCCCCCCCTCCACAAATAAATTCTGATAGATTTTAGTTTAGGTTAGTAGTGTTTCGGTTTCCACCACTTAGCCCCCTTATCCCATCCGTAATTTTATATTCTGAAAGATTTCAGTTTAGGCTACCTAGTAATGTTTTGCTTTCCACTACTTAGCCCCCTTACACCACTTAGACACTTTCCACCACTTAGCCACTTAGCCCCCCTCCACAAATTTTAAATTCTTAAAGATTTCAATTTAGATTAGAAGTATTTTGATTTCCACCACTAAGTCACTTTCCACCACTTAGCCCCCATCACCAAATTTTAAAGTCTGAAAGATTTCTTCTTTCTTCTTTCTTTCTTTATAATATAGTACTGACCTCGTACTTGAAGTGCACGGTTGAGCACTGCAGCAGCGTGCCCATCAGCTTGTGAGGGTTCCACGTCACAGAGTCCGCCCTGCACAACAAAACACTATTCAATATCGAACAACAGAATAATAATATAATGTTATCAAATATATAAGAGATTTTCAAAAACAACTAACACAGGTAGGGTTTGAACCCGCGACCTCTGTCTCACCGGGGCATCGCTCTAACCAACTCCTGTAGCTGAGTTGAAACCCTGCCTGTGTCATGCCTGAATCAGATGAAATTCGAAACCTCTTTTTAGGCGAATCACACATCGCCCCGCGCTACGCTGCGGGGTGCGTGGCGACGGAACAAAAATCCAGCGCGTGAATGCGTTTTCAGTGTTTTGCACCATGCGTGATTTCTATACAAATACAGGTACTTGCAAACAACGAAACATCACGCACCCCCGCGCTACGCTGCGTGATGCGGGGCAGTGTGCGAATCGCCTTAGGCCTCTTATGAGCGTTGGTGACATAATATCGGAGACTAATTACAGACTCCAGCAACAGAAAACATTTGATTAACATTTGGCACACCACCTACGACAGTACAGAACCCGACAATAAACAAGTTTTAGAAAAAATAATCAGCTAGCTTCGGCTTCGTAAGGGATCGTCCTCATACCTATATGTGACGTTTTGAAGCTACTATTATTATAGTAATCGGCGGTACTTCACGTCGGAACAGTTGCTTCAATTGTACCAAGCACAGGTTCGTTCGTGCCTGGAGTACTGCTCGCACCTTTGGGATGGCTCAGCCAAGTACCAGCTTGAGGCATTAGAGTCCATTGAGAAGCGTGCCAAGAAGCTTATCAACAACGACTCCCTTGTTCAGACCAAGCTCCATGGTCTTGAGCATCGGCGCAAAGTTGCTAGTCTAGCGGTTTTTTTACCGGATACATTTCGGAGAGTGTGCTTCAGATCTGCATGATCTAATTCCCTCCTGCCCTTTCTTCTATCGGACGGCCAGAAGCACAAAAAACGCCATCGGTTCATGGTAGATATACCAAGAACCCGAACGAAGCGCTTTGATTCCACTTTCATTGTGAAAACCGCCAAGCAGTGGAACGCGCTGCCCGAGTGGGTGTTTCCCAACAGTTACAATCTGGGTATCTTCAAGTCGCGAGTGAATCGGTTTCTTTAAGGCAAGCGTGCTTCATCGTAGACCGCATCATCGCTTAACATCAGGCGAGATGGCGGTCAAGCGCAAGCCTATCATAGAATAAAAAATAAAAAGTAATCTGTGACTGACAAGTCGGCGACAAAACGTCACATAGACATGAGTGGCAGAGACGTTGCTCTACGAAGCCGAATCTAGTCGATTGTCTCTTTCTAAAACTCGATATTTATTGCCGGGTACTGTAGGTAGTTTTCATACTGCAACACGGGTGGAGCCGCGGGCAAGGCTAGTGTATTTGACCGCCCTAGTAGTTCATGTAAATAAATAGTATAAGATTGTCACTTGATGAATCTATAGATGTCAACCGTAGCATGGCTACGCTAATCGTAGCAAAAGCCTACGCTCGTCGTAGCAGATGCGTACGTTTTTTGTAGCGACTACGTCGTTGGCATATTCGCTACGAAGATTTGGCGTAGTAATTTTATTTTAATAAGATTCATGCTAAAAATATTGTTATTTAAAAATACAACCCTGAATTTTGTTTTACTCAAAATTCGAATCACAGACCGCACACGACAAAGCCACGCATTTAACCACTGAACCATAGTTCCAATATTGCTAATCTACCCTCTAATTCAATCCCACAATTATTATGGAAATTAAATGTTAAATTCAATGTTGATTTTTGACAAAACCAAGGTCATTAGTCAGTTTGCCCGCGGGAGTGACACCGGGCAATTTGCATAATGCCCTAATCAATTGTGAATCAACGCACTCTACCCCTTCTATTTGTTTGTGGGGAATTGATTCGCACTTGTGAGGGGGTAGAGGGAATAGGGGTAGTTTGAACAGATAGGGGTATTGTGTGATGGGGTAGAAAACTGTCGTAGATTATGATTTGAAGATTAATTTTGGATTCACCATCATGCAATTGTCAAGTTTGAATAATTTCATGTTCAAGTATAGTGTGACGAGCAGTGATAGCCTAGTGGTTTGACCATGTGCCTCCCACGGCGAATGGTTCGAGTTCGATTCCGAGGCACGCACCGCTGACTTTTCGAAGTCATGTGCGTATTAGAAATTAATTTATCACTTGCTTTAACGGTGAAGGAAAACATCGTGAGGAAACCGGCATGTCCTAGAACCAAAAATTCGAAGACATGTGACGTCCACCAACCCGCACTGGGCCCGCGTGGTGGACTACGGCCCACTCCCTCTCACAGAGGAGGCCTGTGTCCCAGCAGTGGGAACATTATAGGCCGATTATGCTATGCTATGCAAGTATAGTGACGTCAGTCAACATCTACTCATTTTTAGGGTTCCTTACCGCAAAAGCAAAAACGAAACCTCTAAAGAATTACTTTGTTGTCCGTCTGACCGTATGTCAAGATCCTTAAAGGGTGGAGGCATCTGCTCATAGATGGTGCTACTAGAAGTATGCAAAAGCATTATCTATGATCAAGATATGAAATATTTACTATGATGTAATAGCGGCATCTTGCGCTAGATGGCGCTATTGCATATTTTGGAACGCTCAGGGCGCGAGTCGTACTCGCACTTGTCCTGTTTTTTTTGTGATTTCATTCAAAATTGATCCCGTAGTTAATTGAACTTGTATCGAATACTGAATAACCCTCCTTCAGTATGTCAATACTCAATACTCAATAATTTATTGCATTCCATAATGTGTATAAGATGTCTCTAGTTTAACCTGTCACTCAGTATTTCCCCAGACTTAATTTAACGCAACACCAAATTTTTTTTGATTAGGTATTTGTTTTATTTAAAATAGGCTCGCGTTTGATCACCATCTCGCCTGGTGATGATGCGGTCTACGATGGAGCACGCTTGCCTAGAAGAAATCGATTCACTCGCGACTTGAAGACACCCAGATTGTAACAAACTAATACACAACAGATAGAACTTAACATTCACGAGCCTCTAAGCACAAAGTTAAACACGGCGCGTGTATCGTATTGACACAGTGGCGCGCTCTGGCGGCGGCGCGTAATCCTCTGTTGTTTCAGCCGAGAGGGTCGCACGCGGCCGCCTTTACACCGAAGCGTAACAATGGACGATATTCAAATATTTTTTAAAGTGAACTTGTATGTCAGGCCGAAACATACAATACCGGTAGTAAATATTACACATCGAGTTTGAGAAAGAGATAATCGACTAGCTATGTGAGGATTATCTTTCCAAAGCTTAATGTGTAATATTTACGTCGGTCGAGATTTATCTAATGCAGTTAAAAATATAATACGCATTTTGACTCATTTTGGGAAATGGTTTATATTAATCTTCACTATATTATAAGCACACTACATTGATATTTCAGGGAGATCTACTGTATTTATCAATAAAAATCAGTGATAAAGTATAAATTTCCAAAACTGCTCCAAAAACGCTGTTTCTGACGGAAGTGACGTAACACGCTAGTAAACGAGCTTTGTCAACAAGACAGACGGTGCAGCTGAAATTAATTTCATCAATAATTCATTTTTATTGGCTATAATGGCGTATAAATGGTGTGTAGTTCCACAATGTACAAATACGTCTTTAAGGAGTCCATCATGATTCATGACACAAAAGAATTTATAGGTGATGTTTCTGAGTTTTTATCAACATAACCTAAAATGAGATTTCACAAAACTTCTGAATTATTATACAAAAGATTTGTAAATAAATATGTGGCAGGTAGGTACTTACACTGCTGTTTTTACATTTTTAAGTTCCGCAGCATAATAATCAGCGTTATTCTTGAAGAAAAGTGCAACGATAAATGCGTCTATCTTAGGTAGGTTGTATCAGCTTTCACAAAATTTGACTCCATTTTGAGATTCGATATGAATATTTATGCCACTAGATAGAAGATTTCTATGAAAACAGCTTCAGAAATAGCTCTATGATCAAATATAGCACCCAGAAAACATAAAACGCAAACTACAAACTGTCAAAGCCGTGCTTACTCCAGTGTTGCCAAGCTAGATTTTCATTTTACCCCAATGCCTGATTAATTTTACTCTAAAATCATAACTATTTATACAAAAATACCTGGCTAAAGTTTTGGTTTTAGATATACAATAAAACAAGTTCTTTCTTAATCACTGGTCATGTTTCACAATAAAAATATGCTGAATTTGTTTGTTTAACTCAAATTCAATTCAAATACTTAGGTACCTACATGTATTGCTTACCAAAAAGCCCATAAACTTTAGTAATCATAACAACAATACGAAATCTAACTTTAAAATTTTAGAAGTGACTCCGCGACCACCGCCGTGTCCTAAATTTTCAGCTGGCACCGGTTGCTAAATTGGCAGCCGGCGCTGACTTTGGAAAAAAGCGGGAAAGGGAGTTGGCAATTTGGCATAATTAAAAAAACATTTCATGTTTCATTTGAGTAACATACCTAATTAGGGTCCAAGAGCGAGCGAAGCGAGCTCGGGGACTTGGACACCCCGACACGGACAGGTTAGGTTCGAAGGGGTTGACGGGGGCTTCAGTAAGCGAGCGAACGAAGCCCCCGTCAACCCCTTCGTGTTAGGTTACTTTTAACCTTGCAGATAGAAATAGGAGCTCCGCATACCGGGGCTCCGTCGACCACCTCCATCCCCCTTGTAAGTCCAAAAAAGTTGTATTTTGTTTTACATTGACACTAATTTAAAAGTCAATCTAAGGTATTTAATTCAACTTAAAACACGGCAACATTAATCTGCTGCTACGGTACTCCGGTTCCTAACGGCATTATTTTTGGGAGCCTATTCGGCGCCGGCTGCGGAGGCGCTCCCTAAAATTTTACCCTCAAATTTACCCTAAAGAATTCTTTATCCTAAAAATAAGTTGGCAACACTGGCTTACTAGCGTGTGAGGTCACCAGAGTGCAACAGGCCGTTCTTGTCACAGCTACAATAACAAAAAATATTGCATTTTCTTTTCGTGTAATTTGCAAAAAATATACATATTTTAGTTAAAAATCAAGTGAAATAAGTTTATTTACGCTATGAACTGATAGGATGACCACAATCTGTAGCATATTTTCAATGTTGTCAAGAACCCTATTTTGTGGGCTACCTTAGTTAGCTTAACCCCCTTTCGGCTGTGTCCCCAATAGGCAAATGTGAGCAGCCGACTGAGACTGCGCGAACAGTTTGCAGTAGGCAAACTGTTCGCGCAAACTAGCAAACTGTGGGACACTATTTCAAATATGTATATGGAAGGGTGTACTAAACCGATACGCCACAAACTCAGTCGGACGCTCACAGTTTGCTTATTGGGGACACAGCTTAATAGTAATATTTTACGGTGTAACAGTGAGCCAAGTTTAAACACTTGGTCGTGATAAATGAGCTCAGCGCAAGTGCACACCTATGTACTGACACTTTTTGTTTTTTGTTAGTCACAGCATGGGGAGGGGAGTTTTAATTAATCTTAAAAGAGGTTTAATAGCTCCGCTTCTGCAGGCGGAGGGTTGCTCGCTTCTGTACGAAAAGAATTTGTACTTTTTTCGTAAAGGGTCGACTGTTTTTTTCTTTTTTGGAAGTAAGGTTGTGTTAATTGTTTTTTTTTTGTCGTCGTTGAGTACAGATTGCAGTGGTTCGAGTAATAATAAAATCTGACCACTGACTATGTTCCGTTCTATGTATATAGAATTAGAGTATTTATTTTATCCTAATATATACAAAGTTATTCTTATCGCGAAAAAAAATCAGCTGGTCCGTACATTTTTCGATTTATGTGAACACAGACGTATGGGACATTTGATTTTTTTGTCGCGATTTCAGGGTTGGTTTCATAGTAAAAGTTATTTAAAATGATGAGTAGGTACAATGACCAACCCCAGGCGAGATGAACAATATAATAAGGCATTATGAGACGACGCGGTCTACGATGGAGCACGCTTGCCTAGAAGAAACCGATTCACTCGCGACTTGAAGACACCCAGATTGTAACTGTCGGGGAACACTCACTCCGGCAGCACATTCCACTGTTTGGCGGTTCTCACAATGAAGTTGGAATAATAGCGTCACATTTAATGACTTTAACCCTTCTAAAGTTAATTAATTTATAAATAATGCATTTGTTTTTAATAATAAACACACAACACCTCTCCGCTAAGTCGGGCAACCGATCAGAGCGATCAGCTGTAACATTTACCCCGGATTGAGTTTGCCCTACTCGCTGGATTGACATGTGAACCGGCGGGCTGCTACGCGCTACGAGCGTAGGCGCGCTACGAGCTACGCGTAATCCTTGACGCGTAGGCGAGGGCTGGCACGCAAGACAGTGAAATATATTTTGTATCTGTTAATTTGTAATTTGAAACATTGAAAATAATGAAAACAATCCCTTCCACGCTATGTTGGCTGCCTTGAATGTTAATAAATTACAACGTTTTCAATTGTGTTAGAAGTTTTCTTTCAGTACTAATTCTCTTTTACCACTTTTTAACGTCCTAGTTATCACATTGTTTTTACATGATATTTTTGTTATTTCCAACTTGAAAACAATGTAATCATGGAATGGTAACATTTTGATTTAAAAAAGTAACCATAGAGATTTCTTGTCCATTCTTCACCATAGAAATCTACGCTTTGAAAAGCTTGCTGACTAAATGACTGACTACGTGACACTTCAAAAGTTCTAGTTATTCAAGAAAATCTGTAAGTGGTTTATTGAAATAAATTTTAATAAATGCAACCACTTTGGCTGCTTTGTATTACTCTATGTAATTGAGGACATGCTCAAAGACATGTGATCTATTTTAATTTTGTAAAAAGTGATTATATAATTACAAAAATCCACGAATTATAGCCTTAACAAACAGAATTTTACTATGCATTTAATTTCAACAATATTCTGTTTTCAAAACCACACTCGTGGCACCCCTACCTCATCTGTCGCACGCTCCACCGCGCGCGTCTGCTGCATTTAGCTAGATTTCCCCCTCCACTCGCCCCCGCGGGGGTACCTCGCTCGCAGCTTAGTCCGTCGGCATTTAGCGGCGAACACTCATGATTGATGGACGTTAATGGCGCACCGGATTAATAACGGATAATAAGGAACTTTGCTACTTGTTTCTGGGGATTGTATTGAGTGTGTAGTGGGGTATCAATTAGGGAGCGCCCATGACTACTTTTTATAGCGATTCAGTAGCAATACAATCGCGATGACGCGAAACAGTCACGATGCTGTCGTTGGTCGTATACATTCACGTAACTACGATTTTGCATCGCTACTATTGCGATACAGCATACTGTTGTTTTCACCTAAAAAAAGGCAAAACTATCGATAGGCTTATCGATAGTATTTATTATGTAATATAATCTGTTTTTGGAGTTGAGGACATCTAGATATCCTACCTTTCAACACCAGTCAGTCGTGGATGGCGGTACTTCTTGGAAAACAGCAGGCCTCCGCCCCAAGCAGCCTGCGACAAACATTAGAGAAAATTAAACATCTGTAACCTCTTAAATCAAATAATCATAGTGTCGCGGAGTGCCTCCCTCCCTCTGTCCTCTCAGGCCACGGCTAGCTATGAGAGGGAGCCTCCGGACACAAATCTTGATGAATGTGGAATCAATCACAAGGGTGCGTTATCGCCCAGGTTGAGAACCGCTGCTCTGAGTGCTTAAAAACACATTGAGCTCGCGGGCGCGGTCGCGAAATATAGAAAGAAAGAAAGAAAGAAAATCTGTTTATTTTGCTCTCGCTTACTAATAGGTACAAATAGGTAAAAAAAAATCCAGACGTATAATATCAAACATGATATCTTAAGCAAGTGTTCACGTACAAAACGCAGGCCGGTGGAAGGAAATCCGGCCGCGCCGCGAGCTCAACGTGAACAAGCACTAACAATTCTTCGATTTAAGGCCCCGGTATACGCCAACGGCCTTGAGTGATTTGGGCGGTATAGCTTGAGTGTTCTGCGCTGAGCTCAAGCAACGCGACATACATCCACCGAGCAATACGACTCGCCTATCAAGGAGCGCGCTGTGCAGAATTAGACGTATTATTACTTTTTAGTATCTAAAATATAAAATAAAAAAAAGTAACAGGCAATATTATAGGTAGTAACATAGTCTTTTCACACAAAACAAATCATGAAAATATCTTAAGCGATTTGAAAGTAATTACGTTTTTATGTTTTGGGTAGACACGAATTCATGAATTTATTTCATTAAGTATTTTACTACAATAGTTAAATATTCACAGGTACGATTGATGTATATAATATGTTTTAGTTTAACATAAAAAAATTGCACAACTAACCTGCATTATTTGACGGCGAAATAAGAGATTTAAAACTTGAGATTTACGGCCGTTACCATTTACCGTCGCCTTAAATCATATAAGTACACTCACATCTACGTGCATCCACATGTCGTACTTCTGACAGATGTCCGCGATCTCCTCGAGCGGGTCGAACGCGCCCAGCACCGTCGTGCCAGACGTCGCGTTCACGAAGAATGGCACCTGTTGGAGGTGAGAAGGTGGGCTTAGCAATCAGAGTAGCATAACAATTTGAACCTAATTAGGATCCTGCTGTTTTAAGACCTGTGATAAAGTCAAAGTATTTATTAGTCTGATTTTAGGTGATACAGTTAGGTCTTATGCTTATTATGTAGTACGTACTCTAAAATCTACCGATTATCATACACTATTAATTTAGCAATAAAAATAATAAAATAATAATCATGAAATAGGAATAATTTAAAATTCATGATAAGACAGCCATGTCAAAATAAATTTAGAAAAATTTCATTACCGTAACGGTTTTTTTTTAACTAAGTATTCAAATTTTAGTTGTTGAAAATTAGGTAAGCTACCCACCCGTTACGTTTTATCCATTCTGTACGGGAAAAACCAGGCTGTTTATTTTGGGGTTTCGTAAAATATTCAGTGTTACAAAAGGGTTCGATCGCCAAAAAAAGTTTGAGCACCGCTGCTATACTCACATTGCCCCTGTCCTTGTGGTACTTGACGAGGCGGTCGAGCTCGGATGGTATCATGCGGCCGTGCTCGTCTGACGGCACGCATATGCAGTAGTCAGTGCCGAGGCCGCACACTGAGGCGCACGACTTCACTGAGTAGTGGCACTGAGGGAGAAGAACAGTTATACAAATCAGCCCCGGATCTTGAATAATTTCGGGGCGAGGCAAAAACTGTAAAGTGCCGCCCCCGCCCGACAATATTGTTACCTTTATCATCATCATCATTTCAGCCATAACACATCCACTGATGCTGATGGACCTAGGCCTCCCCCAAAGAACGCCACAACGACCGGTCTAGCGCTGCTCTTTGCGATTTGGTAGCAAGCTTTAATTTGCCGCCCAGGGCACGGGCCCCGGCTTGCCCTCCCCCTAGATTCGGGGCTGATACAAATATACGTCAGGGCATTGCGTGTCTTTGGAAAAAATGCATAGTCAGTGCCGAGGCCGCACACTGAGGCGCACGACTTCACTGAGTAGTGGCACTGAGGGAGACAATAGTTATACAGGTACGTCAGGTTAGTGTCTTTAGAAAAAATGCGTGCATTTTTAGGGTTCCGTAACTCAAAAGGAAAACGGAACCCTTATAGGATCACTTGTGTGCAATTTAGACAGGTACGTTTCACAAAACCAAGCGCGGGTATTTCGAGACAGCACCCGCCGCTCAAGACGCTGATACCCACACACTTCAGGGAGGTGATACTCGCGGGTTCGATTTGATATCAACTGTTTGTCATTCCTATTTAATTCATATCTTTTAGTGTTATTTGTAGATTTATGTTTTATAGTAATGTTTAAGACTAAAAAGTGATGAAAGTGAATTGGTGCTGAAAGAAAACTTCCAACACTGTTAAAAACGTTTTAATAAATTAACATTCAGGGCAGCCAACATAGCGTCGAAAGGAATTGTTATGTGAAACGCACAATACAACAAAGCGTGGATCCATCACAGACGTCTACTTAGACGGCTGTTATACGAATACTGTGGCAAATCGTCTATTACACGAACGGAAATGTATCGTGTGAACATCCTGATGTTTTTCCATTAAAATCAAATACCGCCGTGTGTACCTAGTCTGAGCGTGTGCTGACAAAAGTCTTGACGTCTTCGACATAGCTCGTCTGAATGACTATGTTTAAAAACTTTTTTAACAAAAAATAACCGACTTCAAAAAGCCACTACATAGAAAATAATAATTTTGGTTTCAGAAGTCGGTGGCTTTGGTTTTTGTTTGCTTTTTTTGCCACCGACTTCCGAAACCAAAATTATTATTTTCTATGTTGTGGCTTTTTGAAGTCGGTTATTTTTTGTTAAAAAAGTTTTTTATTTTTCCCTTTTTAGTTCTTTATCTCGCGTTAGATTACTTTGACGACTTCGTTCAACAGTAAATCTTCTACGTAGTGTGTACATTTATGCATATAACTTTGTATATAGGAATGATTACCTAATGTATTAGGTATATACTAAAACCTTTCTCAAAGTATGTAGATTACGTTAGTGAAAACTCCATCCAAATCGAATCAGTAGTTTTTGAAAAAATTGCGCACATACAAACATACATACATACGGGACGAATACAGAACCTCCTATTTTGAAGTCGGTTAAAAATATTAACGCGCGTTGCATGTATGTATTATGTAAAAAATGACTAAAAGACACATCCAATAATTAAAAGCTATTAGTTCGCGTACCTGGTCGGAGGTGAACATGACGAGGTGTCCGCCGATGCTGGACAGCCCCTTCTCCTTGTACTGCGGGAACTTGTGGTGGCGCGCCGCCAGGAACGCGTATAGGTTCGAGATAGAACCGCCTGGTGGAAGACAAGTCACCAGGTTATAATGAATATAGATATACCTACTGGGAGTAATTTTAGTCCAGCGAAATACGAAATGGGGTCGCATTATACTCATCATTATGAACAACTTTTACTATGGGACCAACCCTGAAATCGCGAAAAAAATGACAGCTGTTCCATACATTTATGTTCATTTCACTTATCTCAACAAAATGTACGGAGCAGCTGATTTTTTTTCAACTAAGAATAGGAAGGAGAAGAGTGCAGTGATAGCCTAGTGGATTAACCATGTGCCTTCCACGGCGAATGGTTCGAGTTCGATCCCGAGGCACGCACCGCTGACTTTTCGAAGTCATGTGCGTATTAGAAATTAATTATCACTTGTTTTAACGGTGAAGGAAAAACATCGTGAGGAAACCGGCATGTCCTAGAACCAAAAATTCGAAGACATGTGACGTCCACCAACCCGCATTGGGCCCGCGTGGTGGACTACGGCCCACTCCCTCTCACAGAGGCCTATGTCCCAGCAGTGGGAACATTATAGGCCGATTATGCTATGGTTATGCTAAGAATAGGAAGGTGTAAAAATGAGTACAAGAAACGTTCATACGAATATGTTGTGTACATTCTTGGAAGCAGTGGCGTACCTTACGGTGACTATAGCTCCTACAGGGCAAGCCCACAGTAGTGTTTTTGGCTTTAAAGGGCATTTATGTCCATATTTCATAAAAAGTGAATTGGAGTCGTTATTAAAGCAATACCATACATTGACAATCACAATGAATAACACTCCTCTTTTTGGGTAGGGAGTCTAGTGAGTAATATAATTTTGTGATGTTATTAATTTCATAGCCATTTGCATTTTTATGGTTTCAGTATTTTAATCCTTGGTTTATATAACTTCATAGCATTATTTCAATATTGTACATGTGAGTACAGTTATTATATTATCTGTGGTACAGTGTAGCCATTTAGGTACTACTTAAGATTTTAATTGTTTGCTGCCTGGCGGTTGAGAGTATGTCATGCTCACTAAAAATGTCTTGCGTGGTGGCGCATGCGTTGGGTCATTCGGTTCCCTTCAAAATGGTTGAGCTAAATGGCGCTGATTCATGCGTCATGTCCGTTAACGGGCGCCGTCTGTTGGGACTGGTCATCTCTGGACTGCTATGGCTAATATTTGGAGTTGTTTTTACTATTATTCTAGACTTATACATTGTTCTCTCATATTTGTGTTATTTCCGACAAAAACAATGTAACCATGATTATTTGTAATGATTTGATTTAAGAGAGTAACCATGGAGTTTCTTGCCCGTTCTTCTCCATAGGATTCTACGCTTTGGAACGGGCATCTAGCTTCATCATTATGACTAACTGACAGACTCCTTGACAATTCAAAAGTACCTGTAATTGGTCTAATTGAAATAAATGCTTTGACTTTGAGTAACATACTATACTCTCTAAAAAGAAAAATATGTGTCGGGTTTGCCCTATAGGCACGCCACTGCTTGGAAGTATAACATAAAAGTACAGCATATAATTATAAAAGTAAACCTCACATGGAGCCAGGATAGAGTCCCCTGTCCGCCACCCGATCATGTTCCTCATCTTCTCCAGCACCACATTCTCCATGAGGAATAAACAATTTTCTCTCTTTAATAAAATAAAGTAAACCTCACCTGGAGCCAGGATAGAGTCCCCTGTCCGCCACCCGATCATGTTCCTCATCTTCTCCAGCACCACATTCTCCATGAGAAATAAACAATTTTCTTTCTTTAATAAAATAAAGTAAACCTCACCTGGAGCCAGGATAGAGTCCCCTGTCCGCCACCCGATCATGTTCCTCATCTTCTCCAGCACCACATTCTCCATGAGGAATAAACAATTTTCTTTCTTTAATAAAATAAAGTAAACCTCACCTGGAGCCAGGATAGAGTCCCCTGTCCGCCACCCGATCATGTTCCTCATCTTCTCCAGCACCACATTCTCCATGAGTATGAAGACGGGCGCTATCTCGTAGGTGAACATGTTGGTGTTGGCGGCCGCCGTCAGCCACTCGCCCGCCAGCGAGATGATGTCCAGCCCGCAGGACAGCTGGTTGAAGAAGTGGGGGTGACCTGCGGAAGAAGGGGATGTTACTGTTCGTGTGTGTGAGAATTCTCTTCCTGACTCCTTACGAGACATCCCATCGTAAAGGTGCGGTTAAACGGGCTAGTTTTTGGACAATTTCTTGCAATTTTATAGCCCGGCGATATTGAAATGAAATTCAATGATGGTACATGACAATAACTGCTGTACGATATAGATCTCACGGCTACACAATTGCAGCAAGAAATTGACAAAAAAATAGCGCGTTTAACCGCACCTTTAGATCTTTTCAAGAAAACTTATAGTTAAACTTCGTACCTACATAGGAATGATTATTTATGTATTGTTTACTAAAACCTTTCTCTTCCAGAAAGGTTTTAGTAAACAATACATAAGTTATGTAGATTACGTCAGTGAAAAATCATTAAAATTGGTGTTATTGAGAAAATGTTTTTGAGAAAATCGCTGACTTACAAACATGCAACATAAAGACGGGTCGAATACAGAAAATCATTTTCTCGAAATCGGTTAAAAAGAAAATTATGATATTTCTCTTCATGGCACAGTGTCAATATCAAAAACAATCGTTTATCCGGTCCGGTGGCGATCCGGTACGGATGTAATACCACGCGCTGTTACACCACGCGATCACATCCAGTTTGTTGCCGGAAATGATATTCTTTGTGGTGGACCTCACCGATCATTTTATGAAAATCAAACCTTTATCATTTTTACGCTATTTTATTTTTTATTTATTGTATTGTGATGAAATAGTTCTGCCATGCCCCGTAGAGTACGTAAACAGTCGGTCCCGGTTGTCATATGAATATCCATGACAGTCGTTGCGAGTAGTCAGAAGCTTGAAAGTCTGACAACTGACAAGGGCCCCAATTCTGCTATTGCAATTGTGTAAGAATGGTGTCATAATGACACCATAACGTTCAAAACCTAAGCGGTCATTGGCTTAGAGAACGACCATCTCTTTCGTCATTGGTCAAAACGATGTCATTGAGAGACTATTCTGACACGATTATGACAATTGCATTAGCAGACTTGGGGCCCAGGTTTCTTGTTAACTTTGTAACTTAGCTAGATATAATTATGTCTAAGAGAAATGGGATCATGACAATAATACATACAACGCGTGAGAATCAAACTCACAACTGAACAATGAGTTAGATACACAATTAATTTTATAAGATTGACATTCGCGGTGTTTTATATTTTGACATTATAATAAAACAAGTTTAAACGGATTAAATCGCGTATATTACAGATTTTTACAGAGTTTTCCTGACGTTTCGAACACTTTGCAGCGTTCGTGGTCGTAGGACGACTGAGGTGGTAGGCGTCATGACAGCTAATTTATAGAAAAAATATTCTCGATCTACCCGCACAAGATTTATTTTCAATCGAGATTATTCAAATCGTACTCGTTTCGATGCACACAATAATCGCTCACGATTCGAATAATCTTAACGAAAATAATAATGTCTTAGGTTTTCGCGATTATTTCGCGAAAACCTAAGACATTATTATTTTGACATTAATTTGATCCTATTAGTTTATTTTAGCTGTTAACATTTAACATTTATTAATACCAATTTTATTTTCTTTGTATTTGTACACCATCAAATGGTAGGACATAGGGATCATACAATTATTGTATTTGACTGTAACACCTATGTTCACAAATAAATAAATTGAATTGAATTGAACAAAAAAAAAACCGGCCAAGTGCGAGTCGTACTCGCGCACCGAGGGTTCCGTATCATATTTGGACGTATAAAGTGAAAAAATCCGGTCCGCATAACTAAGTTTGTTTGTGAAGGAATTTTAATGATTTTGAAAAAAACTGTACTAGTTACGAACATCGTTTTATTTTTGGTGCCATATTTGGGTCAATTCCTATCAACTCTAATTATTTTAGATTTTCCGCTCCGCAAACTTCGGAGATAAGGGGGGAATGGTATTTTTTTGGACATTTTTCATCATGTGTCGAAAACTATGAGACATAAAATAAAATAAAAATATATTTTGAAATGTGCAAATCATGCCCTTTCATATGATATGTCATTTGACCTAATAACCCTACTTTAAAATTTCGGACCCCCACTCCGGCCCCTTTTGCAATGAAAATAAAAATATTTTTGGACTTTTTTCATTTGCAATAAAGTTGAACAAGCATTCTTTATAACTCGCACTATAAGGGTTCCTTTTTTACCATTTTGGTACGGAACCCTAAAAACAGTAAACATAATCCTTACTAAAACAAAATCAGATTATATTCTTAATCATAAAACATACATAACACTTGCAATTCTATCTACCCCATAAAAAAGCTATGACAGGTTTGATACACCACAAACGCTAGATAAGACCACTGCACTCCCCCAATAGACTGTTTATCGCAAACACATATATTTTGTGACGTCACAAAGGCCACAGATAAAAAATATAAATGATAGAGGATTGCGAACAGCGCCCTCTAGGGAATGTAGAGGGAAGTGTTGACTTACTGAAGGGCTTTTTATCCCAAAAAAGATGCATATTAAAAGCTTTTTACACTAGGGGCTCATGACTAAATAGCTACCATATTGCTGTAGTGATTGGCAAGTATGTTCTTGTATGGGTTACTACCCAACTAACATTTTGGTGATAAGAATAAGTGCTTATATGACCTTAAGCTCTTAAAATTCTCTTAAACAGCTCATGTAGCACTTATTCCTATCACCAAAATGTTGTTGGGTTGCTTCCGCCCGCGATTTCGCCCGCATTTTCGGGATGAAAGGTAGCCTGTGTTATTTTGATGTTTAAGCTATATTACTCATTATCAATCGCTTAATTAAACTGTAAAGCTACTCATATACATGTGGATGTGCATAGAAACAAGCTGAAATATATAAAATATGTCATGATCCTAAAAAACCTACTGCAATAGCAAGTTTATGAAAAAAATATTTTGCTTGGTTACTTGAAGTTAAATGATATCACATGTAATTTGGTTAGCGGTTGGACTTCTACAATTTACTGCTCTGTGGTTTTATGGAGCATATTGAAATGATAAGCTGTCATTGTGTTTTATCTGTGCTACTTTATTGATTTGTGGCGGGAAAAGCGGGGGCGTGAAGTTTAATTAGATTGCATAGGTACTATTATGGTGTTGCTATTTTATTTTAGGAAAATAAGTGCTGAGCGAAAACGATAACAAATTCAAAAGTCATTTATTCAAAGTGGGCTAAAGCCAATCAGCACTTTTTGAACGTCAATATACATTAGACAGCCCCCAAAAACACCCACCCTTCACCGTTATAACGTTGAGAAAAAATATTAAAAAGTCGTGAGTTTGAGCCGTTTCAGGAAAAAAAATGCGAAAGTTTGTGTGTTTTGTTTGTTACTGTTAGATTATATTGATAAATTAAAGGATCAGACGTTGTTAAATAGATTTATATTTGTAGATACAGAAAAATACGCCATTACAATAAAATGAGCATTGAGAGAGAGAGACAGACAATGTGTTTTTTCACAGTTCAGTTTGTCTGTCACTACTGTTATCACCAGTGTTAGATAAACATTGAGTATAAGGCTTTTTGCGTTTACATACTTAAACACATATTTTAACACCTGCCCTTAAACCAAAAAGGCTACCTTATAACATACCTTGTACTATAACTCATTCAATAATACAATAATAAAAAACTACTTACCTAACACAATAGGTACACAAATAAACACTAACCTAGCAAACTTAATTAACGCATAACACAATATATTTATAAGCAACAATCTAATTCCAAGTCTTTAAATTAAATTGAAGCAAAAATTTAACAAATTTTTCACGTGTTAACGGTTTAGTAAGTATGTCAGCAATCATTTTATCTGTAGGAAGATATTTAATTTTAATTAAATCCTTTACCACAATGTCTCTAATAAAATGATGCCTGACATCAATGTGCTTTGTGCGAGCATGAAACATTGAATTCTCACTCAATCGCTGTGCAGATTGATTATCATTAAACAATGTTACATCACAGTCTAAATTAAGACATTCTTTAAGAAAACTGCGTATGAACAGACCTTCCTTACATGCATCGGAAAGTGCCATGTATTCCGCCTCAGTGCTCGATAAGGCCACAGTTTTTTGTTTCCGACTTTCCCAACTGACCACTGAGTTACCTATTTTATACAAAAAACCAGTGTAAGACTTGCGATCAACTTCGCAAGATCCCCAGTCAGCATCAGCATACCCATGTACTTCTAGACCAGTTTTTTCATAAATTAGACAATAATTAACTGTTCCTTTTAAATACCGTAGTATACGCTTACCAGCTTTAAAATGGGTATCAGAACTACAATTATTAAATTGACTCAAAAAACTTACCGCATGTGCGATGTCAGGTCGAGTACAAACAGCAATATACATCAAGCACCCAATGAGGTTTCTATATTCATAGCTTTCAGATTCACCTTTAGTAAGTTTGAGTCCAACCTCCATTGGTGTAGCAACTGGTTTGCAATCTCCCATTTTGAACCTGTCTAACACATTAGTAATATAGTTAGATTGATCAAGTATAATTCTATCTTTTTCTCTTCGAACTCTCATACCTAAAAATTCATGAACTGGACCTAAATCCTTCATTTCGAATTCTTTCATTAAGAGATCTTTAAATTGCTTCTTGTCTTCATTCGAGGACGTAAACATCAGAATGTCATCTACATATAGAGCTATTATTGCCAAACGACCCTGTTTGGATCGGAAATATACACATGGCTCTACTGATGATTTCTGAAAAGACATTTTCTTTATGAGGACACTATTTATTTTGTCATACCAGCACTTGGCAGCTTGTTTCAAACCATAGATGGATTTGTTTAGTTTGTAAACCTTCCCTTCTTTACCTTTTGAAACAAAACCTTCTGGCTGTTCCATGACAACATCCTCATGAAGATCACCGTTTAAAAACGCTGTGGCTACATCAAGCTGATCAATATCAAGATCATTTGCTGCAGCTATAGCAAACAACATTCTAATAGTAGAATGACGTACCACCGGAGCAAAAGTTTCCTGGTAATCTATACCATATTTTTGTGTGAATCCTTTGGCAACCAAACGGGCTTTGTATTTTAAAATCTTTCCATTAAGATCACGTTTGATTTTAAATACCCATTTCGATTTCACTGGCTTTTGCCCCTCTTTTAAATCAACTAACGTCCAACAATTATTCTTATTAAAAGAATTAATCTCACTACGCATTGCATCTTGCCATTTACATGCATCTTTACCACTCAATGCTTCGTGAACTGTCATTGGTTCATCAACTCCGCAATTGAATACTGCATTAGCATATTCTTCGGAGTTATCCAAGCTTGCAAAGGTATCAGAGTCTTCCTCACCTTGAGTCGATGATCCTGGAACGTAAGTAGGATCAGAACACTCATCAGAACTTGAGATAGGAGACACTTCCCTATCAGAATCAGTCACGATAATTTCTTGCCTTCTCTCTTTTGACTTCATACATGTATCATGAGACAACTCAGTAACAGACCCGTCTTCAGAAGTAGATTCTGATTCAAAGTTTTGTTGGTCAAGTGGTTGAAATGATACTGTACAGTCAGTATTTAATGTGGCAAGATCATTATCTGACATAACATTTAGAGAATTCGTTTGTGAAATAAATTGATTTTCAAAAAACGAAACATGCCTAGCCTTTATACAAGAAGTTGGACATTCTGGATTTATTAGCCTGTAGCCTTTGCTTTCTTCACAATACCCTACAAATATACACTTTTTACATTTAGGATCTAGCTTCTTCCTATTGTGAACTAAAGCATAAGCTAAACATCCAAAAATTCTGAAATGACTAACATCTACCTTAATTTTAGTCCACCTTTCTTCAGGCGTTGAACCCATCACTGCCTTTGTCGGGGTTCTGTTTTTAATATACACTGCAGTCTGTACAGCTTCTGCCCAAAAACGGTTATCCAATCCCGCTTCTTGCAGCATACATCGGGCTTTCTCAACTATGGTCCGATTAGCTCGTTCACTGACCCCATTCTGAGCCGGTGAGTATGGAATTGTCGTTTGATGTACAATCCCATGCTCCTTCATATATTTCTGAAACTGATTATTAATATACTCACAACCATTGTCGCTCCTCAGAACTTTTATTTTCTTATTTGTCTGATTTTCTGTAAGCGCCTTAAAGATTTTGAAATAATTAAATACTTCATCTTTAGCCTTCAGAAAATAAACAAAGGTTTTACGAGAGTAATCATCTGTAAACGTTAAGAAATATTTCGATCCTCCTAAGGAAGTCTGCGGCATAGGACCACACAGGTCAGAATGTACTAGCCCAAGTATCTCATTTGACCTGCTTTGAGAAGTTTTTGGAAAGGGTTTCCTAGTCTGCTTTCCCTTAACACAAGCTACACATGACTTAAAACTAGTATCATCATAGTCAATGCCGGTTACTATACCTTTTTTCATAACATGCATGCTTCTAGAGTTCAGGTGAGCCAGTCGCTTATGCCAGGTCTCCTGTGATATTTTACCAACTGGTGCGTCTACTCCAGAGCTCAAAGAAGACATCTCTGCTGAGCAAACTTTCACATTTGGAATTTCCACCACAGAACCCACCTGTGACACATTTTCTACCCCAGAACACAATTGCATGGCACTTACCGACACATTATTATTACAATCTACTACATTTTTACAAATTAACGATTGTAATAAATCCAACTGATAGATACTATTTACATGCGTTGCCATAGCAACAACCTTATTATTATCTTTGATTTTACAATTTATGGAATCAAAAGATACAGTGAAACCTTTTTTAGTCATTGCGCTAACAGACAAAAGGTTTGCAGCCAATTTAGGCACAAAATATACACCACTTATTGTTTTTAAGCAATTAGGCAACTTTACCTTGACATTTCCTATACCAACCGCTAAAAGTTTGTCTCCATTTGCTACATTCACTTCAATAGGCTTTATGGGTTGATAATCGCTGAATGCACTTCTACTGTTACACATATGATTGGTAGCACCCGAGTCGATGCACCACGTATCTTCTTTCACCGTGACAGAGAGTGCGGTCAACAGCGCTTTGTCACTTGGTTTCCCTTTGTTTTTGGTGACCTTAAGCGGGCAATCCTTCATGAAGTGTCCACTTTTCTTGCACTTAAAACATTTGTACACCTTCTTTGACACCAAGGCTGTTACCTTCTCAGCCTTGTCATCGCGTCTCTGGTATTCCTGCAACAACTTAGTCTTCACAGTCTCAATAGCTAGTGAGACGTTCGAGTTTTCTAATGCCATTATTAGAGGATCGTAGTCTGAAGTTAATCCATTTAGCATCAACACTGCAACAAAATCACTATCTAGCGGAGACCCAATGTCGTGAAGCTGCTGCGCCAATTCTGTAATACGCGACAAGTAGCTTTCCATGCCAGTACATTCACTTAGCTTCGTTGAAAATAGAGTCCTAAGCAAGCCCAATCTTCTGCTAAGTCCCTTATCCTCATAAGCCTGTTGTAAATTGGTCCAAGCTTCGAATGCCGTTGAAGCATTCCTGACATGCGGATAAGCATTACTATGCACTGAAAGGCAAATTTTAGCTAAAGCTCTCTGCTCTTTTCGAGCGTCCTTACAACCATCTGCCGACTGGATGCATTCATACAAATCTTCATGCATTAGAAGCATCTTCATAGCAAATTTCCAATTATTGTAATCATCCATTCCCTTTAGTTTTTCTATGGGAATTAACGGCGCCCCAGATGCGTTGGCCATTTTGAAAAATTACGTTTCATATAAATCACAATATAACAACTTACTGCTCGAAATTTATATCACAGTATACTTGTCAGTCGTCCTGGGCCCATAACCTGTTAGATTATATTGATAAATTAAAGGATCAGACGTTGTTAAATAGATTTATATTTGTAGATACAGAAAAATACGCCATTACAATAAAATGAGCATTGAGAGAGAGAGACAGACAATGTGTTTTTTCACAGTTCAGTTTGTCTGTCACTACTGTTATCACCAGTGTTAGATAAACATTGAGTATAAGGCTTTTTGCGTTTACATACTTAAACACATATTTTAACAGTTACTCTATCACGCTGAAACGGCTGTATGGATTTAGATGAAGTTTGGCAAAGAGGTAGCCTGAGACCTAGAAAAGCACATAGGCTATTACTAATATTATTATCAATTTTCATGCTGACAAAATCGCGGGCAACACCAAGAAATATTTTTTTTTTTAATCTATTGGTGAAGCTGGGAATTAAACCTAAACGTGCCTAAACTAATGTTTTTCTTTAAATTAGTAACTTATAAACCACTACCTATCTCACTAAACAAAAACCAAAATCCAACAAAATAATTCCTTAAAACATTTTTAAAAGTCTGAATAGATAAACCGTAATACCCCTCGAGGGGACATCCCCCGGGGACTGTTTATCACGCCTCACAGCTGTAGGGGACCGAGTAGAGTGAACAGTGTTGTATCCACCGGGATTATGAATTAGCGGCATGAATTGTTTTCCAACTGTTTTTGGGGTAGGCTGTGGAATTTAAAAGTGACATCACTTTTAAATTCCACAATTTTCCACAATTAAATTTTTTTACGCATTCAATAAAAAAATTACTCACAAAATGTTAACTTGTTTGATATTTATTAACTTATTAATAAATCTATTTAAATTATCAAACAACATAAATTTCGTGTCTGTCCGCTTACGTATATAATTTTTTAAACTATACAAAGGATTTTAATGTGGTTTTCACCACCATTTAGATAATTTACTCCGGAAGGTTTATGTGTCGGTATTAGTGTTGCCCAAATGCAAGACCAAGACGAGTCTAACCCCGTCTTTGGTATCGGTATTGCGTCAATACTCATAGTCGTGGTCTTAGTTTTAGTATTGTACATTCATTCTTGGTCTTGGTCTTAGTCTTGCTGTAATTAGGTGGTCGTGATCTTGCGAAAATGATTGTTGCAAGACCGATTTTGGGCAACACTAGTCGGTATAAGTTAATATTTAACTTATACGGCACAAACGTTTCGGTGTTTGGGCATGTCGTCACATCAGCCTCTCTACTCTACACCGACACGATGCGTGATATCACCGCGAGGACTGCCAATTTGTTTGCGAACGTTCGAGGGAGAATGTCACGGTGAGATTCTCAGTAGACAAGTAATTTAGTACACGTGAGAAACACGGTCGGGGCGTTTGTTAACTTGTTTTATTTAAGAACAAGACGCACAAAAAAAATAAACACTGCATTGAAAAAAAAATTTTTGAGTATCAGAAATAAAAACCGTCGTTTTTGAAAATCCTTTTTTAAACAGTCAAATATAACTATACCTATGTCTATCAGTTAAATAAGTCCATGACTCTTAAAACACTACCATTAGGTACTACCTCAGATCATAGAAACAAGGAGATATGCCATCATAGCAAATTAGTACCTACGGGAACAACTGATGCCACTTTTAGTACATTTTTCGACTCAATTACGCGCATAATTAAGCGCTCCTTGTGAATAAAAAGATCTCCCACGCATTAAACATTCCGCACACCCTCAATCTAACACTGTTAATCGTCACTCAACACTAGCACTAAACTAAAACACTGTATTTATACCATCGATCGTGTTCGGTTCGTCGCCAGCGCGTACGTTTTTAATATGAGCAATTTGCTCAAGATCAGGCATCAAGCTCGATAGCGCCTTGGCACATCTCCTTGTTTCTATGATCTGAGGGTACTACCCATTTCCCTGCCCAACAATAATGTCAAACAAAAGCCGAATTCCCTGACATGAGTAACAAAAACTCCCCCAAACTAGTGGCGCCCTCTCAGATTAAACCGGCATTACGCAACACCTGACTGTGGCCCCATCTGTCGGCAGCGGGAGGGATTAATATTAAATTATTTTTGACATATTAATATCTATTTTGTGGGCCAAACTTTTGGACTTTATGGCCAGTATTCTGAAACTAATTTTCTGACAAAACTGACACTAAGGCCATGTTGTTTCAACTTACAGTTACGTATCTGTAACCGTCAAATATAGCGGCTTGTACGACAATTTCATACTGACTTAACGATTACGTACTGACTTACGAATACAGATGGTTTGAAGCAACCCGCCCTTAAAGATTACGTACTGACTTACGAATACAGCAGATGGTTTGAAGCAACCCGCCCTAAGGCTCGTATTACAGAATGACGCTCGAGCACAAATCTCTGCTTGAGCATACATTTAAAGCCATTTGATTGGTTGACATCTATGCTCAAGCAGAGATCTGTGCTCGAGTATTATTCTGTAATACGAGCCTAAATGAATAATTACATTTTTGGAAAATCACTTTTATAAGTTTTCGTGTTTGGTTTCGAACATCGTCAATTTTCGTTAAGTGACGGTTTTGTTTTCAAGGTGCGCTGTGTTCATGTGTACATACCTAAATCTTAATTTCGTAAAAACTAACTTTACTAATCTATACTCATAATACAATAAATGAGAAAGTTTGGATGGATTTTGTTACTCAATCACGCCAGAACGGCTGAATGCATCTAAGTTACGTTTTATCCCAGAATAATGTACGGTTTCCGTGAGATGGATTTGTAATTTCCACGCGAAAGAAGTCGCGGGCAACTGCTAGTATATTATAAATGCGAATATGTGTTTAACTTATTGGAGCCTTGCCTACTTTCTTAAGGCTAGATTTTTTTTACTTTTGAAAGTCTAGGCAGGACAAAAATTCTATTAGCATTCTGTCTTTATAATAATTAAAAGCTATAACAATAATCCAATAATTAATACACTCGATTATCCCAGTAGGGTGTCCAAATAACCTACTCAGTATGCGACAAGTCCTCAAATGATTCAATTTGTGAGCACGTGATAGCTGACGAGAGTATTCAGCGTAATATTCTGATATATCCGGTTTAATCCAGTTTGTAGCGGTGGGAACCGCAATCAGAGCTATTGTTCATGTTTATGTGAGTTTTTACGATTTTGTTTTAATGTTGGAGGGATATGTTGCGTGAATATTGGTTGGTTTTTAGAGAAATTGGGTTTAAGTGTTTATGATTTGTAACCAAGAGTGATAGATTATAAACGAATGATGTAATTTGACTCTGATAAATTAAGAAAAATCATTTACTTCATTAATTAGAATAATACAATGATTATATCAATACATGACATAAACAATGAATCTACGGGTGTCAACTTGGGTCATTCGTATGCATCTTTAATCAACAATTGCTTGACCATGGTTTCATCAACTACGTTTAAAATGCTACTTGTGAACAATTTGATAATATTGTAATAGAATTAGCTTTATTTTGGTATTCTTACAAACTTGCAGAATACCATAGCTAACGCTTTTCTTCGGTAGTATTGTGTTTCTGTGATTTGAGTATGTGACACTCCTGAGTATGTGTTGTGTTGACAGCGGGGGACCTGCTTGTTCCCTAAGCTGTCGGCACAGCGAATCCTCATTTTAATGGGGGCATGCGCATATGATACTCGCTCGGTATTGCAAGCGTTGTAATCACTTGCCATCAGGCGGGCTGTTTGCCACCAAATCTCTAAAACCCAAGACATACCTATAAAAATCGTTCCCGTACCGAAGCCTGACTATGATCCCCCATCCACTCACAAAGAGTCTATAAAAATCAATCCATAACAGTGGAATCCTAATCTAAATTCAACAACGAACGGGGATGATCCATCAAACTATGTTAATACGAGAGAGTGGGGATGGGTAAGGTGGCCACACTTTGTGTTAGAATTTAAATACTGACTTGATGGGAAAGGTCACAAGATATTTTAATACTTTCGGGGACAGACCGCTTCTCGCCGTTATCTCGGTATATCGCTATGTGAAAGTAGGTACGGCTAAGGGTGGTGAACTTTATTTCATCATATTTGGGGGATTTTGAAAATATCATATCGTGTGATTTGGAAATAGTCAAGTGTCCCAGAAGCACATTGTCATAGAGGCCATTCCAAAAAGATTAATTACATTCTTTGAAAATATGATCATCTCCGAAAAACCATGAGAACTTTAAAAATGAGACAGAAGCTAATCATCAACCCAAGTAATAAGTTACCAAAATTACATTTTTATATTTTAGAATTTTCTTTAACTTTCGGCAGACACAATCATGATAAAATTATTATTAATTTACGATTTTACTCACGTATTTATTTCGCAGTTGCCAGAGAGGTCACAACACAATTCGAACAAAAAAGTTTTAACTTGTCCCCATTCTCAATAATCCCACATTTATCGTCACCCTATTCCCATCGCGGTCTAATCCAATGATTTGCGTGACATTAGCGGGCCCCGCATGTAGATCTCTCAGGAGCCACTTACTCGCCATATTTATCGTTTTTATAGGCATTCCCAACGGTTTATAGTTTCACAGACTTTGCCTGTAAGCCTATAAGTCTTGAGGATAATGGGAATTTTTATTAAAAAGGTTGGCTAAAGTGGCTGAATTTGTGATGACGTTATTTGCCTACTACAGACTAATTTGGCTAGCTTGGTTTTAATTTTGGTGTAATAATTTTTTCAAATAGGTCCAATTCAGCATAAATTCCAGATCACTAGTGCCCAACGCTGGTTTACAAATGGACCCCAAAGGCATTTAAGTATGAAACTGTTTAAGTATAATCTTTTTTTTCTGGTGCAAAATTAATGATAGTTCTTTCGATAAGCATAAAGCTAAGTTCATAATTATAATCGCGTGGAACTACTAACTGCGCGCTCTCAAAATCCCTTTTGTTTAGTTCCGCTTTTAGCGACTTTTTAGGGTTCCGTACCAAAATGGTAAAAAAGGAACCCTTATGGTGCGACTTCGTCTGTCTGTCTGTCACACCTGGTTATTCCAACAACCACTAATGCTATCGACTTGAAATTTGGAACAGTTATAAAGAACGCTTGTCCAACTTTATTGCAAATGAAAAATGTCAAAAAATATTTTTATTTTCATTGCAAAAGGGGCCGGAGTGGGGGTCCGAAATTTCAAAGTGGGGTTACTAGATCAAATGACATATCATATGAAAGGGCTTGATCTGCACATTTCAAAATATATTTTCGTTTGATTTTATGTCTCACAGTTTTCGACATATGATGAAAAATTTCTGAAAAAATACCATTCCCCCCCCCCCTTATCTCCGAAGTTTGCGGAGCGAAAAATCGGAAATAATTAGAGTTGATAGAAATTAACCCAAATATTGCACCAAAAATAAAACGATGTTCCTAACTAGTACCGTTTTATCAAAATCATCAAAATTCCTTCACAAACATACTTAGTTATGCGGTTCGGTCTTTTTCACTTTATACGTCCTAAAATGATACGGAACCCTCCCAAGCAGCAAAAACTAGTACTATAAAAAACCATAGAACGTTTTGTAAAAAACTGTTCTTCGTCCTATAAAACCCCAAAGAACGTATCTTTTATTCGGAAGTGGCGCATTTACATCTCTGTTCAGTGACAAAATAATTTTAATGCAGTGTTCCTAATAACGAAACAGTCCAATAAAATCTATGTAATAGTGATGCAGGTCTCAAAATAATGATGTATTGGCTACTGTGGGACCTTTTATAGTACTTTTTCGTACTATACAAGAGTTTAGTTTCCTTTACCTCACGTTTTTCATTCACCATTCATTATTTTACATTCGTGACAGTGCAGAGTGCAAAAAAAATATTTAAATAATTTTACAAAAGGATACAAGCAATCTGAGGTGAGTAAGATTTTATTTTGTTATAATAATATTAGTCTATTACGGTGGAAATGATGTGCGACTGCAGGTTTACTGATAAACTAGGGATAGGTTTGCCATGAATTTAAAGTGCCCCCCTCGAATTGTTGAGTTTTTACTTAAATATTTATCATATAAAGTGATTTCGATATTCTAAGAGCCATTATAGTACTTGCTGTGATAATGTTTTCACTGTCAGTCATCGTGGATTCAACCTAAAATTGGGGTTCTGTGTGAGCATGAATATTGTTATAAAAGTAAGCCAAGAATCCTTTTTGGGACTTAGCTGTCATTTAATAGAAACATTTATCTACATGTATGTGCCAATTTTGCGTCATTATAGTGATAGATACCCATTTATAATACCAACAAGCGCATTGCTAGGCACCAAAAAAGTTGTTATTCAATAATTCTGCTCTATTATAGTGTCTGTGTGATATGCTTATCGATAAAATTATAATATGCATTTAAAAACGATTATAATACACATACGTCCTATTAGCGTGCCCTGAAATTAGACTACATCACAAAAACACTCTATTGTAAAGTCTTTGTGACTACTAACGCACACGTACTATAGCAGCGATCTAAACATTCACAATATCACAATATCGCCCTGTAGTTGAGTGTTCTTCACTGCTATAACGGAACTACTATTGCAGTTCGTTTGGAACCATTATTACGTTAATCAGATAAATAAAGGCACCTGTTAACAATTTTATAGAGCAATATTATTATGTACTAGTTATATTAATACTTGCTATAGTACTTGACTATAACGGTTGTATAAAATGGCGTAGTAAACGTTTACATTCTTTGTTTATAGGTATTCTTAGCTCTCTAAGCATTTAGAGCAATAATGTACTGTCGAACGCTTTTATACAACACTGTGGCACCGGTAAAACCTTAATAAATCGTTTATAGAGCTTTTTAGAGTTATGAGCTGAAATAATAGGACTGAATTGCTGGTTGGGCTGGTTGAAAGAAAGAAAGAAAGAAAAATTGGTTACGCGAATACAACTCGCACTTGGGCGGTTTTTTTTTCAACTACCCGCTTTTTGTTTCAACTACTTTTCATTTCTACGGATTGTGCTCTACAATCAATCCATTCGTCAGGGCTCAGGGTCGTCGCTCAGACAAGCGATTGTCTCGCGCTCGGCCAAGCACGTGATTTAGCTGAGTGCGGGCGAGGGCGGCGTGCGTTTGATGTGCTTCGGAGCAAATGTCAGATGTGTGTAGGAGACAGGAAATATTGATGGTCGGTTATAAAAAAAAATTGAAGGCAAGAAATTCGTCGAAATCTTTAATTTGTAGCGTGATTTGTTAACGTAATATTATTAATTAAACTTTATGTAGGTATATACAGGGTGGCAGGTTAGACAGTGGAAATATTTTAAGGGGTCATTGTACTCATCAGTATGAACAACTTTTACTATGGGACCAACCCTGAAATCGCGAAAAAAAAATCTGTTCCATACATTTATGTTCACATAAGTCAACAAAATGTATGGAACAGCTGAATTTTTTTTCGCGATTTCAGCGTTGGTCCCATAGTAAAAGTTGTTCATAATGATGAGTACAATGACCCCTTAAAATATTTCCACTGTTTAACCTGCCACCCTGTATATTAGGTTCACGTCTCTGCAACAGTCGTAATAATAAAGATATAACAAAGTGAAGGTATCTACTTTACTTTTGACACAAAAAAAGTGTGCGGTCGAGGGACTTCGGGAACACAGTTTCAAAGAAAGAGACAGAGAGTCGCATGAAAGGGACATAACGCTTTTTCCTTCCGTGACTATTTCTCTCTGTTAACTCTTGAAAATTCGTTTCAAAAGACCTGAAAACTCAGACGCGAATCGCATACAGAGTACCTACCGAAATAAAATGGAAAAGAATTTAATTAAACCACATCAAAAAAATACATTGATCTTATTTTTATCCAAAGCACTTCACAAAAGTGCTAAAATTTAGTTTCGTTTTAGTTCTACTCCCGAGTACAACCGAGCACACCCGAGCACCCCCGAACCCTCCGCCAGCGGTATCAAACAATTCAATTATGTCCTCAAATGTATCGGAATGATTGCCCCTCTTACATCTATGGATCAAATCTTTTTGCTTTTAAACCGCTTGCAATTGTCGTATAAGATATTCAGAAATGCTTGAAGCAAAAATTATAAAAAAAATATTGATTAAGAGATATTAGTAAATACCTACCTCATTCTTACTGTAAAGTTAATTATTTGGTTTGACTTATCCAAATATCACTTATTTGCCTGAACTTTACTGAGATTTTTTTTTCCAATGATAATCTAAGTAAAACATAACGCCCACCAAAATAAACAAGTAAAAATGTCATAAATCATATTTTTTTCCGTACTTAATAGAAGCAATTTTTTGAATCAGCGACTCCAATATATACAAGATACCAAATCTTTCTCCATTCCCGAATATCCCCGAGCACGCCCGACCTCTCCCGAACCCTTCGCCGCAACAAACAATTGAATTACTCCGTCAAATGTGACGGAATGATAGCTCTACGTTAGTTACACTCCGCCGCGCGGAATACGCGCAGTCATTTATAATTGCATTCTTAGCCGATTCGATACAGTTGCTTGTAAATAAGGGGTAGAAAGATATTCTAGATAAGTGCGGAATGTTTAATCAATTTAACGGTTTGTAGGCTAATGGCTAAAAATATGTAGATAGATCAGCACGCTTGCCTAGAAGAAACCGATTCACTCGCAACTTGAAGACACCTAGATTGTAATTATTCGGAGAACAACTAATTCCACTGTTTAGCTGTTTTTACAATCATCCGCCTAGCCTTTTCCCAAACATGATTGGGGTCGGCTTCCAGTCTAACTGGTTGCGGCTGAATATCGATATTTTACATGGAGCGACTGCCATCTGACCTCCACAACCCAATTATTGGGGAATACCGGTATTCGAATGTTAGACCAGTTGTCAGGATTTTGGGCTCCTGACTACCCGTAACGACTGTCAAAGATATTCCTATGACAACCGGGACCGACTGTTTAACGTGCTCTCCGAGGCACGGAGAGGTCTCGATGTGTTAAGAACGGTCACCCATCCAAGGACTGACCGCGGCAAGCGCAGCTTAACCTCGCAGATCGATCGATCAGCGCGGCTGTCATTTAGCCACGAGCCCATTTAGCTGTTCTTACAATGAAGGTGGAATCAAAGTTTCGGGTTTTTGGTGTATTATCCAAGAAACAATGTCGTGCTTCTGGTCGTCTGATAGAAAAAAGGCAGGAACTCAGATCATAGAAACAATAGGGGATATGTTATCATAGCAAACTAGTACGGGAACCGCTGTCGCCACTTTTAAAGCAGTGTGCGTCACAACAACTACAACCGCTCCATTGTAAATATAGAGATCTCCCACAAATTAAAAATGCCCATCATCAATCGAACACTGTTGTTCGTCACTCGTCACGATCATTGGTCATGTCAAAACGTCAAGTTAAATAGCTCCTTTGCCACATCTGCCTTGTTTCTATGAACTGAAGGCCAGGAGCAGTGGCGTTGTTTAAAATTTGGCGCCCTGGGCCTATAAGTTTTGCCGCCCCATAAATTAACAAAAATACCGGCTAAGTGCGTGTCGGACGTCGGACTACGCACTTAGGGATCTGCAAAAAGCAAGGGGCGGCGCGAAAGGTGGTTATGCCGCCCCTCACAGTCTGTCGCCCCGGGCCTTGGCCCCCATGGCCCTAGGGTAAATACGCCACTGGCCAAATAATTCACTCACCAGTCTTGACCTGGTGTTTGAGCGCGAGCTTGCAGTCCTCCAGCAGCTGCTTCAGCGGCAGCGGCTCGTCGTGCAGCTGGAAGTCGCACATCTTGAACATCTCCTCCGGCATCCTGAACTCCAAGATCTAGAGAAGTGGAAGAAATAGCTATTACCCCTCACATAGGTACTTACTCATACATCGTTTATGTTAAGCCGAGAATTATGAGATTAGAATCATATCATTTAGCATTTTAATCTCGTAGGTATATCAAGGCAGAACATGATTAGTAGTTAGTTTTTTCTATCGAGTGAATTGTCACTAATCATGTTTCTACAGACTACGTAGACGTTCAGGATCATCAAAAATTGCTAAAAGTGGGAGAACCTCGCCTTAAACGACGGGGTTGGCACTACCGGGGTCGATGCAACAATTTTTCCCCAACTGTCCCGTTAACTGTACAAGACGACCGGGGTGGATGGGAGTTACCCAATTTCAAATACGAAGACGTAAGACCAAGAATCCTAACAGAAGCACAACGCTTGTCAGATTAATGTCAGGATTGTGACTGTAAATACGTACCTTCTCATTCCTATCGTTGACCTGGTGCACGAAGTCGAGGAGCACGTCCACGACGCGCGACAGAAACTCGCGCGTCTGCGGCTGCGCATCCTCGCGGTACGGGAGGATCGCTGCAACAAAGATTGACGTTTAGATGTTGTGGTGGGTGTGACAAACGGGCTGACCACGTTATCGCGAGTGGTTACCGCTACCTAGAGACACAACCTGCATCGCTTAGGGCTTCCGAAATTATTAACAATAATTAAATAATGTTTAAATAGACACTTTTATCAATAAAATATAAATCCATATCAAAATAAGTAGTTCCATCGTCACAAGTATTTCATAGAGATGATTTTTGCGGTTTGTTTTATGTTATTTAGACGTATAGTTTACTCTTTTTTTATTTTTACCTTTCTAGTACTTTATCCCGAGTTCGATTACTTTCACGAATTCGTTCATCGCTAGATCTTCTACGTAGTGTGTTCATTATGTTCATTTATGCATATTCTTTGTACATAGGAATGATTACTTAATGTATTATCTACTAAAACCTTCTTGATAGTATGTAGATTAGTTAGTGAAAAAATCATTAAAAATAGTCCAATAGCTTTTGAGAAAATCGTGGACATACAAACAAACGTGTCGAATATAGAAGCTCCTATTTTTGAAGTCGGTCAAAAACGAAAATCTTTTCTATTTTATTTTTCATTTCCTATCATGTCAAAGGGCAAACAATCCTTCACTGAAGACAAAAACTTGACTGATCAGCTGACAATGGTATCTTCAACAATGCTGGCATTCACCAACTTTCACATACACTTCAAATATCCGATAATAGTCCTTATTGCATGACTCTTAGAGTAGAGCATCCATTTTTGGAACCGCACTTCTATATGTTTGTGCGATAGTATTGAAAATCAAAATGCAAGGTATTGTTAGCAAAAATTGTACAGAATTGTTCGTGCGTTTTGTTTGGGTGAATTTAGTCTTTATTGTGACAGTGTAAGGTTTAGTTTTGTATGAGATGTGCCATGGTTGTATAAATCAAACACATCTGTGCTCAACGCACAATATGACGCGACTTTTGTATGGTGACCCTTTTTTACGACGGAAAATATTTTTTACGTAAATATTTTTGTTTTGTTTACTTGGATTTTCTTGCGATTCTTTCAGAATGTTTAAACATTCTGAAAGAATCGCAAGAAAATCCAACAAGAGTTATCTTTAAAGATAACTCTTGTTTTAGAAGTTTTATTGCCAGTAGTTTGAGGTCAAATAAAGCGGCTTACAAACGGATAAATGTCGCGGATGAAGTTTAAAAGATTTTTTGGTGTTAATTGTCTTTTTTGAAATAGTACTTCTACTTACCTTTTTTACAGATTCACAACAAAAACAATAGTCAACATCTCTATTTTTGTTACACGTTGCGTCTTATAAGTCCTAAAACGTCCCACCGCGTGTAAACCCCAGTCCCCACAGCACATTCCTGGACATTCGGGGGTAGATATTAAAAGCAGTGACTTTTTAATCAGCGCGGCCCTTCCGACCCGGCTGCTGCAGCGCGAGGGTTGGTACGCAGATGTGTGTGGAGGAAATGTTCCGCTTTTCAAGTCGGCATGGGTTGGATTCGGATAAATTTTGTTTCGAGTCTGACTGGATGTGTAGTAGACGGCACCGTATGGCACAGTATGGCGCCTAACATCACTAGCATGACCACGATAGAAACCGGTTTTGTCTACAGAAGAATAGACAAAGTGACAGATTGAAGAAAGAATTCTACCGTTTTATGCATACAATGAAGAGGAGAAATGTTTCTATTCTTCAGTAGACAAAATTCTGATAAGCCAATCACATGTCGCCGCGTGCTCGGGCAGAAGAGATAACGAGTTGGATAGAAAGTACTTTGTCTATTCTTTGGTAGAATAGAGATAGAATTGGTCATGCTAAGCGTGCTGGCCAACGAAAGCTGTCCACAAGAAAAGGGCGGCAATTTTGGATATCGACATCATCGGTAGCTAAATACGCAGGCAATAATTAACGAAGTTGAAGAATACAAGAAAAAAGATATTTAATATCATTGGAAAATGAAATAGTCTTAATTCAGTTTATTCGGCTTAAAGTCGGAGTTTTCAGCTGCGATTTTACATCTGTTTGTATATGCTATAAGGACTGAAGCGTTAGCCGAGTTTTATCGCTGACTGTACACAGGAACTCACTCACAGCAGTCACAGCACTTAGCGCTAATCCCCTCTCTATGACGCGCATCGCTTGACAATGTTCTAGTGCTGTCAGAAACACGCGTCTGACCCTCAATGGTGGCGGTAGGAATTTTAGGATTAAGTGTCTATAGGACTATGATTTTGTCAGCTTGGTATCTCCAAATTGTCATAGTGTGTGTAAACTATAAATTAATGGACAAAGTGGGCTTGAGAGATAATTTGAGGAAACACTATTAAGTACTTAAGCTGCTCTTCAGCCATGCTGGGCGAGAAAAATGTGAAATGATGGTCATTTTTCCATGAAAGCTAAGTCAGTAATGAGTGGTGATCGATACGCGTTCCTTCTGTATTGAGAAGGAACGAGAATGAGAATATTTTGACGATAATGATACCGATTCTGTTGTTAAACTTATTTAAGCTTACTTATGCTATTGCTATCTTTTTCTCTCTGATAAAACAAAATGACGGAAATAAATAAGAGCTGTCAAAAGTTAGACCAAAATTTTCATAAAATTTTAGACAAAAGCATGCTGAAGCTCATTCAAATCAAGACTTCATTTAGTTTGACAGCATTTAAAGCGTCACTTGTCCTTTTCTCATGCTGTTTGTTAGGAAAAGACAGCAATATTCTAATTTATGTTTACTTGGTCCTCAAGTCCTCAAGAGAATCGGCGCCAATCTCTACTGTATTCCAATCTATCTGCTCCTAAAATCTTTTATCTTCATCCCTTAATTCCCACACAGTACGAGCACAACAGTCGCTAACACAAGCACCCCTGGCATTCACTTCATCCCTCATCATTTTAACCGACAATATATTAAGAGCCACTCGCGTCACTTTCAGGGAAATCTACCCTTACACTACCCCAAACAAATCTGAAACTTATTCGCCTATATTTAGAGTAAATTTCCCTATAATGTGACCTCAGAAAATGTTACCTCTCAACCAAATTTGAACCTTATAGTACTAGATTTAGAGTATATCTTTCACCGATTGTGGTATTAGCAAACAGTCTAAGTGCCCTCAATAGTATTTGTAAAGCATTACATCGCATTCCAGATGTTATTTGCTGTCCATTTATGTTGAGCTCTGTGCTAAACGTTTTTGAACTTTATGCCTTTGTAATAGGAGTTATGCTTGGTGTAAAGGATATTGGTACAGTCGTCAAGATTGGTGTGAACTTATGTTGTCGACGTCATAAGCCGATTGTCGGTGATTGTACATTTTCTGAACGCCTGTCTGTTAAAGTGGGAGATGTAAGCTTTTGGTCTGAAAGGTTTTGTTGGGCAGAATAAAATTCTGAATATATATTTTTTTCAGTACCGTAATGCCTAAAGTTTTTGCAACCAGAATAATATACCAGTACTTATATTAAAAAGCTAAATTCAATAATACTTATACGCGATGTAATCCGTTTAAACTTGTATTATTATCATGATATTTTTACTTTAGGTATATTAAAAATCTCCTTTGGGACAACCCTCCAACGCGCGGGTGCGGTAAATACCTAATTAATTTGAGAAAGGATAATTTTCCTTTTTTTATGTTTGCGTCTTTTATTATCCTCAGACGACAAACTAATAGAAATCCTAAAATGAAAGCTTTACTTTTCACTTTGAAAGATATTATTTTATTAAATACCAAAAGATAATAGTAAAGTATAAAAAATCAATAGTTCGTTAAAGTTTGACACATACAGAAAGTAAAAAAATAACAGCGCAAGCTCATTAAATAATTACACAACAGTAAAAATTCAGTTTTAAGTTTTAACTGACAATGAAATAAATCTCTTACTCACTCACATTATTATAAGTAGTTATATTTTTTTCTGAACAATGTGTGTTATTTCAATTAGTATTTCTACGGGCCAACCCTCCCCCGCTCGGGTGCAGTAAATACCCATAGCCGGGACAGTTTGATCCGCGCGGTAATGACGGAGTATTAGACGGAAGCCCTCATTTGTGAGGATCACTGCTCCGGAGTGATGTAGAGAGGAATAAGCATTTAAATATTGTACTTACATGTTGAGATAATAAAGTTATTGAAGTTCTTAGTTAAAATAGTGAATAGATTTTGGATAAATAGACATTGGGTTAAAATATAAGCGTAATGTACTAAAAATAAAAGAATTTTTATTTTACCTTACACTGCTTGAAATAATTATCAATAAATAAAAAATAGTTTTCAGCTATTCATTTAAACTTTTTTTAAAACTGATAGAATAGGTACATATACTCGTGTTTTAAGTAATAGTTTTACTATAAAGTTTTATAACAATTTATGCTCATAATTATATGTTTATTACAATAAAAAAACCTTCTCCACGCTATCAAACAAAGAAAAATACACAAAAAATATTCTATTTCCCCAAGTGAATCCCTTAAATCCCCCAGTCTATCAATTGTAGCCCACCAAGCTAACGTATGGGCTATCTCCTCTGCACTGGCGTATGGATGGGCTTTTAATGCCTCTCGAAAAATGAAGACGAGCTTCCATGGCTGATTATAAATTGCAGGCTTAGGAATCTGACAGCGCGGTAATAAAAGGAGTTTAGATTTTTATGAGTTTAATTTGTTTGGGCTATTTATGGGTATTTTGGGGTACTGCGGTGGTTAAGGGTTGGCTGAGATTTATTTTGTTTAGTGAAGGCTTTAAGTTGTTTTGTTTATAAAGATGGGTACGGAAAATAAGATGAGTGAGTAGATTTGTCTTATTCACATGTCTTATACCAATGGCTTATGCATTGTTGTATCATGTGACAGGTTCATCAATGGCTTATTCACGATTAAATATGTATTATAGTCTTACCCCTTTACATAAAGACGCCTTTTAATTTTCGCCACTGATTAAATATACAACTATCCTTGTCATATGTAGAACAATGAATAGAATTGACATAACAATTGACTTAAGAGCTGTTTAATTTAATCAACGTCTATAAGTAAAGGGGTTAATGTTTAAGAGTGAGAGTTCTTTCTTCAATTAGCAGTAGAATTAACTACTATGTCACTTACGGAACACTAAACTATATGATTTTGCAGTTTTTCGACACATTGATAAATGAAGTATAGACAAGACGCAGTGCAAACCGCGGTTGAGTTTTTTATTTTTTTTCAATTTACTAGTTTTTTTTCTACTTAACTTAAGTAGAAAAAAAACTTGGCAATCAAAATTGATTGAAGCCAAAATCCAACCCCAATCCGCCAAACAGAATATTATTCCACCAGATACCACCACACAATAGCATTACAGCGGCTTACAAACACCACTCTCGATTTATCAACACAAACATACGGACAGGAGAATTTTTAATTAAATTCCTGACGGTGGCTGTAAAACGCAGCTGCGTATTGTTGTTCAATATATAGACGGCACGCGCGTGTAACTAATCGGACGGGAGGGGACGGTCGCGCACGAGACAGATCTGGGCAAAAGGTCTACATGAGAATGACGTCACGAAAAGAAACAATCTTAATGCTATGACGTCGCTGACACGCAGTAGGTACCTGTTCGTTCTTTGCACAGAAATCTAAATAAGTCAATAGAAATGTTATACTAATAATAGGTTAACTTATAATAAATAGCACTTCGCCCGCGACTTCGTCCGCGTGTCCCACAGGAACTGTGCATTTTTTCGGGATAAAAAGTACCCTATGTTACTCAGTGATAATGTAGCTTTCTATTAGTGAAAGAATTTTTAAAATCGGTCTAGTAGTTTCAGAGCCTATTCGGTACAAACAAACAAAAAATCTTTCCTCTTTATAAAATTAGTATAGGTATAGATAAATATTAAGCTTAGGTTTTCGCGATTACTACACATTATAATAAAACAAGTTTAAACGGATTAAATCGCGTATAATACTGCAAAACATCAAGACACCGTGAGCGATTATTGTGTGTATCGAAACGAATATGATTCGAATAGTATTGATTAAAAAATAAAATATCTTGTGCGGGTTGAAAATATTTTTTTTATAAATTAGCTGTCATGACGCCTACCTCCTGCGACCACGAACGCTGCAAAGTGTTCCAAACGTCAGGAAAAATCAGTAATATGTAATACGCGATTTGATCCGTTTAAACTTGTTTTATTATAAAAAAAATTATACTACTTTTTCCTACGGGACGCGTGTCGCCGGTTTGCAGCACACATCTTTTACATCCAATGCAATACTTATAAATTAAACTTACTTCCGTGCAAATACGTCACATTTTTAATGCGTGCTCTTTAAAAGCAAAAACAATTATTTAAATACTCATTTTTGCCAAAAGTGCCTCAAAACTGTAGATAAAGATAAAGCCCGGTTTCCACTGCGAGCGGAACGGACCCATTAAGGACTCCGTTTAACTCGCAAGAGTAAACTGCATGCTTGTTCACATGAATCCAGGACAACTAAGTAGTTGTTTATACGTATGTGGTTTTATATAGCTTAAGTCCAATACTTACCGACTATTTGTTGGAAATACAAGTATGCAGTTCACTCTTGCGAGTTAAACGGAGTCCTTAATGGCTCCGTTCCGCTCGCAGTGGAAACCGGGCTTAAAAAATCATCATACAACAAAAAAAATATCAATATGCCAAGCAGTGTATAATTGCGAATCTCTGCACAATGTTCGAAGTGGATATTCTGAACATATTTGTTTGCGTCAACGCTCGGTCTCTGAGACCCCGTCGCAACAGAGGGTTAAAATGAAAATGATGAATTCTTGGAGCAAATTATTTGTGCATTGGATGCTCCGAATAATTGTTAAGTCAAGTCTTTTAAAACGGAAAATATTTGTTTTGTTGGATTTTTTTATTATAATTCCACTATTGGGTAACTTGCAGACGTTTTATTTTTGATTTAAGCTCTGAAACTTTTTATTTTTGCTGTTTATTTTTAACTAACTTCTAAGTTCTAAGTTATTATGCATTCGTCGAGTTTTTTTTTTGGTACTGAGTCAGTCGAGTTGATCAATTTAGGGTAACGAAAATTTATTCAATGTAAGTAACTTCAGAAAAATAGTCCAAAATATGCCGAAGCATCGAATTAGGTGTTTGGTACAGCCACGAAGATTTATATTTTTTTATTCAATAAAATAATAGGCTTGCGATTGACAGCCATCTCGTCTTATGTTAAGCGATGATGCGGTCTACGATGGAACACGCTTGCCTAGAAGAAAACGATTCACTCGCGACTTGAAGATACGCAATACCCAAATTGTAACTGTCGGAGAACGCACTCAGGCAGCACATTCCACTGTTTGGCGATAGCCACAAAGTTTTTTTTTTTTTTTTGTTTTAAAAAAACGTTGCCCCACACTAGGATTTCTCCTGTATCGTGGGTGCGTTTACAAACACAAATTTCACATACACAAACAGCCAGACCTATGTGCAATGCGGGAATCGAACCCGCGACACGTTGCGCAGCAGCCAATCTCTCAGCCACTGCGACAACCGTGCGGTCAAAGTTAGTAATTTAATTTAATAAGTTAGTAATTGCATTTATTTAAAATGAAAATCTATCGATGAGAACTTAAAGTTCTTTTACCGTTAAAAACTATATTTCAGCTACGTTCTACTTTGAATAATATAACGGCTATTTAAAAATGGCGTGATATATCTCTGACACTATCTGTCAAACGCCACATAGTGTCAGTTTACGGAAACTGTGCAACATTATGATCATCTACCCTCAATGTAACATGATACCTTGGTTGTGGACGTCATTTCCTGCGTCAGATGTAGCGCCCTCTGCCGGAAACCTGATAAGGCGCGTGCGGCTAAGTCTTAATCAGTTTAGGGTTTAATTTAGCCTATGATTTAGTTTCGTGTGTTTATTATGAGAAGCTCATGGCTAAGTTATAGCCAGCAGTCTATACTTTACACATCGAGGCCCCTCCGTGCCTCGGAGAGCACGCCCCGGTTGTCATACGAATATCTATGACAGTCATTACAGATAATCAGAAGCTTGAAGGTCTGACAACGTGTAGCCGAAGTTGACCGAGGCCGAGGACGGGTGTACTGGGTCACTTCGTGTTACTTCGGCTAGCTTCGGCTTGCTTCGTGAAACTTGCACTCGATCATTTGAGTGGACCTGTACCCCTATTATGAGTTTTTTTGACGTATAGTTTCGTTAACGTAAGCATATTTTGAAATGAAAATACACGTTTACTACACAATATTTATATAAATTAAATAGATAATTAATTTCTCTGTATTTTTTAAAATGTGCAAATTGTATGAAATTTTATCAAAATGTTCTAGGACTATTGTATTTTCAATTCAAAATATGCTTACGTTAACGAAACTATGCGTCAAAAAACTCATGATCGGGGTACTGTTCTGACTGTGCACGCATGTGCCGAGTATCGTGGTAGCTCAACCCAGACTTAGGGAGCTCAACGACCCAACGAACATTACCATCAGAAAGGACATTTGGGTAGGTCACATAAAGTACTCAAACTATCAGACTGAACTTAAATCAAATCAAATCAAATCAAATCATTTATTATTTGCAAACATGGGTAGTTATACATAGATCTTATAATATTTCTTGTTCTCCACGTTCTGCCGTCACATGGGCATGCAAATTGTTTACAATAAAATGAGAATTAAATTGAATCTAAAATAAATTAAATTATTGTGCAAATTATAGACTACATACCACATTCACAAACATCATGGACAGTTACATTAATTATAGGAAATGTCACAATTTATTATAGAAATGTCTTTATATTATAAATAATGTCAAGGAGTAGGTATATCAGTGAGTAAATAAAGAGCTATATCTGTAACATCGACAACCCACATCGTACTCACATTCCCAAATAATAATGTCACCTAAAATGTCATTGTTTTCTATACTATTATAAAATTGTAAAAAAGCCGTGTCTGTACATTGAAGATATTCCAGAAAAAATAGTCGGGATAGGGTATTGGGACGTAACCATACCAGATTATTTTTTTTAATTTTTGTCTGTTTATGCACGCATCAAGTACTGAACGGATTTTGATGTGGTTTTCACAGTTCGATAGCTAAGGATCCAACTTAAAATCTAAGCCACGTTTCATCTGATTCCGCTGAAAAAAACCATAGATACAGCTTAACCTCTTGGTAGTACTAGCCAACGTACACTACGGAGATCATCTAAACTGGTCAATTCATTGTAGTCCACGCGGACGGAGTCGCGGGCAAAAGTCTAGTATGATATATAAGCGACAATTATGCGACCAACAATTAACCAAATCGGCCTCTAAAAAGTACAGAAAATCAACGTCATGACAACCATTAATCAGCGCTTTAAGACTGCACCGAACGTGTCGTGACGTCATTTCTCAGTAATTAATTACTCTCACCGTAAAGTTCACTTCCATGTTCCCGATTGTATGGAGTTAATTGATGTGGTGTTGCTTTGAGTTGAGGTTAAATCAATTTTGATTTACTTAAGCCTTTTCAAAATAAACCATTAGTAACACATAGTTGTGGTACCTACATCTATACTTCTATACTAATATTATAAAGAGGAAAGATTTGATTGTTTGTTTGCATTGAATAGGCTCCGAAACAACTGGACCGATTTAAAAAATTCTGTCACCAGTAGAAAGCTACATTATTACTGAGTAACATAGGCTACTTTTTATCCCGAAAAAATGCGCAGTTCCTATGGGTCACGCGGACGAAGTCGCGGGCAAAGTGCAAGTATATTACAAAATGGTTGATTAGTGCATGTGTGCAAGGCCTACGAATTGTTTTTATAGTAAATGATAAAACGCAAAATAAGTATGCTACGGCCATAGTCCGCCGTGATATTTTAGCAAAGCATTTATTGTTTTTACCCGACGTCGACAAAACCAAAAGGAAGGGTTATGATTTTAGCAGTCTATTTATTTACCCTGTGTTTAGTTTTAACATTTTCTAAATAAAAAAAGGAAGACATTAAATAAGAGTGGACAGTAAAGTTCCATTTTCTTTGTCATTTATAGTTCGTAAAATATCGAAATAGCTTGATCTCCGTGACAGATGTCAAATACGTACATTTTTAGTTCATTTTGACATTATTTGTTTGTATTTGACATCTGTCACAGAATACAAGCTATATTTTACGAACTATAGTAGGTATCTCCGCGCAACACTATGATAAGCACGAATATGCAAATATAACCTCAGTCAATGGTTTTCGTGAGGCGAGGTAAGGGGCTTTTTCGGAGCGTCTCACAAATTGTTTTACATAAATTGTTTTTTTTATCAAAATAAAATTAATTTTCCTTAATTATAAAATGGTTCTAAAAAGCTATAAATACACGTAAAGCTACTCACAGTCGTAGTAGAGGTTGCCGACGGAGGACGTCAGCCTGGGGGTGCCCTGTCCTGATAGCGACGCCATCCTCTCACCCTGCACATAATACATACATGTTAATAGAGTTAATACATACACTGCTGTAGGTATTTACTACTTATTTATAAATTAAGTTTAGCTGGGATCTGTCAGATAAATAGCTGAAATTATTCAATTGTCCTACCATCTGAGGAGTCATCACCCATTCGCCATAAGCATAATCGGCCTATAATGTTCCCACTGCTGGGACACAGGTCACACAGGCCTCCTCTCTGTGAGAGGGAGTGGGCCGTAGTCCACCACGCGGGCCCAGTGCGGGTTGGTGGACGTCGCATGTCTTCGAATTTTTGGTTCTAGGACATGCCGGTTTCCTCACGATGTTTTTCCTTCACCGTTAAAGCAAGTGATAATTAATTTGTAATACGCACATGGCTTCGAAAAGTCAGCGGTGCGTGCCTCGGGATCGAACTCGAACCATTCGCCGTGGGAGGCACATGGTTAGACCACTAGGCTACCACTTTCCATTCGCCATGATACTTCTCATTTATTATGTTTAGTTGCAAAACAAAATTACATTTAATTTTGACGTTTTGATGTTGATAATGTCAAATTCAGGTCTTTTGCCTTAGGCGATTCGCACACCGCACCGCATCACGCAGCGTAGCGCGGGAGTGCGTGATCTTCCGTTGTTTGCAAGTACCTGTATTTGTATAAAAATCACGCGTAGAGCAACACACTGAAAACGTATTCACGCGCGGGGCTTTTGTTCCGTCGCCACGCGCCCCGCAGCGTATCGCGGGGCGGTGTGTGATTCGCCTTAGTGTAGGTATCTACATTTTGTGTGACCATGGGCAAAGGTTAAGTAATTATATTGTTTAATGAAGACGTTGGATGCAAGTAACTTTTAACTATAGATAGATTTCTTAATAAGTAGGTAAGCAATGAAAAAGAGAGTATAATGAACCTCAATAATGTAAGTCTTTAATTGAATCCGGTACAGTTATTAACACCATTGAAAATGTTACCAAATTATTGATAAAAATTAAAACAATTCCATGGAAATTAAATAATAAGAATCAGCAATAATTGAAATCTCAAAATATAACTTTAAATAGGTATCAGTACTAATATAGGTTTTTTTAAACACAGATATTAAAATAAAAAATATTTTAACTACAAGAAAATCATGCTACACAAAAATAAATTAAACCAAAGTAAACCATGCATTCCTTTTGCAGTCGGGTAGATAAATAACTAATCATGCAATTTTATTAAAGAAAGGGCGTGGAAATCCAAAATGGCGGACAAAAAGATGGAAATTGAACGAACCAACTGTATATGTTCTGCTATTTGCTTGCAGTAGGAAAAAAAGCCGTCCAAACTCAGCTTTGACATTACTAACTTCTAGAATGTTCTGTGAACAGAGAGAAAGAAATGCGTTATAGGTAATGGTTCTGACACTACACTGCACATTGTTGCCAGAATAAAAAAAATAGTAGAAATGTTTTTTTTATATTTTATAGTTTTTTTTTATATTTTTTTACAAATAAATGAGCGAAGAGAAAATCTAATGACAGATGTATCTAAAAAAAAAACAAAAACTAAATCTACATTACTAACAATTATTTTTTTTATATGTTTTCGTAAAATTACGTACCTTGTATACCGCTTTCACGAAAAACTACTTATAAGATATATTTTTTGTTGAAAAATAAATGACTATATGTCTCAAACAGAAAATGTATTTAATAAAATACAAATCGCGTAGTACTGAGTTGTTGGGATTTCTCATAAATGAAAGGGGAATTTTTAATACTGATAGAATTTCAGCCTGGAAGCTGAGGCGGGTATTGCTGCAACGGGTTTAGGCAGACTGAAATCTGGGCAGCTTCAGGGGGAGGCTTCAGGGTTCAGGGTTCGCGCATGCGCGGTTTAAAGGTCGTAGGGGGTGACATTTAGGACAGCTGGAGGTGGGGGCTGGTCAATATTGGGAATCAGGTCATCTTTGAAGGACGTACCTCTTTGTGATTTTAAAACGCAATTCAAATTTTTACGATGTTTTTTGTGCAGTTAGAGTGATAAGTAAGTATGCTGGAGATATATTAATTAATGTTTTGAATCAAATATGTCTTTGAACTGTCAAAAAACGTTCAGCAAATTTTTATGTCGTTTGAAATTCAAGAGCTGCGATCCTACCTCACTCTTAGAACGTTTTGTTCGTTCGAATATATTATGAAAATTATTTAATTTGCAGTCTTTTAACCAACTTCAAAAAAAGGAGAAGGTTCAAAATTTTTCTGAATCCTTTTTTTATAAGAAATCTCTCTTAGATTTTTCTTTAAATAGTCTTGTTAAACGTTACTATGAGATTACCTATGTCCAATAAAAGCCATAACATAATTATATGCCAGTAAAATGTATTTGAAAAAAAAAACATTTAATTAAAATTCGATCTTAGCCTCCGCGCTACGCACGTAGCACTTCGTAGCGCTTCGTAGCAAGAGTTTGTAAGTCTCGTAGTAGGCTGCTACGAGACCTGTAATGATTTAATTACGTTACAATAATAAAATTATTATGAAAAAATATTACGTTTCGTTACAATAATAACGTAATTATAATAATCGCCACACTTTAAAAGGGTGGGCGAATACGCGAAGAGTGTGGGCGTAGTATTGCGTGGGAGTAAATACCGTAAACGGTGACCTTTAGGTCTGTAAATACCGTAAGCTGTGACCTTTGGGTCTGTGGGTGGGATACAATGTATGACGTAGGCAGAAAGGCTTTATTTTACACTGGACCCGCGTCATGATAGCGGTTGTATGTTCACAACTTAAGGGTCTAAACAGATGGTCTATATTTTGAACTGCACGGCAGCTGCAAAGCAGCAGCACATAATCTGCATCAAAACTGCTACTTTGCAGCTGCCATGCAGTTCGAAAACTGCCAAAAAAACTGCCAGCCGACTACGCAATCTGCTTGCAGTCGGCGTGACTGCAGGCTAACTGCACGTTTGTATTATTAGAACTGCACGCCGACTGCAAGCAGACTGGTTGGTTGGCAGTTTCGATGCAGTTAAATCTGCACCCAAACTACAATTTTGCAGCTAGCCTGCAGTTCAAATGCAGGCCGTCTCGTTAACCTCTATAATATGCCAGCACAAACATTAAGCAACATAGAATATTCACTTAAGTGTCACCATCGACAATTTTAGTCTAGAAATTGGTAGTACTAGCCACCCTGCACTACGGAGGTCATTCAAACTGGTCATTTCATTGTAGTCCACGCGGACGGAGTCGCGGGCAAAAGTCTAGTACTGAATACAAATATGAAATGTTGAAGATTATACCTAGGGGATGTATTTTTCGAACTTTATAAAGGATTTTTCGAACCTCAACACCTGAATCCTAAGGGGTCTAACGAGGGTTGCAGGTTGTAGGTATGCGAATGATTTTGCGGACCACAAATGCAAAAGTGTGATTGTTGGTTTACCCTTCTTTCACGCAGCAACGGACCAAACAAACCGCCATGATTTTTTGCTTCCTGATAGTTTAGGGGCCGTAGAGTGATAGGCTACTTGTTATCCAGCAGTGTGATTCTGTAACCATCTCACCGTGAAAACTTAGGTGAAGTGAGCGTGTAGTGAGCTGTCAATAGTATCAATTCCTAGCAAAAACAAACTCACTTCACCTAAGTTTTCACGGTGAGATTTTTACAGAATCAACCGGCTGGTACAGTACTCCCAAATTAATAATGCGCATGCAGATCTTCGCTAATTGTCGTATTACTGTCGAGTACTGTATGTACGTTACCGTGGGATAATTACCGATCTACACGCGGGTGAAGCCGCGGGCAAAAGCTATAACATAATAAATATTAATGGCACAACTTCAAACTCTAGCGACTTCCCTTATGATAACCAAAGAGGCTTACGAATGGTTTCATCAAGTCAATCACAAGTTCCATTTAATTTATTTCCCTTTTTTTTTTCTTTATTTGATAATAGGCTTGCGTTTGACCGCCATCTCGCCTGATGTTAAGCGATGATGCAGTCTACGATGGAGCACGCTTGCCTAGAAGAAACCGATTCACTCGCGACTTGAAGACACCCAGATTGTAACTGTCGGGGAACACCCACTCGGGCGCATTCCATTGTTTGGCGGTTTTCACAATGAAAATGGAATCAAAGCGCTTCGTTCGGGTTTTTGGTACATCGACCATGAACCGATGGCGCCTTTTCGTGCTTCTGGCCGTCCGATAGAAAAAATATCTGAAGCACACTCTCCGAAATGTATCTGATAAAAAACCTATAGGAAATAATTTCTTATAAATTATTCTGTTCCATGGCCCTTAACATGCAAGTAAATAAAAGAAAAAAAAACACTGCTATCTATTCTAAGAACAGACATCTTTCAAAATGGCCGCTAAATTATCTTGCGACTTACATCAACAATACACTTTATACTTGAGATATTTGGTATTTCTGTATGCTGCTCACGTTTTTGCGTTTCGTATTCCGGTAGATTGATGTTGGAGTACATTTGTATTCGTTGTGTTCAAGTTTGTTTCATGAGAGATGTATGTCTTTTACATACATAAAGCTTGGGAACGTTTGCTGGGAAATACGAGTAGAAGAATAAAGGCCAAGACAGTACAGTGTAACAAATAAATGCTGGGATAATATTCAGACCTTTGAAAACGAGACAAGATTTTATTTCGGTAAGCTGTATACAAAAGAGTTGTTGATATTATAAGGGTTATATCACAGAACCAAACTCTAAACTCAAGCATTACTTAAAACGAGTCTCAACCGATCAAATGGCTTTAAAGGACGTTGGTAGTTTTGGGCTTGATATGGTACAGTACCTAATAAAAGCTTAACCAAAAATAAAAATATATTTTAATTGTTCTTTGCCTAATTTATCTTAGAGATTAAGAATTGGAATCAAAAATCGAAATAAATAAGAAATAAAACGATTATGCCGTTGACATTTCGATAAAACCAATAAAACAAAAACGGGTGCATGCTGGCTGGCGCGTGCCTCCACAGAATATCATGTCGACAGCAACTAAAACCTTTGCATTGAGAACTCATTAGTCGGGCTGTACTTCACTGGATCATTCACACCACACTTACCCTCACTGTCACAAATACAAAGATTTCTCTTTAACCCAATTACGTACAAAAACAAATAAAAAATGAATTTAAATACTCTTGAAATACTCGATCACACCAAACTAATTTCATAGCTGTACCGAAATACACAATCTGAAGCCCAGCGTTCTATGGAGTCCTTTACGCTCAAGGCAAGATCTGTGCTTGAGTAATCGTTCTGTAAAAGTCTAAAACTTTTTTCCACATTTCATAGTAAGAAATATAAATGTATGTGCGTGGCCACTTGAGCGACGTATTTTGGTTCATATCCTTAATGTAGTGCTATATATTGTTGATTGAAGCTTACAATAAAATCTTCCGGCAGTATCGCAGAGATTTATATCGTAAAAGACACGACGGACGCCCATAGAACGCTGGGCTTCAGATTGTGTATGTCGGTACAGATATGAAATTAGTTTGGTGTGATCGAGTATTTCGAGAGTATTTAAATTCATGTATTATTTGTTTTTTTACCTAATTGGGTTAAAGAGAAATCTTCGTATTTGTGACAGTGAGGTTAAGTATGGTGTGAATGATCCAATGAAGTACAGCCCGACTAATGAGTTCTCAATTCAAAGGTTTTAGTTGCTGTCGACATGATATTCTGTGGAGGCACGCGCCAGCCATCATGCACCCGTTTTTGTTTTATTGGTTTTTTCAATATGTCAACGGCATAATCATTTTATTTCTTATTTATTTCGATTTTTGATTCCAATTCTTAATCTCTAAGATAAATTAGGCAAAGAACAATTAAAATATATTTTTATTTTTGGTTTAGCTTTTATTGCTGTACCACATCAAGCCCAAAATTACCAACGTCCTTTATCAGTCCGTAAATGGAACGAGGTCGCGACGTCACTAGCATGCACGTCGCTTATTGGGCACTGGTCCAAATACAACACTTGATTACAACGTCCCCAAAGACCGGCTTTAGACAGCGGCCTGAGATCAAAGGAGGGGGGGGGGAGGAGGGGTTAAAGCTGTTTTCTATCTTATCATAATATCATCTATACTTAATATTATAAAGCTGAAGAGTTTGTTTGAACGCGCTAATCTCTGGAACTACCAGTCGGATTTGAAAAAATATTTGCGTACATGATAGCCGGATTCATGAGGAATAGTATAGGATATTTAACATTACGCTACGACCCTTAAGATCCGAGCAAGAGGGGTGAAACCACGAGGGACAGCTAGTCAAAGATATACATAGTAATCTTACCAGTGGCGAAGAGTACATTTTTGTGAGAGGTAAGCCGGAGCTAAAAATGCTTATCTGGCCACGAAAAGCGAATAAATAAATTTGACATTAGTAGGCAATACTGCCTGTGCTATTTTTCAAAGGGAAGCCGGTAGGAGTCATATTGTAGGTACCCTTTGCCACTGAATCATACCTATACTATTCGCCAGTTACGTCATAAGTTCCAATAACCAGGCTCCGAGCAGCTAGTAATGATCCTAAACCCAATAACACTAGCAAGAATATTTGAAACAAAAACATACAAAAAAAATCGGCTAACTGCGAGTCGGATTCACGCACGAAGGGTTCCGTACCATTATCTATACAACATTAGATACTATATTATAACCTTTATTAAGATCGAGAAAAAAATAGCAACAAAATCACGTTTGTTGTATGGGAGCCCCCCCTTAAATATATTATTCTGTTTTTATTGTTACAGCGGCAACAGAAATAGGTACATCATCTGTGAAGATTTCAACTGTTTAGCTATCACGGTTCATGAGATACAGCCTGGTGACAGATAGACGGACAGCGGAGTCTTAGTAATAGGGTTCCGTTTGGGTACGGTACCCTAAAAACCTAGATGAGCTCATAAAAAAATGCCTGTGTCCAATACGTATCATGTTCGTAATAATTTAACTCCCATCATAAAGGTCGGGGTTCACGAGGCTTTACGCCGCCCACTCGTCACCCACGCTTTTAGCCTTTCGTATTTTGGCAGGCTTTTGTTTTACGTACTTGCGTAGTTGGGGTCCATATTTCTTCGTAATAGCCCGTTTGTATAACGAGGCTATTTGGTAGAAAGAGGATTGTAAGATACCGTTTTTTAGGGTTCCGTAGTAAAACTAGGAACCCTTATAGTTTCGTCATGTCTGTCTGTCTGTCTATCCGTCCGTATGTCACAGCCATTTATTTCCGAAACTATAAAAACTATACTGTTGAAACTTGGTAAGTAGATGTATTCTGTAAACCGCATTAAGATTTTCACACTTATATAAAAAAAAAAACAAAATTTTTTTGGGGTTCCCCATACTTAGAACTGAAACTCAAATATTTTTTGTTCATCTTACCCATACGCGTGGGGTATCTATAGATAGGCCTTTAAAAATGATATTGAGGTTTCTAATATATTTTTTTTCTAAACTGAATAGTTTGCGCAAGAGACACTTCCAAAGTGGTAAAATGTGGGTCCCCCCCTGTAACTTCTAAAATAAGAGAATGATAAAACTAAAAAAAATATATGATGTACATTACCATGTAAACTTCCACCGAAAATTGGTTTGAACGAGATCTAGTAAGTAGTTTTTTCAAAATCATCAAAATTCCTTCAAAAACAAAGTTTGCTAAGCGGTCCGGATTTTTTCACTTTATACGTCCAAAATTGTTACGGAACCCTCGGTGCGTGAGTACGACTCGTACTTGGCTGTTTTTTTTTAAATAAGTATACCACATGGTGTTGGTTAAAAACGCCTCTTAAAATATCAAAATCAACACAAGCAATCCCAAAAAAAAAACAGTAATTCTGAATAAGAAAAATAACCTCAAAATGTGCAAAGTCGTTTGAAAGTTAAGCGAGTCAACTTATCATCACATTCAATACCTTTGCCTTTTATGAGCTCAGCTTCAAAACACCGCATAATTTGTCCGACTAAAAACTTCAGTATGCACGATTTTACAAAAGTGATTCCACCCTACACCCCCGAGTGGAGGGGCGTATGACGTCAAAGACACGCCCCGAGAGTGGGGGAATTGCGCAGGTCTACACTATACATAGATAGATATAATGTAACGTATGTGTACTTAAGAAGTTTTTTTTATAATGTGTAATGTAGTTTTAAGCATCAGTAGGTAAATATACCTATGTAAGTACGGTATCTACAATTTTCTTTGTTTGAAACTGAGGTACAAAATTCAAGAAAAATATCAAAAATTTCAATCAACAAAGACTTAAAGAGTGGGATAATGATCAAATTCCTATAGAAGCTGTACCTGAATTCATTTGTCCATGACCCTGTACAAATTATTGTGAAACCCGGATGAAAATAATAAGTACCTAAATAGCCGAGATATTTAAATATCGTCAAAAATACTTTAGAGGTTAGAATCAACAACTAACTTGATTTACTGTTAGGCAGACGACATACGTATTACAGCAAGAAATTACAGCGAGTAAGTATTGCAGCAAGAAATTGTCAAAAAACTAACCCGTTTAATCGCACCTTTATTTATATATTACCAAAGTATCTATCACTGCAGATACCATGCTCAGCAGTTGTATCTTCTACATACAGTCAGTTGCCTAAATAATCGGGATTTTCTAAAAGGGACGGTAAAATTTCATGGTAAAATTATCCGTAAACAAGCAGTGACCGCTAGATTACTGATAATGTTATCAGTTAAAACCTTTTTCCCGGTAAAAGTGTGCTTTAGACGTTATCTCATGAGTGATTAAGTGGTTATAGAGTAGTGAAAGAAATCAGAGACCGCGGAGAAAAATCATAACTAATATTATAAATACGAAAGTTTGTAAGGATGGATGTATGGATGGATGTATGGATGGATGTATGGATGGATGTATGGATGGATGTATGGATGGATGTATGGATGGATGTATGGATGGATGTATGAATAGATGTTTGTAAGCTTTCACACAAAAACTATTGAACGGATTTTGATGAAACTTTGCAGTAATAAAGATATAGGTCAGAATAAATAAAGATATACATCAGAATAACACACAGGCTACTTTTTATCCCAAACACGCGGGCGGCAGCTAGTAGTTCTAAAAAGCGAAGTTTTACAAAATAGATTGTGTTGTAAGTTGTAGAACTGAAAATATTAACTTGCTCCTAGCTCCGGCGCTATTGAGCTTGACTCTGACATGATCAGCGTGATCATGTTGACGACGGACCGAACACGATCTATGGCTTATACAGGGTGTAAAAAGACACATCACCAAGTGTACGTTCTGTACGTGTAACTAAGTAACGTTAAGCAAAAACAATTGCTGGGAAACGACTTTTATTTTTAGGTATTTAAAACAGCTATTTTTTGTAATTACGCGCTACTGACTGTGCCTATGGTTGTGATGAATTGTACGGGATAGGGGAGGTGGTGTATAGGCGTACCCCGGCCCCCGAACTCCGCTGCGTTGAAATTGAAACTTTAACCTTCAATATCTCCATAACCAGTCAGTTCCCAGGTATGGTCCAGTACAAGAAAATCATCGTATTGATGGGTAGAATATGTGGTTTCAGTTTTCGTTAAGGGTCTTTTTACACCCGATATACAGTGTTTTAGTTTAATTTGAGTGACTAGTGACAAATAACTGTGTTAGATTGAGGGGGTGCGGCATTTTTAATGTGTGGGATATCTCTATATTTACAAAGATAGGTTTGTAGTTGTGACGCACCCTGCTTTAAAAAAGGCGACAGCGGTTCCCGTACTAATTTGCTATGATAACTTGTAACTTAACTTCATGTTTCTATGATCTGAGGGTACTACAGAGGTTTAGGTTGTGCGACTCACAGCAAAATAGAATCCCCACCATAAAATAAAGCGTACCTGCTATGTCACACATTGTATTCCACCCACAGACCCAAACGTCACAGCTTACGGTATTTACTCCCACGCAATACTACGCCCACACTTGACGTTACCATAATAAAATTATTGTAACGTAATGAAATATAATTACAAGTCTCGTAGCAGCCTGCTACGAGACTTGTAATTTAAAACTGTTTGCTACGAAGCGCTACGAAGTGCTACGTGCGTAGCTCGGAGGCTACGATCGATTTTAAATGCATTTTTTACTAATACATTTTATTGTCATATATTTCTATGATCAAGTAAGTACCTACTTTAAATATATGTTTGCTCTCCCCCTTACGATACTCTGTGCTTATCAAATGTTCGTAAAAACAGAAGCCGAGTTCATTAAGCTTCATGAAGTGTTGCTGATACCATAGCTTCGGACTGAGTGAGTCGTATTTTATTTATTACTTTTTATTAATAACTAGCACTTCGCCCGCGACTTCGTCCGCATGTCCCACAGGAACTGTGCATTTTTTCGGGATAAAAAGTAGCCTATGTTACTCAGTGATAATGTAGCTTTCTATTAGTGAAAGAATTTTTAAAATCGGTCCAGTAGTTTCGGAGCCTATTCGGTACAAACAAAAAAATCTTTCCTCTTTATAATATTAGTATAGAGTATAGATATAGATTTATTTTATAAAAAATACTCTGCTCCAGGAATTTTTGCTGTATCGTATCGTGAGTTCGATTACAGATTACAAATCTCTTTAAAAAAAATTCTGTTTATCATGTGTTTTTACGATTCAAAAGTATTCATGCTACGCCCACAAATTACAATGTTCTCATCGTAATTTGTGGTCGTAGCATAAATAATTCTGTACATCATAAATTAGTGATGATATGACATCAAATTAGCAGAAAGCATATAAATAGACAATATTAATTGTAACCGACCTCAAAAAATCACTACAAAGTAAATAATAGTTTAGGTTTCCGAAATCGATATAAAAAAAACCGGGCAAGAGCGTGTCAGACCACGCTCAGTCTAGGGTTCCGTAGCAAGAAGCATTTCAGTCTACCGATCGCAAATATAAGCTATTTTTGCGGTTGTCGATCTCAAAACTGAAAAAAGTGAATATTTCAAAAAGTTATTGACGTATTTTGTTCAAACTAATTTTAATCTAGAGTATTTATTAGATGCCATACGCTTGATTTTTTCCAGATTTTTCGATAGGGCGGGCGGTTCGAAAATTACAGGGGGGGGACACATTGTTAACGACTTTCGGAGCTCCTAGTTCACTCAATATGCACTTAATTAAAAAAAATATTTAAAAACCTCTATGTTATTTTCAAAGACCTATCCAACGATACCCCACATGACGGGGTGCAGGAAAATATTTTTTTTCATTCTTCAGTTTCATGTATGGGGCCCCCCCCTAATTATTTTATTTTTCATAATTTTACTACAGGCCTTTATGGCGGCTTATAAAAGACATCTATTTACGAAGTTTCATATAAATTGGTTATGAACTGTAGATTTGACGAGGGTGTGACAGACGGACAGACGGACAGACAGACAGACATGACGAAACTATAAGGGTTCCTAGTTTTACTACGGAACCCTAAAAAGCAAACAAAAACCAAAGCTACCAATTTTTTAAACTAAATTATTGTTTACTTTGTAGTGGTTTTTATAAGCCGGTTGCTTTTTTTGTAATTTTTTTTTAAATGTTTTAATAAGTATTATGCTTTCTGCTAATGTCACATTAGTTCTTGCTTAGTCCCACAATTAAGACCGAAAATGAGGCTTTATTTTAGAATATTTCAATAGGTACCAAAAAATTAATAATGTAACTACAAAGACCATTGCATATGAGCACAAAATACATTTACATTCTCACACCAATACACACAGAAACTACATAAAAACATACACCAATAACGTACATAACACAGTTACATAATCAAACCACCCAGATCAATACCGGATGCTCTGTCTCCTTCTAATACCCCTATCTCTTTCTTACAAAGGCTTCAGTATGCCTGTCTCTTTCCAACGGAGGCTTCGAAGGGTGGGGGGTATAGATTTTCGCTCAAAGCACAGTTTGAAGGTATAATTAAGGTTATATTGACAAAGGGGGCAGACAGTATTTGAAGTACTTAGAACATTGAGAAAGTAAATGGTTGCAAGATTTGTATAGAACAGTATTAATTGTGATTAAGGGTTGACACCATGAAATCGTCTTATAGGAAAGCCATATAAGCCATAACTTCCTACTAATATTATAAACGTGAAATTGTGTGGATGTATAGATGTTTGTTACTCTTTCACGCAAAAACTACTGAACGGATTTTGATGAAACCTTACAGTAATATAGCTTATACATCAGAATAACATATAGGCTACTTTTTATCCCAAAAACGCAGGCGAAGCCGCGGGCGGAAGCTAGTAATAAATATAGAAAACGTAAAGTAGAAGCCACAAAACAAAAAACCTTGTGCGATTACGACTAAATTGACAACAAAACTATTCAAGTGGACTAATTTGACAGGATTAAATATATTCTATCCTTTTCTCATGTTTTTTATAAGAAAGAGACGTAATGAGACTAAATTAGTTTAGTTGGTAAACAACAGAATCGGCATCAATATTTATCTAATGTTAGACCAGTTATCAGACTTAACAACTTCTGGGTACCCGTAACGACTGTCAGAAGGGTTCTAAGTTATTATAATTAATCATTCAAAACGAGAAACAAGAAACAATATTATTAATGATATTCTCAAAGGCTGAGGCTGACAATTTATTTATTTATTTATTTTATTGATTTACACGGCATAATTACACCAATTACCTACATAAATAAAAGTATAAAATTATAATAATTACAAACATAGACTGATAATAGAAATTATTCAAATCTTATTACCATTAAATTGGCGAATTTATTATAGAATAGATCGCAGTCACAAGACCCAATTTTATCGATTCACGCAATTTCCACCCTTAAAGCCAATTTGTAGGTACGAGTCATAATAGAGTTAACGGAAAACTGTCAAATCGTGTTCAAAAACAGGGTAAAACTGAATAAAATCTTATATGCAGCGAAAATATAAACTTTGTGAGATATTAATGACAGCCAAGTTTTTCCCTAATCAAAGAATGCAATTAATAATATTCGGGATTTTTGGGTTATAACAATTTTTTAAAGTGACAGTGATTTTTTTGTATCGAGTAAATGGTTGCATCGTCTTTTGGGCTTAATACAGTACCCCGATCATGATTTTTTTTGACGTGTAGTATCGTTAACGTAAGCATATTTTGAATTGAAAATACACGTTTGTTACACTATATTTATATAAATTAAATACTTAATTAATTTCTCTGTACTTTTTAAAATGTGCAAATTGTATAAAATTTTATCAAAATGTTCCAGGACTTCTGTATTTTAAATTCAAAATATGCTTACGTTAACGAAACTATACGTCAAAAAAACTCATGATAGGGGTACAGCTCTTCGATATAAGGCGGCCAAAAGAACTTAAGTCATTAATGACGCGGCTGTCAAAAGAACGTAATAATTTTTTGGTCAAATTATGATTTCAGTTCTTTTAGGACAATTTTGACTATAATCTAGATGATTATAGTCAAAATTGTCATATTTATACTTAGGTATTTATTCAAAATAGGTAGGTAAACCTTATGTTATTTGGCTAAAAACGTGCGCAAAAAACATACAGGGTGGCAGGTTAGACAGTGGAAATATTTTAAGGGGTCATTGTACACATCATTATGAACAACTTGTACTATGGGACCAAACTTGAAATCGCGAAAAAAAAATCAGCTGTTCCATACATTTTGTTGAGTTATGTGAACATAAATGTATGGAACAGCTGATTTTTTTTTCGCGATTTCAGGGTTGGTCCCATAGTACAAGTTGTTCATAATGATGTGTACAATGACCCCTTAAAATATTTCCACTGTCTAACCTGCCACCCTGTATACAGCGTGTAATTGACAGGTTGGCAAAAACGAAAAGTATGAATTCAGACTGGTATTGTTAATATTTTGATAGTGAAATATTTTCCCGGAAATGATGTAGGTACTACGGAGGCCAGTAAACTTTTACAGCTAACAGCTGATTCCGCGCGGGTTGTATGAATTTTCTTTTACGATTACATTGCCGAATTTAAGTTTTTTGCTTTTTTTCACTAAAATTGTGTTTTTAGGGCTGGATTTTGTTGTAACAAATGAATAGAACACAAATCTAGTTGAAAAACGGTCGGAAAATTCGACAATTTTCCTGAAGAAAATTCCAACGTTTTGCAGTCATAATCATGGTCATGAAGCTACAGTTTCAGTTTTTGCCAACCTGTCAATTACACGGTGTAGGTATAGCTGCTATCAACTTCTTAATAAGACGGGATTAATATGTAAGCTCTTCAGTTTAAGTTACAAATAAGCTAAGACGAGTTAGAGGTACTTAACCGAAGTAAGTGATGTGGATATATGAACTTCATAAGCGGGGTTGGTAGTTTGAAACTTGGCATGCTATAATGTGACCTTTTCAATGATAATGCTAGTCATATGAATAGTCAAAGTTTATCTGCAATAATCTCAACGGTTAAGACACGATTTAATAGATTTGGGTCCAAGACTCCAAGTTCACCGACAAAATAAATTGAAAACTTATCTTTTTCTATATAAAAAGCCATGTTAAACGGCCGGCTTCAATTTCAATTCAAATTCAATTTGGACGGCTGTTATCTTGTCGGTGAACTTGGACCTAAATCTATTAAATCTCGTTTTAAACTTTCACGGTTTTTTACTACACTAAACAATTTACTTACGGGATAACTTCCGTGATTTTTGTTTGGATTGAGTTCCCGATATTTCGACGCTGTTGCAAGCGCCATGATCGCGGGTAAACTGGAGAATGCGGGTGGATGAAACACTTAAAATAAAATAATTGTTAGGAGCAGACAAATCTGTCTACCCTCTTTCTTAGTCTTTTGCTACGCTCACTACTGGAACTCACACTCGATTGAAAGTCACGGCAAAACACACTCACGGTATCAATAAGTTTTTCGGAGTCTTTGTTACGAGGTTTTATATTGCGTTTTAGTTGACATAACACTGGATTCCATACACTAGACAATTTGAAACCACCTTCCCTATTGAAATTCTTGTGTTTGGCGATTTCAATTGCTTCTTTTGTGAGCCTTGGAATGTAATGCCGCATGCCGGTCCGTCCATAGAATTTGCGGCTTGTGAAGCTCAACCCAGTGATTCGGGCCTGACTCCAGTAGATGTTCAGCTATGGCAGATTTTTTAATTTCATTGTTTTTGACTGCCTTAATGTGTTCATTGATACGACATGAAACCGTTCGCTTTGTTTGGCCGATATACGATTTTCCGCAACTGCAATTGATTTTATACACTACAGGATGCTCAAACGGTAGCTTGTCCTTTGGAGAACGTAGTGCTTGCCCAATTTTCTTATAAGGAGTAAATACGGTCTTTATCGTATATTTCTCAAGCAAACGACCTATCTTGTCTGTTACTCCTCTAAGATATGGCAAGAATATTGGCTGCCGTTCCACTCTAGACTTAGCCTTATAAGAAAATTGGGCAAGCACTACGTTCTCCAAAGGACAAGCTACCGTTTGAGCATCCTGGAGTGTATAAAATTAATTTCAGTTGCGGAAAATCATATATCGGCCAAACAAAGCGAACGGTTTCATGTCACAGCCAAAACGTAACTCTTCGTATAGCGTTGTGTTCCTGTGGTGAGTAAGGTCGCCACAGCTCCTGAGGGTGCGCTGTGTTGACAGCGGGGGATTAAACAATTTTGAAGAAGAAACGAAATAGGTACCTACTAGCAATGTGCAATTGCTAGTACGTAACCTCATAGGGTCATTCCCAATAACTAATCTATCGGCTCTTTACCCTACTAGTGATAGATTTTTGACATTACATCTATATGTAGAACTTTTGTCAGAAATCTTTCTCTAGAAGGGGAAACAGCCTTTTGGGAACAGCCACTAGACACCACTGGCTTACATTAATTGAAAACATCTTAAATAAACCTTGATGGAGGACTTTTCGCGCACAACCATAATCAAAATATCAGTATTTTTTACGTTTCGACCAAGTTACATTGACCGTGGTCACGAGAATTGGATTTCATCGAATTTTAGTCAGTCGATAATGTTACCGGGGCTCAATAATAATAATAAATCTCGTTGCCGTAGATATTTAGCCTCAGCCTTAACGTGTTACGTTAATAATAAATCTAGGAGGCATTGAGTGGCCTGAGAACGGAGGCACTTGAGCACTCTCCACTGCTGTAGGTACTTATATGAGACAATTAAACTATTTTCAACTGGGTTTGCGACAATAAAACATAAAATTAACAATGGCCCCTTACTAATAACCACTAGTTAAATATACAATTCAACCTTGTCATTTCTAAGCCAATGAATAGAGATGGCAATTTAAGAGCTATTTAATTTAATCATCGTTTATAAGTAAGGGGGTGGAAGTATAACGCCTGAATTTAAAATCATGCGATGCACTGCAAACGTGAAACGCGTACGAAACGCGTACGATCGTATGACATGCGAGCCGCGCTGTCTGGCCGTGCTGTCGGTCAGCGTGACTGTGAAACCAGCCTTTATTTTTCTTAGAATTATTAATCTGTAGCTTGATGGGCTCGTGGCTAAATGACGGCCGCGCTGATCGATCGATCTGCGAGGTTAAGCTGCGCTTGCCGCGGTCAGTCCTTGGATGGGTGACCGTACTTTACACATCGAGACCCCTCCGTGCCTCGGAGATCACGTTAAGCAGTCGGTCCCGGTTGTTATAGGAATATCTTTGACAATCGTTACGGGTAGTCAGAAGCCCTAAATGTCTGACAGCTGGTCTAACATTCGAATACCGGTATTACCCATTAATTGGGTTGTGGAGGTCAGATGGCAGTCGCTCCACGTAAAATATTGGTATTCAGCCAAAACTAGTTAGACTGGATGCCGACCCCAATATAATTTGGGAAAAGGCTAGGCAGATGATATTAATCTGTAGCTTAAATTTTCTCGAAGGGCTTAAGAAAGCTCTTCTTTTTTCTCCATTAAGTATTAAATCTTTCCATTAAAAATGTAGGTTGAAAAAACAGCCTAGAAATTGGAAAACTCGAGGAATTGCTTCATCATCAACCATCCATGACGTCAATCTTAACAAAAACCTAACTTAAAAAAAACTCTCATTTCAGATGGTAAAGATGAAATTACTCACCCTCATACTGGGCGTGGCCCTCACTGGGGTAGTGCACTCCGCCCCCGGCCAATCAGAGGACGCGAACAACGAAAACGAACCAATAGAATCACAGGAAAATGATGGAACGAGACGAGTAGAGGTTCCAGAAATGGTTTTACAATTGAAGTATGAACAAGGGGAACTGAATAGGATATATCTGACGCAATTTAGGAAGGATACGAAAGCGTGGGAGCCCTCAGTGTCTGCCCGAAGCAACTTGTGTGCGGACTTGTGTCACGCAGGTTGTTACTTGGCTGTATAGCTTTTGTCCTTTGCCTCGTAGAAAGGCAGTTTGTTTTCGCGGCCATTTTGGTTTTCGTGTTAAATGTGACGTTTCGTGTTTTTTTTTATTTTGTTTTTTTTTGTGTTGAAATGAAAAGTTGTGTTGGGTAAGTACCTAAGTACTTATTTTTGATTATTGTTTATGTTGAAAGTAGTTTTAAAGCCTACCCGGCTTTAGGAATAGTTAATTTTATTTTTATGTAGGTGGTTGAGTAGGTAGATATACCAACGATCAGCGAAAAATTTGACAAGGTAAAAATAAAGCGATAAAGGTATGTAACTTGCCTACCCCATATTGTATTGCACTGTTTGTTATGTAATTTGTTATGTTAGTAGTTTATGATTAAACCTAAACTGATTCGAATATTTTTAAAAATCCCAATAGTTTATTTTTATGCACACGAAAAGTATCTAAACCACAAAAATGAAACAAAAAATCTAAAATGAAAATAGGTAGATACCTAATGCAACATAGGTACATAATTAAATAATATCAAAACGTAAGTAGATACTCATGAGCTCCAATTTGTACCTACAGGAAATAACCACGGTTATTTTACAAAAACAACACATTTTTTTAACAAATAAAAAATAGGTAATTATAACATTAACAACCTGTTTCATTTCACACTATTTTTGAGTTGGCAATACCTAAGCATACCTAACTCAAATAAACGGATACAAAATGCATAAATTGCCAAGCTAAATAAAATCTCGTATTTACCTAGATACGACTATTATTTTGTAGAATAGAAAATAATGAGGCTTGGTAATGACTTTTTAGGGTTCCGTAGTTCTGACAAGGAATACCTTATAGTTTCGTTATGTCTGTCTGTCTGTCTGTTCGAAGTTTTGCTAAGAGACCGTTAGTACTTAGCTGTAATTTTGTAAGAGTGTGTCTATCAATTACGCCGACAAAGTGGTAAAATAAAATTTTGGAAAATATTTTTTTTTAGGGTAGCTCCCCTACATGTGAAGTGGGGATGAATATTTTTTTCGTGGTCTACCCCATCGTGTGGGGTATCGTTGAATAGGTCTTCTAAAATGACGTGGGGGTTGCTAAAATTTTTTTTCGATTTAATGCTCCATTTACGAAATATTAAACATTAAAATGCAAATTTTTGTTTAAAGTAAGGCGTCCCCCCTCTATAAGCTAAACTGACCTCTTGCAAATTCTGGAAAAATTCACGATGATAGTTTATTTCATTAATTTTAAAGGAAATGTATAGCGGTTAAGATAACTTTATTAGTTTAGCAGTAATAGTCGTTGAACTTGGGGGTTGGATAATTTTGTACCAAATACAAAATCCTTCGCATTAATCCTTTAAAGTGACCAAGATGAAGTAGTTGCTTGTTGCTACTACGGAACCTTTCAATGTGCGTGGCCCGACACGCAGTTGGCCGGTTTTTATATTTTATAATATTTCGAGTGATAACCGACGTGGCTACGATTGACATTATGAGTATAGAAAAGCGAGAGAAGAAAATCTATAGAGCATTTTTTCTAACTCAGAATGTTCCGCGAAAAAAGGGGTACAGTATACAGGTTATACAGGGTTACTTGTAAAACACTTAAAACCTTGCAGGACTTATAAATTGATCTCTCATTTTTGTGTTATTTCCTACAAAACAATAAAAAAAAACCGGCCAAGTGCGAGTCGTACTCGCGCACCAAGGGTTCCGTATCATTTTTGGACGTATAAAGCGAAAAAAACCGGACCGCATAAGTAAGTTTGTTTGTGAAGGAATTTTGATGATTTTGAAAAAACTGTACTAGTTAGGATCATCGTTTTATTTTTGGTGCAATATTTAGGTCAATTCCTATCAGCTATAATTATTTCAGATTTTTCGCTCCGCAAACTTCGGAGAAAAGGGGGGGGGGGAATTGTATTTTTTCAGACATTTTTCATCATATGTCGAAAACTGTGAGACATAAAATAAAATAAAAATATATTTTGAAATGTACAAATTAAGCCCTTTCATATGATATGTCACTTGACCTAGTAACCCCACTTTAAAATTTCGGACCCCCACTCCGGCCCCTTTTGCAATGAAAATAAAAATATTTTTTGACTTTTTTCATTTGCAATAAAGTTGAACAAGCATTCTTTATAACTGTTCCAAATTTCAAGTCGATAGCATAAGTAGTTGCTGAAATAATCAGGTGTGACAGACAGACAGACAGACAGACGAAGTCGCACCATAAGGGTTCCTTTTTTACCATTTTGGTACGGAACCCTAAAAATGATAAGTTATTGTAATGATTTGATTTAAAAGAGTAACCATGGAGTTTCTTGTCCATTCTTCTCCATAGAAATCTACGCTTTGGAACGGGCATCTAGCTTCATCATTCTGATCAATTGACCAACTCTTTGACAATTCAAAAGCACCTGTAAGTGGTCTAATTGAAATAAGCTTTGACTTGACTTTTGGACTATTGTTTTATGACTTTTTGTGTCTCCTACTATAAGAATAAGCAAGTGTCTCCTAGTGTTAGTGAATACGGGCATTAAGTTTCATAGTAGCTGACACGTTTCTTCTCTTAGGACTTGGTGGCGAGGCCTGTGGCACCACCATATGCTCCGGGCTGATCCCCACTGGACTCGCAACAGCTCTGGAGGATGGTAACCAGACTGACGTCGTGTATGGGCAGCCGAGGTACACCGTGTGCCCTGCGCTTTGCAACAATCAGCTGGGTAAGACTTGCTTATTATTATAATCTGTCTATTATACCTCCATCTCTATTCTACCAAGAACAGGCAAAGTTCTTCCTATCCAACTCGTTAACTCTTCTACCCGAGCATGCGGCGATACGTGCTTGACGTTGCAGACTTGTCGACTGAAGAATATAAACATTTATTCTCTTCATTGTAAGTATGCATATGTATATATATATGTATGTATATATTTATATAGGTATATTTATATAATTTATTATTATATATATTATATAATACATTATTATGTATGTGTAATATATAAGTATTTATTTTAGGAAAATTATATTTATACCATAGACAGCCCCATATCGTGTCCAACTCACTTGGTGTCCATCCTATGGTTGCCTGGAAGAAATCGCAAATAGCGATAAGGCCGCCCATTGTATGTTCTTGTTATAAATGTTCTGTACCTATATTATATTTGGTGTACAATAAAGTATATATAATAATAATAATAATATGCATAAAACGAGAGAAATCTTTCTACAATCCAACAAAACCCGTTTCTATCGTGGTCAAAGCTAAGCTTGCAAGCTTTAGTCAAAACTAGTTTTCACCGACATATTTCAGTCAAAACTAGTTTTGATCAAAGGTAGTTTTGACTGCTTTTTGCAGTCAATACTAGTTTTGACTGGTTAAGAGTTTTGACTGTGACAAATACATAATTCATTACTGTTGAGAGTCATATTTTTATCAACATACGACCAGCACGCTTCGCATGACCAATTTTATCTCTATTCTACCAAAGAACAGACACAGTTCTTTGTATCCAATTCGTTATCTCGTCTGCCCGAGCACGCGGTGACCCGTGCTTGGTTTATCAAAGTTTTGTCTACTGAAGAATAGAAACATTTCTTCTCTTCATTGTATGCATAAAACGGTAGAAATCTTTCTACAATCTGTCACTTTGTCTATTCTGTAGACAAAACCCGTTTCTATCGTGGTTAGGCTAAGCGTGCTGCAGTCAAAACTACTTTTGACCGGTCTAAACTCTTAGTTAAAATTACTAGGAAACGCATCTATCAAGTTGCCCAGAAAATATTTGATAAAAAGTGTGTTCCGCCAGAAGACTCATTGTCGCCCCTTCGCTGAGCTCGCAAAGGTAGTTTTGACCAGCCCGTCTGTTCTGTACCGACATCATGTACGACATCATGATATCACCGCTAGAACTGCCGATTTGTTTGCGATCGTTCGAGGGAGAATGTCACGGTGAGATTCTCCCTCAAACGTTCGCAATAGACAGGCAGTTACCTAAGAGTTTAACAACTAGTCCAATATTGATGTGACATTCTGTTGGTCAGGCGCACCTCTCTGCAACTGCGTCAGCAGCGTTGCTGACCACGCCGTGGACTGGGTCGCTGTCTGCACCGCCTTCTGTTACGATGGGTACGACCTCAGTGGTAAGTCAGCATCAGCCACGCTCTGGTATGCTGGAGTTTGATTAAACGCCTATTATTTTTTGTATAAATAATAATACTGTCGCCTCCACGTCACCTAAAAGCTTGGAAGCTTAAATGCGTTGTTATGACAACGGCTATTTTAAGGGATAGGATTTTTACTATTTTTACTAACATTCGTTTTTATCCTTACATATTACATTAGTTTAGGTATTTCAATGAACAGCAAACATTTATTGGAAAAAAATAATATTAAGATTGTATTGATTTTAAACAAATATACCTACTTATCGGCGCGTCATAAGAATCTGTTGGTCTGCGATCCGAACGAGAATATCATCCGTTACGTTGGACGACGCCAGTGATTCATATGAGAATATCAGCCGGCAACTTGACGTAACACCAGGGCCCCAATTCTGCTATTGCAATTGTGTATGAATGGTGTCATAATGACACCATAACGGTCAAAACCTAAGCGCTCATTGGCTTAGAGTAAGACTATCTGTTTCGTCATTGGTCAAAACGATGTAATTGAGAGACCATTCTGACACGATTATGACAATTGCTTTAGCAGACTTGGGCCCCAGGGCCCCAATTATGCTATTTAAATAGTGTATGAATGGTGTCATAATGACACCATTACTATCAAAACCTAAGCGGTCATTGGCAAGACTAACTCTTTCGTCATTGGTCAAAACGATGCCATTGAGACACTATTCTGACACGATTATAACAATTGCATTAGCAGACTTGGGGCCCTGGTACTGGGGTGACGGCCGGCCATAGAGAAAGAGACAAAGAGATGTCATTCAGAGGAATCTGTTGCACATTATGGTACATTCGAAGGAGTATGTAATCGGTTGTTGGGAACGTTCTAGAATTAGTTCTAGAAGCTCGGATGGTTGCGAAGGTTCCGAATGATATTCCTGAATCTCGCGTACCTACTTGGTGGAACGTCGTTATATTGCCATTTGAGTGTAAAACTGATTATAGAGTCTTGTGATTATCCTAAAAGTCTGTTTCATTCGCTTGGTTCTCCTCGCCCACAAACCCACGCATAAGATAGCATTTATGGCTTCTTCTGATTAAGTCTACGTACTGCTTTATATTTATCTTGATATTTATTTACGTTCCATAGATACGTTTGATAATTTATCTAGTATCGCCTGTGGTCAAAATTCGACGAATTATGAAAAAAATGTTTAGCTTTCGGCACTCCTTCACCTTCTGAACTTGAACTATGCTAAATCTCACACTCCTCCCTGTGCGCAATCTGCTTAAAAATGGGTACAAAGAAAGAAAGAAAGACAGAAAATTTATTTTGCAGTATTCACGTGTTAGGTAATATTCAGATTTTTGTTTTAACCAATTTTACCCTACAGGCTGTCCAACGTGTGAGACGGGAACCGCCGCGGCTTCACCCCATTTTTTATCCGCTCGAGTCCTCAACACATACGAAGGCTGGGCAGCATGGTGCAACGTACAGTGCATGCAAGGCCACGGAGGCGCAGCCTGCAACTGCGACCGAGCGCCATTCCAGTAACGTGAACCTATTCTACCTTTAACACGTTTTACCCTCCCTTAAAATGTTTAGAAAACCACAACTGCATCAAGATCCAACGTATATTTCAGCCACAATTTCAGCTTTATAGATTTTAACCAATTTTACCCTTTTAATCGTTTTTACCCTTATAAAAAATAGATAGTTTTAGAAGTTCTTCTACAAAGTAGTATAATATTTCTTATGTAATATTGATTAATTTATAAGTTTCTGTTGTTAGAATAATATTTTTGTGTGTATAACACACTTGTTGCCCGCACTATCGCACAAAGAATATTGGTGTGCAATTTCCTTTTTAACCCTTTTGTTCTTTGATTTTTGTACTATAAGGTATATAGGGTTTTAATAAAAATATAATATATAATCGAATGAAATTAAATGCACATTAGCTATAATCATGTAACGGTCTAGGTATAAATTATATACCACTCACATATTTTAATCATTTTCAATGATTTAATCTTACATTTAAGTGCAAAGTACATGGCTTGCAATTAAGTACGTACAATTAAGGTACATAAATAAATAATAACATTAGGAAGTAAGCATGTATTATTGATTTTAATTCTTGAATTATTTAAATCTAAGCACTATTTAATCAACATATTTTAAGATATATTTAATCATAATTATTGTAATCATAAAAATAAGAAATGAAAAATCTGCGCGAAAGACAATATTACGAGTAAAACTTAAATGTAACATTCCATTTAATGTGATTTACATTTTCATTTATTAAAGTTTATTTTTCATTTATTTTCGTTTTTATTTTTTGTTTTTCTCCTTTTAATTTGAACCTACCAGTCAATTATTGATTTCGACTCCCTAAATTTTTCAATTTTAATAATTCGTGTTATTAAAAAATAGTAAAAAGTGTGTAGCGTTACGTCGTGTAGTCGGTGTCGTCGAAAATGTGTGTAGTTTTTACAGAATAGAGTTTTAATCATAGCATATCTTTAAAACTACCCTTGCTTTTCAGGTTTTATACCAAAACCTTCTGAAATTCACTACAACTAGATACTTTAAAATCTTTTACGCATATCTTGAATTTTTGAATTGGGTATCACAATAGCTACACAAAGTTTTGAATTGGTATTCAGTGAGGTCATCATAAAAACTGAATACATGCATTATTGTGGGTACGCGTGTGTTTATCGTAAACACCTTTACAGCGAGAAAATCACATACCTACTGAGTCGAAACAAGCGTTCAGGAATTAAAAAAAAAAGATAATCAGTTCGGAATTCAGTTATCAGTAAAAAAGTATTAATATGACATGATTAAAACATAATTTTGAATATTATTCTTATTTTGGTAAATAAAACTGTAAAGTGTAGCAAATAGCCAGCAGAACTAGCCTAAAATAATAATTATTAATTATAATGTTCAAATAAAATTTTAATATTTTTAAATGATAAATTAATTGTAAGATATATATAATAATAATATTTGTATGACGCCAACAAGCAATTATAATATTTGCAGTGATACTTGTAAAAGCAACGTATTTGTATTAAAATTTGGCCACATTCGCGGCACAAATTCGTTTAAAATAAGAAAATTCAGTGTCAAAATACATTTGAATATTTAAAAAGTGCAACTGTATAATAAATAATTTAAAAGTATTATTAGGGTAAGCTCAGTCATTTGTAAAAATATCGAAATTAATTCAGCGTTAAACAAAAAAAAAATATTGTTCTTTTTTTATTTCTTTCTTCAAAAGAAAACCTGTTAATTCTCTCTTTGAAATAATATTTCTTCATCTTTAACGCTTTGGAAATTTTCTTTCTTTAAAATTACCAATATTCTTCAGACTGGAGAAAGGTAGATTTTTTAAATTCAATGATTTTTAAGATTTAAAATTAACCTTTTCACCTCTTTAGGGCTGAAATTTCTAAAAATCTCTCCTTAGGGTACTCAAGGAATATTTCTCCAAATTACACATCTCTAAGTGCAGCGGTGTCAGTCAATCAGTCAGTCACAATATTGTTTTATAGGTACAAATAATAAAAAGTAATTATTTAAATAAATATGCTGCGAGTAGGTAACTTGCTAAAAAATATATCACTTAGGATAACGTGCAATATTTTATTTACGATCGCAAATAACACTTACCTTAATAAAACTCCACTTCAAAGAAGTAAACATTCCCAAACTTGTACTTTGCATAGATATATTTATATTGTATGTAAATGTATGTATGTAAACACAATTACAAAGTCACACTTTTAAATCAACAATAAAATTACAAATCACACTTTTAAATCAAAAATTCACAAAACTCGAGCAACACTTTTTTATTAGCCACTTACTCAAAAGTATTTCTTACGTTTATACAAATTATTACAAAGCACTCCGTAACGTGCTATGGCGACGAACAGAGATAAATAACTAAACAAGATTTGGTCCAGAGTTCGCAATATATAGAACTGACACTTAGTTAAATTTTAATACATTTTTATTATTACCTCTTGATAGTGTGAATAAAAACATCATAGATTTCAGCTGCCTATCTATTCTGTGCCGACATGCTGCGTGATATCACCGCGACAACTGCCAATTTGTTTGCGAACGTTCGAGGGAGAATCTCACCGTGACATTCTCCCTCGAACGTTCACAAACAAATTGACAGTTTTGATAGTGTAATATCCCCTTGCAGTGATAGCCTAGTGGTTTAACCATGTGCCTTCCACGGCGAATGGTTCGAGTTCGATCCCGAGGCACGCACCGCTGACTTTTCGAAGTCATGTGCGTATTAGAAATTAATTATCACTTGCTTTAACGGTGAAGGAAAACATCGTGAGGAAACCGGCATGTCCTCGAACCAAAAATTCGAAGACATGTGACGTCCACCAACCAGCACTGGGCCCGCGTGGTGGACTACGGCCCACTCCCTCTCACAGAGGAGGCCTGTGTCCCAGCAGTGGGAACATTATAGGCCGATTATGCTATGCTTATGCTAATATCCCCTTACAAAAACAGTCTGTGACATTTCTATCCATTCCACAGACAAGAACAACGCCGTCTAGGATTCTAAATTGATTAATTAGAGCGACTTGATCAAGTTTGTTGTTTATTAATTGTCTCTGGTTGTGTGATTGTATATTATCTTCACGGTATTCTACATATAACTAGGTGAGTAAATGGACTGAATGTCTATTCTACACCGACATGCCGCGCGATGTTACCGCGAGAACGTACCCCTATCATGAGTTTTTTTGACGTGTAGTATTGTTAACGTAAGCATATTTTGAATTGAAAATACACGTTTGTTACACAATAATTATATAAATTAAATACTTAATTAATTTCTTTGTATTTTTTTAAATGTGCAAATTGTATAAAATTTTATCAAAATGTTCCAGGACTGCTGTATTTTAAATTCAAAATATGCTTACGTTAACGAAACTATACGTCAAAAAAACTCATGATAGGGCTACTGCCAATTTGTTTGCGAACGTTCGAGGGAGATTGTCACGGTTTCATTAAAATTGATATGCTTTTAGTGATGATCGGTTGGTTTAGGCGTGAAAAGGTAACAAATAAACATACTTTTGTAGTGAAAGCGCCAGGATAAAGAATAAGAACTAAGTCATAATTCTACAGTTATTCTAAACACTTAAAATTGTTTGAGTTTTAAGATAAGGTATAATATCAAATGGGTTATGTAGTTCCTGAATTACCCAAAAATAAACATCTACTTCTTTTATTAAGATATGTTAAAATATGTTGTAGGTATAATTATTGTACAAAGCTTTGAAATATATATAAATATTTTTAAAATATTTATAACGGTATATTTCGAACTCTTCGAGATCCGCCTATAGCCTCTTTCCAACGTTTTTAAGCTAAAAATTCTAGATCTAGATGATCTAAATAATCTAGACAACCCAATTACTAGGAAATATCAAGATTTGAAGCCATCATCTTATCTTGCAACATTGCGGTATGCCACATTACTGTATGCCACATTGCCGCATGCTTCAAGAACGCACGATGTCATAATGTTCATGCGGCATGCTAGAGAGAGCGCCGCATTTCTCAAAAATGAACGATGACATAATATTCATGTGGCATGCCAGATTGCCGCATGCTTCAAAAACGAACAATATTGCGTTTGCGTATGTGGCAACAAGCTGCAGATTGCCGCAAAGTGTATTCCAATATTTTTGTTAAAAATAAAAATTATTTTTGTTTGTCTGCATAATATGTCACATGGTGTCGGGTGTATGGCATGCTACAAGGCAATGCATGCCACATTGTGGCTAAATAATAACCTTTGTTCAGGCGACTTCAGATTCAAACTGCATGTTAGTTTACACTTTGCGACTTCTACCTCTATCTGACTATTCCATTTTAACTAAGATTTTTCTAGCAGTCTATCGCCACTTATCGCTCTGGGTAGAGAAGTATTAAGTACCACAACATACTGTATAAGGAATATAGATATAATTATAAGATCCAAAATAGTGTTTAAGGTGGGAATGTTTCATTAATAAATTATAAATAATTATGTCATGATATGTGAGGGAAAGTGTGTTAGGTATTACAGTTTTCATTTTAATTGACTTGGAATTATTTAGCATCGCCGCAAACACTCGCAATAACCACAAAACGCCGCCAAAACGCCGCGCCGCTACTATCATGTGCGCCGAGTTCTTATAAAATGTTTAGCACCCACTACACTACTTGCGAAGTTCCTAGCTGAAATTGACCGAAGATCATTAGAGTATGTCACTACACGAAGTGACACTCTACACTCTAGTCCACGGTCAACTTCGCGAGGAGTGTAGTGTGCTTATAAAAACTGTAACCCACAGCTAGATAGCGGCGTTTAGACTATAGCATGCTAGATTTTGATAAATGGAAATGCTCAATACTCAATACTCACTCACTTTTATCGTCACTTTGTTAAGAATATATTTGTATTGTTTATTTTAAGTAAAGCGAAACTGAGGGCTTGCATGCGTGCATTCAATGCTTAATAAAAAGTGAGTCGCGTGCAAATGTGAACGTGTGTGAGCGGGAATGTTGCGTGCGATTATGTGTGAGTTGAAATATAAAGGGTGTGTATGTGTACGTATGAGTTGATCTTCATGCCTGAATGTTTGTGTAAGTATGGAACGGACGAATGTTGGATTGGAACAGAATATGTATGAATATGTGTGTGTGCAATTAGATATAAATCAACCAAGAATAATCACAACAAACAATATCACAAAAGTCTTCCATTAGTTAAGGGTTAGTTTGTAATATACCTACAATATCATAAAATTATCAATAATTAAAATGTAAAATATCTGTACATAATAAGTATAGGAAATATATCTTTAAATAAATACTTCGATAGCCTCGTTATTGTTAAATTAATAAAAAAAATGTTAACGTTTAGATGTAAAAGTAATTATTATTCAACATAATATAGGTAGGTAATATTTTTAATGATAATTTCCGCTAGAACTTAAAATATAAGTACCTACATACCTAAATTTTTTACAAGTTCAATAATTTTGATAATAGAATCCTTTTAGTCATTTATCAGTCTTTAACTAAATATCTAAACTAAACAATAAACATATTATATTTTTTAAATGATACCCATTAAAATATTGATAGTAGTAGGTACGTAGGTTTCCTAAGTTAACGATTTTCGGTGCGAGTGTCAACATATGCGGCAGAAATAGCTATATTCTGTGTAGGTATGCGTTGACTTAAAAACTTGATTTTTTACTGTTTCAAGGGACCATAGACAAATATTTTATAGGTATTAATTTCAACTTGATGCCTCTATGCGTTCCCGAGAAAAAGAGTCCTTTATTAACCGACTTCAAAAAAGGAGTATGTATGTATGTATGTTTGTATGTGCGCGATTTTCTCAAAAACTACTGATTCGATTTGGATGGGGTTTTCACTAACGTAATCTACATACTTTCAGGAAGGTTTTAGTATATAATACATTATGTAATTATTCCTATGTACAAAGTTATAGGCATAAATGTACACACTCCGTAGAAGATTTACTGTTGAACGAATTCGTGAAAGTAATCTAACACGGGATAAATAACTAAAAAGGGAAAAATAAAAAACTTTTTTAACAAAAAATAACCGACTTCAAAAATCCACTACAAAGAAAATAATAATTTTGGTTTCGGAAGTCGGTGGCAAAAAAAAGCAAACAAAAACCAAAGCCACCGACTTCCGAAACCAAAATTATTATTTTCTTTGTAGTGGATTTTTGAAGTCGGTTATTTTTTGTTAAAAAAGTTTTTTATGGGTTACTATTTTTCATTTTGAGGTATGGACCCCTTAAAATAAAAATTATAGAAACCAACATAAACCTACACATAAACACATGTATAGATATATGTAGAGTAAAAGCGCGCTTTAGTACATTATATTTGGAAAGTAACGCACAATATCTACCGTTGTTAAGTTAGATAAACAAAGGGCCAATCACGAATAATTGTGACGTTCCGTAGCGTAAATGTAAGCGAATTTGGTATCGGTAATACACGTTGCTACATTGTATTTATATAAATTATGTGTATGCTTTATTTGTATAACTGTAAATAGAAAAGTACGTAAATTGTATTAAATTTAACCAAAATGTAATATGATTGTTGTATTTTAGATTCAATATTCACTTAATGTTCACGATATGATACGTCAAAATTCTGCTAGGCCTACTTATTGCCTGTATTTAAGTATGCGAAACGTGTGCGTGACAACAAATGCGTGCATGCATGTTGTAGGTTTCAATTAAATAAGTGTAGATATTATGTGTTTCTAATGCGTGCATGTCACTTATTGCGTGCAATTAAGTGTGCGCTTTCAACTTATTGCGTGTTAATACATTTATGTGAAAAATGTGTATGTGTATGCGTATATTATGCATGTTTTGTGTAAAAATTAAATAACTGTTTATAAAATTTAAAATTCACTGTCGCGGTTGTATTTTTAATATTTATATAAATATTTCGATGTATCTATTAAACTTAATTGTTTTATGAAATTATCACCTATTTGGCTATCAGTTGTCTAATATTATTGATGTTATCACGGTTTCTGGGACCCTATTTAGGCTGCCTTTCCACCAGAGATGTGAGCGAGGAATGTGTGTGACGGCCACCAATAGGATCGCTTCATTTTTATAGCTAAGCATATCTTTATAAACATTAAGCAATCGTATTGGTGAGCGTCACACACATCCGTACTGCTCATAATATAATATCAGACCTGTTTATAAACTGTCCCACTGCTGGGCACGGGCCTCTTCTCAGAATGAGAGGGGGTAGGCCATAGTCCACCACGCTGGCCAAGTGCGGGTTAGCGGTGCGTGCCTCGGGAGCGAACTCGAACCATTCGCCGTGGGAGGCAGACGGTTAAACATTAGGCTATCACTGCACATATCATGAAAAACTGCTCATATCATGAAAAAAATGTTTCTTTGGGATAGTTGTTTGTTATCATGAGTACAACCATGTATTTTAGTATCAGCCACAAATTACCATTGCAGTCACCCTTTATAAGAGATTTCAAAACAACTGACACGCGCGGGTTTGAACCCGCGACCTCTGACGTACCGTCGCGTTGCCAAAGTCAAAGTCAAAGTATTTATTAGTGTGATTTTTGGTGATACCTCAGATCATAGAAACAAGTGTGCCAAGGCGCTATTGAGCTCGACGCTTTCATACGGTCACATTGACCGTATATAAAAAATACATGGCGACGAACCAAACACGATCGATGATATAAATACAGTGTTTTAGTTTAGTGCTAGTGTTGTGTAACAATTAACAGTGTTAGATTGAGGATATGCGGGATTTTTAATGTGTGAGAGATCTTTTTATTCCCAAGGAGTGCTTGTAATTGTGTCGAAAAATGTTCTAAAAGTGGCAACAGTTGTTCCCGTACTAATTTGCTATGATGGCATATCTCCTTGTTTCTATGATCTGAGGGTGATACAGTTAGGTCTTATACTTATTATGTGGTACGTACTAATACTGATATCGCCGTCGCTCGGACCACTTATGATAAGCATAACATGGCTTTGACATGTATAAAATTCACAAAAATATACTTATAAATTAATGCCTAAGATGGTATAGGCATGTACAAAGGCCCTGCCGGCCTGGCATGACCACGATAGAAACGGGGTTTGTCTACAGAATAGACAAAGTGACAGATTGTAGAAATATTTCTACCGTTTTTTGCATATCTACAATGAAGAGAAGATAGTTTCTATTCTTCAGTAGACAAAATTCTGATAAGCCAAGCTCGGGTCGCCGCGTGCTTGGGCAGAAGAGATAACGAGTTGGACAGAAAGAACTTTGTCTATTCATTGGTAGAATAGAAATAGAATTGGTCATGCTAAGCGTGCTGAAGATCATGTGGTCCAATTGGCCTTGAACCTGACGAACAAAGAGGGAGGCCCTCCTTCAACTTGGTGGTCAAAATATGTAGAGAGATCTTTTCCAAGCCCGATTGCCAGAACCAACAACCCAAGACAGATTGTCTTGACGCAAAAAAGTGAAGAAACCCGACCTCAAATAATGGGAAAGGGAAGGACAAAGAATATACATAGGTAATAACTATGCGATCGCGATAAGAATAGGAACGTCAATGACCTCGACTGTCAAATAACACTTGAAAAGTAAGTCTTACAAAGAAAATTAATTTGCGAATCAAGAACGTTATTTTTTTTTCACTTTATTTATCTGAGTCTTTGATTTACCAAATCTATTGTACTTATTAGATTTTTTAATATAAAACAACTCAATTTTCAATCCAAAACGTCACAATATTGCGCAAAGTCAGTCGTATTCTTAATTCAAACCGATTTACTGTTTAGAAACTATTAGGGTTTCGGAAACTTGTATTAGGTACAAGTAGTTGTGACTTTTATGAGTTGGCTTGACGACTTTAATAACAAATACTTTTAAACTTCGCGCTTTGTACACATTATAGAAAACACTTAGATACAAGGCTTTTAGGTAGGTACATGATTAGATAGTAAGTATAAAAAGTTACGATACCTTATTCCCGACGTTTCGACCGAAATACATCGGCCGCGATCACGGGTTGACTGGCGGCGAAGTTAAGTAAAATAATAATTAGAGATAGATGGCACCAAGCGAACAAACTCGTTATCTACAAATAAATTAGTAATCATAATCTTTTTTAGGGATCCGTACCTCAAAAGGAAAAACGGAACCCTTATAGGATCACTTTGTTGTCCGCCGTCAGTCACCGGACCATAAGTGGAGCCATCTGCTCATAGATGGCGCCATTGGGTAGCAGTAGCGCCATCTATGATCATATGTCGGAACCCTTAGGGCGCGAGGCATACTCGCACTTGTCCGGTTTTTTTTTATACGACATCAAAGTTTTATAGGTAGGTACTTATCTAAATCTCTGACTGGCGGCGACAGTACCTACTTACCTACCATCTTCGTGAAGTTACGGTATTTTCATCTACCCTCGCTTTGGTTTGATAATTCTCGGAAATAAAGTGGGTACCTTTTTATGCATCCAATCATAATCATGTAATAAACTCGTGTCTAATAAATTATGAATTCATAAAGTAGAGCGTAGATAAACTGTCTTTGACTTTTAACCTTTCTTTGCGAAACTGAATACCTACTTACTTACACTCTATATCTTTGTAAAATTATATAGAAATGTATTGTAGATTTCTCATTTATGTATTGTGCGCCTTTGGAATTCTCTTCTTCACTCTTTACGCGATAGCCCATCGTTAGATGTTTTTAAGCAAATAATTAGAAAACATTTCCTGTCAATATGTCCTATTTATATGTATCCATATATGTACCTAGTATTTTATATATTATACTATGTGTACACCTATTACGTTTAAGTTTGGTATACTGTACACATATTTTAGTTTATATATATCTATTAGTTGTATTGCTTTCTCATTTGCAAATCTCTCTATCGCACGGTTTGCTGTTAGAGAATTCAAATCTGAGTTAAGCTCGCCTTTGTACATAAGATATGTCTCTGTAATATTTGTAATTTTATGTGTATACATTAAGGGCGCTCTCGGTATTTTGTCTCCTCTCTCGCTCGCACAGAACCATTTTTAAGAATGTTGAATGAAAAGATGCATTTTTGAAAAATGTAATCTGATACAGAACTACAAAATAATATTAATTTTACAGGTAAATAATTAAAACACATTTCTACTGTGATATCTAATAACCAAGGTTAAAAAAGGATTACGATGTGTTTTGAGGCATGTTTAACTCATGTGTTTTTAATCATTAAATTGGAGTTTATAATATTATAATTAATATCATTTTGTAGTTCTGTATCAGATTACGATTTTCAGAAATGCATCTTTTCATTTAACTTTCTTAAAATATATGGTTTTGTGCGAGCGAGAGAGGTGCCGAATGCGAGAGCCCTCAAAGAATGTATCTTGGTAGAATTAATATTGTTAGCTAAGTTACTATTGAGAACTCTGGGTAGGTATCCGTTATTTAGATTTTAAACATTTATTCATAATTGTTACTTATTCATAGTGTAGTGACTAGTGGTATCTCAACCATATCAAATTAAATACTTTTTTATTCCGTGTTAAATACTTAGGAGTAACCTTTAATTTTTGTAGATAATTATTAAGGCAAAGCAATAAAGCATTTATTTCAAGACTATTACTACTTTGACTTTTGATTTGCTATCTGTCAGGTAATCGGTAAAAATATACTTAAGATTGTTATTTTATGATACAAGAAGGGTGAGGCCTCTGCCTGATTCAGAAAAAGCAGGCGCGATGTTAGATTTATTTTATGTTAGAACTATTGTTTGGTCTACAAATTTTTGTGATAAAAAAGATACAAAAGTTTATCGTATCGGACAATTAAAAACATCACATAAGTAGATTTAAAGAAAACATCGTGATGCCGTGGTTATTAGCGTTGCGCGTTGTATGCAAGTAGCTCAGAGGCCCTAGACAAGTTACTTTTCTGTTAGCGTTCGCGCCAAACGCTACGGGCAAAATGTATGGCAATGACATTACCTGCGGAAAAGTCACGTGACTCACAAATGTCAATTCCATACATTTTGTCCGTAGCGTTTGGCGTGAACGCTAACAGAAAAGTAACTTGTCTAGGGCCTCAGTACCCCGATCATGAGTTTTTTTTTGACGTATACCTAGTATCGTTAACGTAAGCATATTTTGAATTGAAAATATACGTTTGTTACACAATGTTTATATAAATTAAATACTTAATTAATTTCTCTGTATTTTTTAAAGGGTAGTATTTAATCTTACAACTGTAAATCCACATTTTTCTATCAAAGTATTCGCAATTGCTAACAAAAATACTGAATTGCACACTAAATTTGCCCATCAAATAAATCAAATATACTACACTGTTTGATGTTTAAAGCTAAACTATTTTACTGAACTACTATCTGTTAACTTATAGTAAATCTAATTATCCTTTTAGTGCAACGAAACATTTAATCTGTTTTTTTGGAATACGTCACCTATTAAATTTGAAAGAACATGAGTTATTCTAAATAAAACAACAGTTAATCAGTCATGTTTATTAAATTATTGTTCTCAAAAAATCAAATAAGTGTTATCATCATAATCACTAATTAAGGCACAACGGTAAGACTACTCAGACTTTTTCAACAAATTAATTAAAATATTAAAAAATATATATTTTTATTGTACGATTAGGGCAGGTCTTGCTTTTGATGGACGTCCGCGTTTTCGTTTTATCCCAATAGGTATGTTTTTAGCTTCTGCAGGTGGTGTGACATTTATATTATCAGAAGCTATTGAGGAGAGACAAAATAAAAGACTTTATTTTTTGATTTACAAGGGGGAGGGAGGTGGTCGACGGAGCCCCGCTACGCGGGGCTCCTATTTCTGTCTGCAAGGTTAAAAGTAACCTAACACGAAGGGGTTGACGGGGGCTTCGTTCGCTCGCTTTGCTCGCTCACTGAAGTCGTCAACCCCTTCGAACCTAAATTGTCCGTGTCGGGGTGTCCAAATTCCCGAGCTCGCTTCGCTCGCTCTTGGACCTTAGTTATCATAAAATATAATAGCTAGCGTAAACTGAATGCTATCGGCGAAAGATTCGTTCGTTTACACTTAAACTCGAGCAAGTTATATTTATCTAATGAACGAAAACAATAACAAATGCACGCGACCATGCGCCGTGTACGACTGCGGAATAACATCACTCGCTCTCTCTCACACTCGTGCCGCCGTGCTTGTGAAGGAGCGAGCGCGATGCGACTAGCGCGAGCGTTGAGTGAGTGCAGTCAAAAGCGCGCCAAATAAGTTTTCAACAAAACAGTTGTACAAAGAAAAATATAGTTGGGTTAAAGGGATTTTAGTTCAACAAGTAGCAAATTAGTGTAGTCATTAGATAACCTATAACATGCATTCTTTGTTATGCAATTTAAGATAATGATTTTAGTAATTCGGTGGTAATATTGGATAATTTAGTGTGCAAATCAGTATTTCTGTTATATGGCGAGTAATTTTGTTTTAGAATGCTTATATCTGTGGTTTTAGCAAGTTTTTCGTAGTGATATTAGATAAATAAAGTCGCTAACTTTGATATATGTTAGACATTTTCTTATACGCCACATTTAGATATACAATTATTTAATTTGATAAAGAGTCATTTATTTGATATGCTGGTACATTATTAGTGGATAATTGTTGTTTGCTTAAATTTTAAATAGAGGTACAATTAAAAATTCCCCTTTTTTAAAATGTGAAAATTGTATAAAATTTTATCAAAATGTTCCAGCCGGCCTAGCATGACCACGATAGAAACGGGTTTTGTCTACATAGAAATAGACAAAGTGACAGATTGTAGAAACATTTCTACGTTTTATGAATGAAATCTGTCACTTTGTCTATTTCTATGTAGACAAAACCCGTTTCTATCGTGGTCATGCTAGGCCGGCAGGGCTGCTGTATTTTATATTCAAAACATGCTTACATTAACGAAACTATACGTCAAAAAAACTCACGTATAATTTCGTACCTACAATCAGTACCCCGACTGATTGTAGGTAGGTATAGTAAAAAACACGCGTAGTCGCACACAGTAAAAACGCGCTTCTGCGCCCCGTCGGCGCCGGCGTCGTGTGGACGGGGCAGTGTGTTTGACGCCTAATCGCCGAAATTAGATAAAATTTGACGATACAAGAACTGTAATTAAAAGGTTAATAGCCGTTTATCTTTAGTGCTGTAGGCTTGTAGAGGTCAGACAGAACGTGTAGGTACAATTTTATTGTACTTAATAATATTTTTGTAAGTAGGTATCTATACTTACAAAAATATAATATGTATCTCTTATTATACATTCTATACAAGTTGTAATTTTAGTCAGTTGAAATACGAAAAGGAGTCATTGTACTCATCATTATGAACAACTTTTACCATGGGACCAACCCTCAAATCGCGAAAAAAAATCATCCATTGGATACATTTATGTTCACTAAGGTATCTCCATAAAATGTGTGGGCAGCTCATTTTTTTTTGCGATTTCAGGGTTGGCCCCATAGTAAAAGTTGTTCATAATGATGAGTACGATGACCCCTTTTTGTATTGCGATTGACTAAACTTCTAAGCAGACTGCTAGGTACTGTATGACTTTTAGCCCTGTTTATCAACTGTCCCATTGCTGAGCACGGGCCTCCTCTCAGAATGAGAACAGATAGGCCAAAGTCCACCACGCTGGCTAAGTGCGGGTGGCAGCTAGACTTCACACACCTACAAGAACTTTATGGAGAACCCTCAGGCATGTACGTTTCCTCACGATGTTTTCCTTCGCCGTTTTTAGAGCAGTGGTGATGATTTCTCTCCGCTCTGTAGATAATTACATTATTCATCATTTATTGTATTTTATTCACATATTAATCACATTATTAAATATTTCATCGTAAAAAAATATAAAAAAATAAAACATTTAAAAATATAACAAATAGTGCCCCACCGGTATCGGGAACAGGGTCCAAGCTACCGGCGGTCAGGACTCCAGAGAAAGGAACCTCCTCACGATGCGTGCCGTGTCTAGGAGTACTGCTTTCTGTATCAAGCCCTTGATCCAGACTCCCAATGAGAGCCTCCAAAGGTGTTGGTCGAGGCTCTTAGCTATTAGTCCATTGACCGAAACGACTATCGGTACAATGACTGCTGAGTCAACATCCCACATGCCGACAACCTCGTGTGCCAAGTCAAGATATTTGATTTTTTTATCTTTCTCGGCTTTCACGAGATTCTCGTCATGAGGGACAGTGATATCAACAATCATTGCACGGCGCTCTAGTCGATCTACCACTATATCAGGCTTATTGGCAATAATAGTCCTGTCAGTAATTACATGCTTTGTTAAAATACCTAAGTAAGCGTGGTAAGTACCTTTGTAAGTAGATAAATAAACTCGATGTAAACTGTTGTAAAGACAATAAGCAACTTTTTTAATAAAATCAATGTGTTACCTACTAAGTACATTAATAAAACAAGTAATTAAGTCTTTCTCTCTAATCAAATGTCTCTTGTAAATATGATTAAGTTCATAAAACAATTGTTTTAATTATAACAGGTACCCGAATAACCATGTATTTAATTAAAATTATATCTAGTTGGTATCTATGTAAGTATTTTATTATACTTCTTCCTAATTTGGAATTAGAAAGCTGTATTAAATGTTTGCAAACTTTAAAAATGCTGTCGTTATAAAAAATAACATACCTACATTACCTACTTAAAATTTGAATTCATTAGTTGAAGTTTACCTACGCTGACACCAGACGCCGTTAATTTTTAGCGCTTATCAAAGCATAAGTTCAATGTCCAATTCGTTGGCGAACGTTCGAGGGAGAATCTCATCGTGACATTCTCCCTCGAGCGTTCGCAAACAAATTGGCAGACCCCACGGTGATATCACGCGGCGAGTCGGTACAGAAGCGATAGGCTGCAAAAGTGTCAACGTCACGACTCACTGGAGTTTTGGTACAAAAGTGTCACTTAAGTACTTTCTTAAGTTAGCAGCCATTTTTTTTTCACATTTTTTTTGTAAATTTGTATATTTTTGTCCCTAAAAACTCATATTTATATTACAATAAGTACCTACTATTTTCATAAGTATTTAATTATTTCGCCGCGTGATATCACCACGAGTCGGTACAAAATAGGCTGGCCATGGATAGGTACATGTGAAAAATGTGAAAATGTGTGTTAGTATTCTAACTCTATAAAGTATGTCTAACGCCGGCTTTACACAGTAGTAATAGTAAGTGGTGTCTTGTGTCAAAATAAATGTAAATAAATCTACGTGTTTTAGCGCAATGTGCAATGTTTTATGTAAATAATTATAAAATATAGATAGATAGATATACAACGTTATTCTTAGTATATGCCAAAGCCGATAAGGTGTCATCAGGGACCGAAAAGGTCACCCGTATAGGGGTTAACCCGGGTTATTTTTTTTGGGTTAGGTGAAAAACCTTGCATAAAGGTTAACCCGTATTCTGGGTTAATCAGCCTAATAATAACCGGTTCACGCATAGAGTTCATTTTTGTTACTTTTTTTTTCATTTTTGTTCTATTTCATTCGGGTTTATCAGCAATATTAACCGGTAACGGTATCCGTATTAAAGGGTTAACCGGTTACCCTGCATTAGGATTAACCAAAAAATATATGGGTTAGAGATTTAACCGGTAGCCTTTTAACCCGATTAATCGGTCCCTGGGTGTCATTGTAGGTACCTCTCATCATCTATCATCTCATACTTATGAACTCATCTCATACTCATCATTATGAACAACTTTTATTTTGGGACTAGCGCTGAAATCACGAAAAAGATTTCTTCTCAAAGGTAGTCATATCTAAGGAAACACCGAACTCATCTAGCTTAAAAAAAATGTTTTGACGTGTAAAAGTGTTATTTTTAACCTATTAAAAACTATTTAAAGCGGTTAAAAAAAAATGTAGGTAATAAAGACATTATGAATTTGCAAACTAAATATCATTTATCATAAGAAATCAGCTGCTCGATACATTTTAACGAACACAAATAAATTTAAGGAACTGCTGATATTTTTTCGCGATTTCAGGGTTGATCCCATAGTAAAAGTTGTTCATAATAATGAGTACAATGACCCCTTTTCAGCTTTCGCATATAAGTACTAAGAATAACGTTCGGTTGTATTATCCGTGTCAGTCCATTTTGTTTATAAAATCCTGTGATATTTTTGTTCAATGTACTTATTATCCCTGGTTTTAATCAATGTTGTTAGAAATTGTTAGATTGTAAGTTTGAATTTATTGTCGTTTGCGGTTTTTACCCAACTCGCCATTTAGTAGGTGCTTATTAGCTCATAAAGGGCTTTGTTCGAATCCGAAACAAGTTGGGGTTTGCAACAAATACACGAATAAAACCATAAACAATATTAGACTATCTCACAAAAGTTGACGAAAGCAGAACAAAAATGAAAATGGGCGCGAAACAAAAAAAAAACGGACAAGTGCGAGTATACCTCGCGCCCTAAGGGTTCCGACATATGATCATAGATGGCGCTACTGCATACTTCCAATGGCGCCATCTATGAACAGATGGCTCCACTTATGGTCCGGTGACTGACGGCGGACAACAAAGTGATCCTATAAGGGTTCCGTTTTTCCTTTTGAGGTACGGAACCCTAAAAATGGCTGATGCAAAAAAAGTAAAGTTTTTAGAATCTCGCATAAAAAGGTCAGAGTCTCTGTATCTGTACCGACATGCCGCGTGATACTATATCACCGCGGGAACTGTCAATTTGTTTGCGAACGTTCGAGGGAGTATGTCACGGTGAGATTCTCCCTCGAACGTTCGCAAACTAATTGGCAGTTCCCGCGGTGGTATCACGCAGCGTGTCGCTACAGACAGGCAGGCAATATGAAATGGATGGATTGTTTTTTAGGACCTAAAAATGCGAATGAAACGCGGTAAATGTCTAAATGTTTGTTCATAAGTTCATAATGCTACAATCAAAGTGTAACGCTGTTTAGATTAGTTGTACAATAAATGTGTTTAATGTTGTTCAGCTGTTTTATTGTTTTACCCTGTAGGCTAGCACACCTATTACTTTAGTTTAGGCATTCTGAATTTCCGATTATTTATAATCGCAAAGATCATCATTATCATCGACTGTCTGCGTGACACACGTGGCGCCATCTAGCGTCCTAAAGCAATTGTGACTGTGGAAAGTTTGTTCTTTCCCTCGGGAACAGTACTTTTTAGGGTTCCGTACCTCAAAAGGAAAAACGGAACCTTTATAGGTATTACTTCGGCTGGGGTATGGTCCCCCCCAAAGTCTAAGTCTTCGGCTGAGATATGACCCCCCCAAAGTCGCTGAGGTATGATCCCCCAAAGTTTTCAGCTGAGCTATGATCCCCACCAAAGTTTTCAGCTGAGCTGTGATCCCCACCAAAGTTTTCAGCTGAGGTATGCCCACCCAAAGACTTCGGCTGCGACCGCGCCTGAAATGATACCTAGGTGTCGTCCACACAAAGATCCAAATATTCTATTTTATAAAATAAGGCTATTTTTAGGGTTCCGTACCTCAAAAGGAAAAACGGAACCCTTATAGGATCACTTTGTTGTCCGCCGTCAGTCACCGGACCATAAGTGGAGCCATCTGCTCATAGATGGCGCCATTGGAAGTATGCAGTAGCGCCATCTATGATCATATGTCGGAACCCTTAGGGCGCGAGGCATACTCGCACTTGTCCGGTTTTTTTAATGGTCTCTCACAGACGTAGGCCTCTAATAGCCAGTACTGCGTAACCGGTTTTTTATTGAGGACGTATTATTTGCCTCCAGCCAGGCTTACAATAATTAAAACTTAAACCTATACTTATATTAAGGGACCACACGCTAAGGGCCTGGGTACCCCCTATCGGGGTACGGGCCTCGGCTTAAGGCGTCGCTGAGGGGTGGGGATTGGGGGGGGGGGGGTAATAGGAGCTGGGTCAAATCAACGAGACACGGATTTAAATATAGGTACAGTCTCGGTGTGGGCTAGCTTGAGCAAGGATCGGGACAAAATTAGGCTTGAAGAGGCAACTAATCAACTATTTATAGTAAAAGCCAACCAGCCAATTAAAGACCTTTCTACATCACTTCACCTACAAACAACTAGTTGAGTAGGGTAGTAGGTACTACACTCTTTAATTCCGAACGAAAATAATTCTGAACGATTGCCCAAAAACCCTAAACTTAGCAGCGCCCACCACCTGGCGAAGCCACAGACATATAGGTGGCGCTGGCGATGGCGAAGCGCGGTACAGAGCAGTTTTCACTGCTAAAGAAATCAGAAGAGATACGTAATCATAATCATAAAATATGGTCATGCCTTTTCTAAGGGCTTCTACCTAAATATACATCTTTTACAATTCATTAGGCTAGCGCTATGAAGCGGCGGATCCTAGTACTATTTTGATAAGCAGCATAATTAACAGACTGTAGATTTAACGCTGATAATGGTTCAACTATGTTCTCCTAGATAGCGCTGTTACCAATAACCAATTAGGTCAAAGTCAAACTATAGATGGCTCTGTTTCCTGTGAACGTGCCAGTTATTTTAAATAAGGTTAAAATAATATAAATTCCTAGACTATAGATAGACCCTCTTTCTACCGAAACTATCTGATACCGTAGAAGTTTTTTCTATTTAACCAACTCGTTAGGTATCTCTTCTGCTCCAGCAGGCGGCGACGCGTGCTTAGCTTTTGTTGATTGAAGAATAGAAACATAATTTTCTTTCTCTAATTTTGACATCGCATCGCCGTGCCTTTGATTAAATACTAATATTAGTCAAAGCGCCGTGCATAAATCGGTAGAAATCTTTCTACGATCTGTCATTTTGTCTATTCTTCCGTCGACAAAACCTAAGACAAAACCCGTTTCTTTATGTTGATGAAATCTTAAATTCAAAAATTAGGTCATTATCAAGTAGAACAAATGGCTGAACCATTTGAATAAGAGTAAGCAATTAACCGTATTTTATTGAACCGTAATTTACCGAAACTCAAACTAGAATGACATCTGAAGTATTGTCTATTGTTTATCTTGACAATCTCAATCTTGTTAACTTGTTTGTTTGACAAAAAGGACGAAAACCTGAGTTTGACGGCTACTTTTTCTTATTTATACGAAAACCAATATTACAAATGGGATAATCACAATTTAAATCATGGAAAACGTGTACTGCCGCTTCTGCGCAGAGCCTAAGAGCCCTGAAAAGCTCCTGAACATACAGAACGACGCGAATAAACACGACGAAATAATGTTAAAGCTTGCATTTGTTAACGCTGTGTATGTCAACGTAACTGGCGATGATAAATTGCCGAAAACTGTTTGTTTTATATGCTACGATAATCTAAACAAAGCCTACGAGTTCCTAGACAATATGAAGCGCGCACAAGACGTTCTATCCAACATATACACAGCTACAGAAGAAAGTAAATGCGACCTATCAGATGACGATAGAACTACAGGTTTTGATGATTTCCTTTGCAATGACGACTCTACCACAGTCAAATTGGAGGATAAACCCTCAGAAATATCCCAAATGGATATCAGATTGGAGGTCAAACGCGAACCTAAGGAGGAACCAGACTTAGATGACCAAACCTATGATGATGCGTTGAACGTACAAGATATCCTGGATGCAGCGATGTGTAACGCGTCCTTTAACTCCAACGTCACGTTGTATGCTAAAGAGATATCTGATTTAAGTAAAAAAGTAATTAAATCATGGAAAGATTACCCGTGGGTGTGTGGTTACTGTAATATTGAGTTTCTGAACATCGACATGTTGAGGTCCCACTGTAAAGTAGTACATGATAAATGTTCAGCATTCATGTGCATTGATTGTAAAGCCGGGAGGAACGAAAACTTCACAGCCTTTATTAAACATGTCCGGAAACACAGGAAGATTCTTACGTACGTATAACATTTTTACAGCTTTTTTTGAAGTAAATGAGAAAATTTAGGATTTGTTGAAAAAGAGTACCTAACCATTTCTTCTCTTGTCTGTTCTTCTCCATAAGAATCTATGTTTTGGAATGGGCAACTAGCTTCAATTTACGGACATTCAGGCTGACAACTATTTCTTGAGAATTATAAAATTTAAATGAAAATCGTGGGGTGCATGCAACAGGTAAAACTAACACCTAACCAAAAAAGTACCTGCAAATGCAGGTAGCATTTGCAGGTACTTTTTCTTTTTCTGTTGCATACACCCCACGATTTTCATTTAATTAAAAATTATTTTATACTTTTTAGTGATTTGTTTTTTTTTTTTTAATAAGTAATTATTTTTGTCTTTATTTATTATGGCACTCCAACAACTCCAACTCCAACTCCAACACAGTTTACAAAAACATCTTTAATATTAAGTTTTACAGGTACTACAGTTGTATTTATTCATAGTGTTTTTTACAAAATAAAACATGGTTTCATTTTTACTTATAAAAACATTTCCTCATTTTCAGGAACCACTGCTACTACTGTAATATAGTGTTAGACAAAACGGAAAGCTTGAGCTCCCACGTAAAGGAACACTTCTTGAAATCACAAAAACCGTGCCCTTTATGCGGCGAAATACTTAACAACGAAGATTCGCTCAACATACACTTACAGGAGTACAACATTAGGAAACAAAAACGGCGGCCGAGACGGAAACCAGGGACCCCGATCACTATAGAAGAACTAACTTGTGGATTATGTAAGAAAGTGTATAAAAACCCCAATAGCCTCCGAGACCACATGAAGCTTCACACAATAGACAGAAAAAGAAACTACACTTGTGACCGCTGCGGGAAAATGTTCTACAGTAAAGGTACGCTTACTTCTCATATCCTTTCGCACGATAAAAACCGTCCACACCTCTGTAGAATATGCAATAAGTCATTTTTGTACCCCAATATGTTGAGGCGACACGTTGAAATGCATTCCGGAGTAAAACCTTTTTCTTGCGAGCAATGCGGAAGGTGTTTTAGATTACAGTATCAATTGAACTCCCACAAAATCATTCACACAGACTCCATGCCTTACGTATGCTCTTATTGCAATAAAACGTTTAGATTTAAGCAGATTTTAAAGAATCATGAAAGACAGCATACCGGTGCTAAGCCATATTCATGCCAACATTGCGGGATGGAGTTTACGAACTGGTCCAATTATAACAAGCATATGAAACGGAGACATAATACTGATACATCGAAAAAGAAGATTACTCCTGAAGGAGTGTTCCCAGTAAATCCAGAGACAGGTCAAATCATGCACATCCAGGACCCAATTGGAACTGAGGAGTGGAAGACAAAAATCATGATTCCTACGAAAAGAGGAAAAAAGAAGGTTATAAAACAGGAGGATATTTAGCTAAAATTGCAGCATGGCATGCAGTATATGTTTGATTACGTCTGCTAAAAAGAGGTTTACCAACTCTTAAATCTTTAGACTGTGCTGTTTGAGCTAAAGTGGCTTTACGAAGCAAGTGGTCAACAAGTGTGTAATGGCCATACAAAAACTTTCACGGAATAATGAACCTTATTTAGTACTGTATGAATTCCATTTTATATTGCTGAGCGAGGGTCCCGTTACTAGGGCGCAGTTAGAAGCTCGCACGCGGCGCATAAGGAGTGCATAAGGGCTATTTACGGCACTGCTGACGATTTCGGACTTATAAGTACAGGCCATCGGCTTTATAGAACTGTCGCACAAAGCACTAAGGCCGAGATAAATAGACGTTACTTTAACTTAGCACGTACTTTGGCTAAGCAGTATCGTTGTCACTGTCGCGCAACTGGCTAGCAAGACAGAGACGGGAACATAGTTTAGACAAAGCACGTCCTAAGTAATGTTTATTTATATCAGCCTAACAGTCCGGTTTAATAAACAAGTCAGCGACATTACGTCACATAGGTATGAGTGACGGATACGACGCTCTTCAAAGCCGAAGCTAGCCGATTATCTTTCTCAAACTCGATGTGTAATATTTACTGCCGAGGATTGTATGTAGTTGAATTGTCAAAATTAAAGCGATTGTCAACGGCATCGGCAGTGTATTACAGACTGCAGGCGGTGGCGTATTTACACCCTAGGACCATGGCGGCCATGGCCCGGGGCGCCAGACTGTAAGGGGCGGCATAGCCCTCTTGTGCCGCCCTTTGCGCTCAGCTTTGTACAGAACCCTAAATTGTGCGTAGCACGCACCCACCCGGTTCTTCCGTTAATTTATGGGGCGGCAAACCTTATAGGCCCAGGGCGCCAAATTTTAAAATACGCCCCTGACTGCAGGTTTCTTCAAATGATAGCAATAAATTCCTACCCTCAATCAGCATCCATAAGTGTTCCAGTTACAAATCCAATAATTATACAATGACGTCATCGTGTTACAGTTGACGCTTAATAATATGAAAATAATAGTTCATTAATTTAATGTACTATGCGATCGAAACGAGAATAGGATTGACGTCAGACGTTACGCGATCGAGATTACGCATATAGTCATAGCTGTGTCTATTAGATTATTATATTCCCCAAGGCGAACTACTACATACTGTAGTACACTACTCGCTGCGCTTGCGCTGTAACCTCAGATCATAGAAACAAGGAGATATGCCATCATAGCAAATTAGTACGGGAACAACTGATGCCACTTTTAGTACATTTTTCGACACAATTACGCGCATAATTAAGCGCTCCTTGTGAATAAAAAGATCTCCCACGCATTAAACATTCCGCACACCCTCAATCTAACACTGTTAATCGTCACTCAACACTCAACTAAAACACTGTATTTATACCATCGATCGTGTTTGGTTCATCGCCAGCGCGTACGTTTTTAATATGAGCTATTTGCTCAAAGTCAGGCATCAAGCTCGATAGCGCCTTGGCACATCTCCCTTGTTTCTATGATCTGAAGCTGTAACGCTGCAGTACACGTGTAAGTTTGAGTGACCCGATTCACCCTGAAGTTACACGAACGTTACCTGATATTGCCGAGCTTTACGAAGTAGGCCGAATGACGCGCGACAATTCACGAACTTTTGTTTTTCGGTTTGACCGAAGCTTCGGTTGGTTTATAGCCGAAAACGAAAATATGGCCGAAAACAAAGTTTTGGTCGGTCACTAGTTAAAAGCCACATTTTAACAACATAGATTTTTTTGTGCTAGAGGTATAGTTTCACCTGGGGCATTGGCGCATTGCACTAGCCTAGCTATATCCGCAATATAGCGACAGGTCAATTCCATTCTTATTTAGGTCGCATAATAAAGGTATTTGTAGTTTAATAGTATTATATTATAATAATTAATAAGTTATACATAGTTTGTAAAATAACCGTAATTTTAAGTTGCACACAGCTTTTGATTACAAAAATGCAATACTATTTTTTTATTATTAAAAAAATGTAAAACACACAGTTCTAGTGTTAATAAAACTTTTAGTAAAATACAAGATTTTAATTTATTCCACTAATATAATAAATGTGTATGTTTGTGAATATGTTTGGACATTTTGTTAGGTACCGATTAAAGACCAAAACGGACCAGACTGTCACACTTATATGATACTAGCATCCGCCCGCGGCTTCGCCTGTGTTTTTAGAATAAAAAGTAGCCTATGTGTTATTCTGATGTATAAGCTATATTACTGTAAAGTTTCATCAAAATCCGTTCAGTAGTTTTTGCGTGAAAAAGTAGGTAACAAACATCCATACACACATCCTCACAAACTTTCGCATTTATACTAATAGTAGCTTCCGCTCGCGGCTTCGCCCGCATTTTTCGGGATAGAAAGTAGCCTATGTGCTATTCCAGACTACAATCTATCTCTTAGTCCTATAGGATTATTGTTCCGAGTCTGCGACCTGCGTCTAAGCTAGAACAAGAAACAAATGAATACCTACTACCTATATTTATATATATTTTTAAAACGTAGCCCCCCACACTAGGATTTCTCCTGCGTCGTGGATGCCTGTAGAAATATACATATTTTACATACACAAACACTAGGACCCGGAACAAATATTTGTCCGGGAATCGAATCCCCATCCCCAATCGCTTAGGTACTACAACAATAATAATTGATCCGAGATCACAACCGTGCCGTCTTCTAGTCTATGACCATAGTGTTGTCCACACTCGGAGTTACCGTATCATAAAATTATTTATTAAAAATAAGATTACCTTAGACTTTATAGCATTATTTTATCCTTTAAGCAGCTTGTTAGAATAAAAGAGATTTTATTTATAGTTATAAGATCTTTTTATTCAACAAGTTTTATTTTTCTACTTTTGTATTTTTGTTTTTGGAATGCTCATTGTTTACTTGGTAACTGTCTACTTGGAAAATAAATCTTGTCAAGGCATCACATCAATGTGATCTTTTATTTATCAGCTCAATACTATTCTGATACTAGTCTGAGTTAGTGGGAACGTGAAAAGCTTCACGAGAGGTGCCTACTAACAGGTTATGGGCCCAGACGAAGTTCAGAAAAATAGCAGCTGGTAACAGGAGTTCGCCAGGAGGGCAGAGCTCAACGATGGCACATAGTGAGGGCATATATGATGGCACAAAGTGTAATTATGGTATATCAATGGAGAAGTTGGATGGTAGTAGCAACTATTCAACGTGGAAGTTCCAGATGGAGCTACTTCTGATAGACGCCGACTTGTGGGAGTATACAAGTGTTACGCCTGAAGCTACCGACACGAAAGGTGTGCGGAGAGACCAGAAGGCCAGAGTGAAGATTTGTATGATGGTCAAATCACATTGCCAGGTGCATGTACGCAAAGCCAAAACGGCGAAAGATGCTTGGGAAGCATTGAGAGTTGCGTTTGAGGATAAAGGTTTGAATAACCGTTGTCGTTTATTAGCTAAGTTAGTGAGTATGAAGCTGGAACAGTTCCCAACTGTGAGAGATTATGTTACATCAATGATGATGGTAGCTCAGGAACTAGAAGACCTAGGAAAAGAAGTCGACGATGAACTATTGGCTGCTTTACTTCTCCAAGGACTTACGGTGGAGTTCCAACCTATGAGATTGGGATTAGAGAACAGCAACATGGCGCTTACGACTGACTATGTAAAGACAAAACTTTTTCAAATGGAAGATAACTACATGCCGAGTTCGAGTGCAAGCCAACCGACATCAGCATTACTAACAAATAAGCATATGGGTAAGAACAAAGCCAAGAAGGTCAAGGGAAAGATCAAATGCTTTATTTGTGATGGACCCCACAAGGCGAACAAATGTCCAGATAATCCTAAAGTGAAGAAAGAAGCTTTGCAGGCCTACGCCATGGGTATGACGACGACACCAGAACCAGGAGACTGGATCATCGATTCTGGCGCGTCGACGCACATGACAAACTGCAAGACTTGGTTCAAAGGAAGCTTTAAGAAGACTCCTAGGGCATTGAGAGTGACCTGTGCGGATGGTAATGAAGTGTATGGTGAAGGTGAAGGTACGGTAGAATGCGAGTCAGTATCATTGACAATCGACAATGTTACGTATGTACCTAAGTTAGCTTCTAATTTGTTAAGTGTGAATGCGATTGCGAGAAAGGGTCACGTGATTGTGTTTACAGAGAATGGCTGCGACATCTACAAGAAGAATGAGTGTGAGGTGCGTGGTAAGGCTGTTGTGAAAGGTGTGGAAGAACGAGGCATTTATAAGGTTAAGTGCTGTTCACAGGGTTCTGCACTGGCTACAGCAGATTACGAGCAGCAGAGGCTGTGGCATCGGAGGATGGGGCATCTTGGTATAAACAACCTCAAGCTTCTTAGGGATAAGATGGCGACAGGGGTGAGTTTTCGTGACAACTCTTCTAATCTAGAGTGCGTATCTTGCATTATGGGGAAACAAACCAAACAACCGTTTCGCAAGAGTGGTGCGACGAGAGCTACGGAACCATTAGGTTTGGTACATTCGGATGTATGCGGACCTATACAAAATGCTTCTGTTAGCGGGTATAGATATTTTTTGACATTTATTGACGACTCAACACGTAAGACATTTGTATATTTTTTGAAACTGAAGAGCGAAGTTTTTGAAAAATTTACAAATTTTAAGACGTTTTCAGAGAATCAATGCGGCAAGAAAATTAAGATTCTGCGCACTGATAACGGAACCGAGTTCGTGAATAAACAGATGGATGATTTCCTGAAGAAAAATGGGATCCAACATCAAGTCACGATAGACTATACGCCAGAGCAAAATGGAGTTGCCGAGAGAGCAAATAGGACTATTATAGAGAAGGTGAGAAGCATGCTTGAAGATAGTAATTTGCCGAAGGCTTATTGGGCGGAAGCAGTCCAGACATCGGTTTTCTTGAAGAATAGATCGCCGACCATTGCCGTAAAAGGAAAGACGCCAGAGGAAGCGTGGACAGGAAAGAAAGTTGATCTCAGTTTTGTCAAAATTTTTGGCAGCAAGGCGTTTATGCACATTCCAGATCAAAAGAGGAAGAAGTTAGATGCGAAGAGTATGGAGTTAACTTTTATTGGATATTGTGAAGACTCCAAAGGCTATAGACTTATTGATACTAAAACACACAGATTGTATAAGGCAAGGGATGTCATATTTGTTGAAACAGAAACAGAGAGAGAGAAGAAACAAGAAATTAAGGAGAAACAGCAGACTGAAGCAGTTGTTGAGGAACAACAGCTTAGTGTTTTCGAGCCTTCTTATGTGAGCGTGGATGTACAGATTTCAGAAGTGGAACAAGCTAGTACTCCCCCAGTTTCTGAAACTGAGTCAACGCGAACGGTGGATGATCATTCTCAAGAAGAGTTTCTTGATTGCGAGTCTGACACAACTGCAGACAACCAACCTCAAGAGGTGGAGCGGAGGTATCCACCCAGAGTGAGAAAAACGAGGGAGTTTCCTGATTATGTGCTCTATCAAGCTGCAGAATCAGAAGACCCTACTACAGTTCGAGATGCACTATCAAGACCTGACAGTAGCAAATGGAGAGCAGCAATTCAGGAGGAGATTGATGCGTTGAAGAAGAACAACACCTGGATCTTGGTAAAACCAGAACAAGCGAGCAATGCTGTTGATTCTAAATGGATATTTAAAATCAAAGAAGAGGCGGGAAATAGACGCAGGTACAAAGCTCGACTTGTTGCCAGAGGGTTTAGCCAGAGATGGGACAGCGACTAAACGAGTACTGAGGTACTTGAAGGGTACTAAGAGCTTTGGACTACAGTACAAGTGTACAGCTGGAATGAGCAGAGTGCAGGGTTACGCAGATGCGAGTCATGCCTCATGTAATGACAGGAGGTCATACTCGGGTATGGTGTTTCTGCATATGGGCGCTGCAATCTCATGGGAGAGTAGGAAGCAGAGGACGGTTGCTCTATCTACAGCGGAGGCGGAGTACGTAGCAATGTCTGAGGCGGCTAGAGAAGCAATCTTCCTGAAGAGGTTGTATTCAGAGATCACTGGTCAAGCTGAGGCACCTATGAAGATCTTTAGTGATAGCCAATCTGCTGTGGCTATTGCGCGGAACCCTGTGCACCATCAACGCACGAAGCACATTGACGTGCGGCACCATTTTATAAGGGAAGCGGTCGAGCACGGGCATATTATACTTGAGTATGTAGAGACAACTCGTATGGTTGCAGATGCTCTGACGAAGCCTTTGTTGAAAGGGAAGTATGAATGGTGTGCACGAAATATGGGTGTGATGTGAGTGTGAGCGTGGTGAATGAAAGTAGAGAAATGAACTTGAGGAGGAGTGTTAGAATAAAAGAGATTTTATTTATAGGTATAAGATCTTTTTATTCAACAAGTTTTATTTTTCTACTTTTGTATTTTTGTTTTTGGAATGCTCATTGTTTACTTGGTAACTGTCTACTTGGAAAATAAATCTTGTCAAGGCATCACATCAATGTGATCTTTTATTTATCAGCTCAATACTATTCTGATACTAGTCTGAGTTAGTGGGAACGTGAAAAGCTTCACGAGAGGTGCCTACTAACACAGCTGCGCGCCGAATCACCGAATAACATTTTTATCAATCACTTTTAGCGGGGAGCGAGGTGAACACATATAGCACACTATGGAAAGACAATCACACACAGATACCTACATAGTACTTAAATAAAACTATGTTGCTGCATAATTTATTACAAGTTTATTGTACATGTGATATGAAATTCCATGGTTTCGCAGATTTGAAGTAGCAGACCGCCGAAAATTACAATACAAAATGACAGCTGTCGCTCATGAATTAGTTTTTTAAGGCCAAATCGGTTAGATGGTCAGTGTACTTTACCAGAGTTCGCCCGGCTTTGGCAACTCTATAGGCTCAATACTCAAAGGGCTGACGGTATGCCCGTGCCCGCCCATCTTGAATAGGTACCGTTAACCGTAACCGTTACCGTACTTTTTCTGTAGTGCACCACTATGTTGACACGATGTCATCGACATTCATCACCACAGATGACCAGTGATGCCAACTCAGCACTTTGAGTGCTAGATGTAGCACTATTTTCATGTGCCTAGCACTGAAATTTAAGAAACAGCACCCAGCACTAAATCTAGCACTAATTTTGATGTTGTCTGTTCGCTCACAAAATGCAGCTGTGGCTGAAGTAACAAAACTCAAACTAGTGTAGTCTGTAATCTGCGGCACTTCGGTAGGGGATTCCCGTGAACGTGAAAATAAAGGCGTGTATGGCAGACGAGGCGAACAGTGCTATGTTTGTCTTTTTCTCTATGATAACTCAGAATTGTCTAACCTTGCTTGTTTTTCGTTCATTTTTCTTTTTCATTCATCGTGTCTTTGCGCGCAATAATTATCTGATTATTAGTATTAATCATTTTATCTTAAATTTATTTTGTGTTCGGTGACAGTGAGACGAAAATGGATGTTTTTATTAAATTCATATATTTGGCACTGTTTTTGAAACTTTCTAGCAATTTAGCACTATTTGAGATGTTACTTAGCACCCAACCGTGGCATTGAGTTGGCAACCCTGCAGATGACAGACGTCAACTGTCAATAATAAAGAAACTCGAGAAAATGACTATCACTGTGAAATAAAATTAATTTTCTAACGTGTTTTTATCAATAATCCATCATGAATAATACCGAAAATGTTAACTGTCGCCTTTGTGCCGAGTTAAAGCCGCACAATAAACTCATAAACCTGCAAGCTGACGAAGGAAAATGCCGAGAAATTGTCAACAAGTTAACTCGATTCAATGTGCAAATTAACTTCAATGATAGTATTTTGCCGAAAACAGCTTGTTATACGTGCGTTAATGCATTACAACGAGCATTTGACTTCGTTACTGCCGTGGAGGAAGCTCAGTCAACTCTAAACGACTTAATTTTGATGCGGCAGATAAAAAAAGAAGAAAATGTTTCCGACGAAGATGATAACTTTGTTTACGAGCCTCAAGCGAGTTATGGAAATGATATTGAAAATATAAAAGTAGAATCAGACAAAAAAGGTTCTACTTCCAAGATTTTATTAATGAAGAATGCAGAAAATTCATCGGAAAGAAAGAAAGTAAAGAATTTTTGCAACAGTTTGGATGCTTTACCATTATCTCAGCTGAAATTATCTTGGAAAGACTATGACTGGCTGTGTACTTATTGTGAAACTCAGTTCCCAACTTTTGATGAGCTCAGGAGCCATTCTATGCAATATCACAGTACTTGTAACCCATATCGCTGTACGGACTGCAAAATTAGAAAGATACGCCTCAACAGTTTTTTACTGCATGTCAAAAGGCACAGGAAGTACTTAAAATTCTCTTGCTATAAATGCTCCAAGAAATTTGCTTCAATGGTAGAGGTGTCCAAACATACAGCTACACATAAAAAATCAAATTACATTTGCTGCGGATGTAATACAAGCTTTGAAAGTCAAGACGAATTAGTTAAACATGCTAGTATGTTTTATAGAGGCGCACGGACCGGAGAACCAACAGTGCAAGTGAAAACTGATAGCCTAACATGCACAATTTGTGAAAAGTCATGTAAAAACAAAAGTAGTTTGAACACTCATTTATTAATACATACGGACAGAAAAAAAGATCATACATGTGAGGTTTGCGGTAAATGTTTCTTTCAGAAAGGCGCTTTAGTGGGCCATATGATTCAGCACACTGATGCAAGACCATTTCAATGTGAAATTTGCAAATCGACCTTCAAAACTTCACGACGGTTACACCTCCACATAGGTGTTCACGATGGAGGGAAACCGTTTGCTTGCGATCAATGTGGAAGATGCTTTCGATTAAAATCTCAACTTGTTAGTCACAGTATAATCCACACGGACTCTCTACCTCATGTTTGCACATATTGCAACAAGAGTTTCCGTTTTAAAACGATACTGAATCAACATGTACGCCAACACACTGGGATAAAACCTTATTCTTGCACAACTTGCCAACGAGACTTCACCAACTGGCCAAATTACAACAAGCACATGAAACGGAGACATGGCATGGACATGGCGAAGAAGAAACACACTCCTGATGGCGTCTACCCTATCGACCCTACTACTGGAGAGGTTGTGTTTCCGGGGACCGACAAAGTCAGTGAATGGAAAAAGAAAATCATGGAACAGAAATATGCAGGCAGGTCGAGGATAAATGCAAAGATTGGGAAAGTAAAAGCAGTTGACAAGGACAGCAGTGATAAAATGGATTAGATTTCTCATTGCTGTGTGAAAATGAGTGTAAAGTGAGTGTTGTTTCAGTTCTGACCTTAAAAGGTTGAAAAAGAACCCATAGCGAGACTGGCATCTCTCTGTATCATCATATTCATCATCAACTCAATGTTCTGCTGAGGGCATAGACAAATAACTTTTCTGTTAGCATTCTCTCTCAACTAAATCAGGCTCAAGAGATGTTTGAATATAGTGTTGATACAGGCAGGACACGATAGTAATTGTGGTTAGAGCAATGCCACAGTACGGCAGAGGTCACGGGGTTGAACTCCCGCCCGTGTCGATTGTTTTTAAATCTTTCAATATTTAATTACAGAGTCATTATCAAGTTTTGTGGGTGTTGCCAAACCTTTTTTTTATCCGATATCAAACTGTTGTAGCAAAACTGTTCTAACAAAACCTTTGTAAATTCAACCAATGGTATTATATTTCCATAAATTGAATATTGTATTGTATTGTTGGGTAACAAACCACTTGTAAACCAAGCTTTAAGTACTTGTAAAACAAGCATTAAGTAACATTTGTTTTATTCTTAGCAAGCACTAGGTAGCACTGTACTGGATTTACAACACGCAAGTGTAGGGTACTTATAAATACCTTATTTGTCAAGAAGGTTTCCAAATACCTACATAATTGATACATAACAAAATTAAAATTTGGTCATTTTAGTCCAATTTATAAATGTTTTTGTTACAACAATTTTGCTACAACAGTTTGATAACAGACAAAAAACAATTTGGTAACACCCACAAAATTTTAAAATTACTTTATCAGATTGGGCTTTTGAAACTAAACGAGATTCACAAACCGCTCTTTGACTTGATCAACTTTGCTAAAAGTCAAAGAGCATTTCTTATGAATATGAACATTATAAATTAAGTACTAAGGTTTATATTCGTATATGTATAAGCTAATGTTAACAAATGTTCTTCATAGGAATGTGAACCTTAAATTAATGTGAATAATGTTCATATTCGAATGAAACAGTGAAGTCAAAGTTCGGTCTATGAATCTCATCCTAGGTGTTAGAGACAACGAACTATGAATAAGCACAAATGTTAGTTGTTAAAACATAATTCTTTATTAATATTCTTTCAAAGCTCAAAATAATACATATTTTTTATGTTTATAATAATAGAGGGGATAATTAAAGTAATATCATTATTTATTATGTGCTGTAAATTATATTATTATTTATAATTTATATACAGGGTGGCAGGTTAGACAGTGGAAATATTTTAAGGGGTCATTGTACCCATTATTATGAACAACTTTTACTATGGGACCAAGCCTGAAATCGCGAAAAAAAAATCTGCTGTTCCATACATTTATGTTCACAAAACTCAACAAAATGTATGGAATAGCTGATTTTTTTTTCGCGATTTCAGGGTTGGTCCCATAGTAAAAGTTGTTCATAATGATGGGTACAATGACCCCTTAAAATATTTCCACTGTCTAAGCTGCCACCCTGTATATGCTGAGCAGAATCGGCGGATGTTTGAAAAATTTTATAATGTTTTCAATTATATCGGGACTTTTCGAGCACAAATATAATCAAAATATAAGCATTTTGACTAGCCTCGACGTTTCGATCAAGTTGCATTGACCGTGGTCACGAGAAGACTTGTGTGATTATATTTGTGCGCGAAAAGTCCCGATATAATTGAAAACATGTGTACAATTCGCGAAAGTTTAAAAACTACAAATTTTATAATGTTCTGAATAAATACTAAGCATTACTTTTGCATTTCTTTTGTACCATTTTATTGCTGTGTCGCGAGCGACAGCGACATCTGCCGACAACATTGAATACTACCTTCATAGCTAGACAGCGACAACTTGTCAGATGTCACTACAGATGTCGTCTGACGTCATAAATCCTACATCGCGCAAAAAGAGTTTTCACACCGATTATATAGCATTTAAGGTATACAGAGACTCAACATCATCCGTTGGGGTAGTGGCCCGCCAGACAACACCCGGTCTGATAGGAGGATCCCCCCTTTTCAATGAAGGGACATTCCACCTCGTCCCTCCATCCCTAATGCTGCCTCTCTCCAATATACGAAGTTTCATCCAAAATAGTATTTGCCTTTGAACCGTACGTACCTCAAAAGGTAGAACGGAACCTTTATAGGATCACTGTCGTCCGTCTGTCCGTGGCAAGTCCGAGGCATCTGCTCATAGGTGGCGCCACAAGAAAAAGTATGCTATAGCGGCATCTTGCTCATAGATGGCGCTATTGCATATTTCTTTACACGAACAAAGAGCTTGACAAAAGCCTGACAAGTCTGACACGTAAATAATTATATAGGCGGACATGACCGTAATAAGCCAAACTAGTCCGGCAAAAACCGGACGCCTGGCACACTAGTTGTGGTGGTCAGATGGCAGTCTTGCAGTGGCGGTTTAAGGAGGTGGCAAGCAGGGCAACCGCCCATGGCCTCGCTCTTGAAGTGGCCTCGCACCCTCGCGCAATACCCAAGTAGAAAAAGTCACATATTAAAACTACATTTATTTATTTGCATTTCTCATCATTTACTTGTCAATCATCATCAAACATACTTTCAATTAAGTACATTAATTACACAAAATACAACGGCCTCGCCAAGATCTGTCGCCCTGGGGCCTCGCAATGGCCAAGGCCACCAGGCTCCGTGTAAAATACTGATGTTCAGGTGGATTTGGTTAGACTGGAAGCTGCACAGTCTAGCTATTTTTTGCCTTGATTATAACCTTCATTTTTCCAATCTTTTTGTTTATCCTAGGCCTGTCTGAATTCTGATGTTCAATCACTTTTTGTTTCCATTGATTCAGTTTCTCTACCTCCAGAGATTCAATCTCTTCGGTAACTCCATCAGCAGTCTGTCTCCGCTTCGCCATCTCGATACCATGTATACTTCTCATATGTTTGTTACGATTAGACAGGTTTGTGAAGTCTCTCGAACAAATCTCACAGGCGTACGGTTTCACTCCGGTATGCTGAAGCATATGATTTTGAAGGTACGGTTTTAAACGAAATTTCTTATTACAAACTGTACAGCTATAAGGAAAGGAGTCCATGTGACTTCTCATATGACTAATAAGGTTTATTTTATTCCGAAAACATTTTCCACAGTTATCACAAGTAAACGGTTTGATTCCAGAGTGTAGACTTACGTGACTTCGCAGTTGGTATACAGTTTTGAAGGGATGTTTGCAAATTTCACATGGATACGATATATCATTATTGTGTAAGACCATGTGATCTATTAAACATTGTTTAGAAAAGAAACTTTTGCCACAAATCTCGCAAGTATGGTCTCTTTTTCTGTCTGTGTGTGTAATTAAATGGCACCGCATACCGCTGATGCTTCTGCAAGTCTTTTTACATATACTGCATGTTAAATTTTTATTTTGCGACTTAGCACGTATTTTTTTTTGCCATCGGTTTTGGTAAAATTTGTTAACATGTTCACTTAATTCACTGTCAGTGGAAAAAGTGGTGTTGCATCCCACACAAATGTGATTAGATTTCTCATGTATTTTCAGTTTATGTTGGCCGCTCTCGTTTATCGTTCGGAATTTCTTAAAGCATTTATAGCACGAGTAATGAAAGAATTTTCGGTGTGTTCTAACATGCCTCAGAAACTTGTTGAGACGTAACTTCTTGTGGTCGCATTCGGTACATTGGTAAGGGTTACAAGAGCTGTGGTACTCCATTGAATGTGTCTGTAGCTCTTCGAGATTTGAGAATAGTGTTTCGCAAAAGGAACACTTCCATACCCAATCGGCCCATGTCATGGTTATGTAATTAATAGGAACCGCACCAAGCCTGTTTACTTGTTCATTAATGTAATCTTCAGAGTATTGGATTGCTTCAGATATGGTTTCTTTCTGTAATTTTTCGTTTATATCTGTATTAATCACTTCAGCTGCTTTTAAATCATGTATAATTTTAATTTCTCTTACATTGATGTCTAAATTCGTTTTACTGTCTTTACTTATATCATTGATTTTGTCAACCATATTGAAAACATTTTCGTTGTTATCTAAATGAGTGTATGCATCATTCTCACCTTTTACATTAATTTTATCTTCAATTAATACATTAGAAGGTTGGTTAGTATTCTGTTTATTATATTCTTCACAACCTGCATTAATGTTAGGTTCTTCAATGTTCGCCTTCATTGGAGAATAAACGAAAGGCTTGATCTCAACATTATAGTCTCCACTACTGATATTTACACCAGAATCATTCTTGTAGACAATATTCTTACCCTCATCATTGAATCCTTCACTTACATTTCTGTCTTCATAATCTACATTCATAAAATCTTCAGTATGTTCCACTTTTATGGCAATAACATCTTTGTTTTCAACAGGAGGCCCATAAAATGTGTTTTTATCATCTAAATCACTCTCAACTTCTTCTACTTGTACCTGAATAAAGTCACGTAAGAAGGCCTGCGCCCGGTCAACTGCAGTCACAAAAGTGAACGCTTGTTCCAAGGCTTTGATACAAATTAAACAAACTGTGTTCGGTAGTGTGTTCTTGAAATTCATCATTATATTTAATCTTGATAACTTATTGACAACTGTTTCGCGAATTTCTTCGTCGGTTTGCAGGTTTTTTAAATTATTGTGAGGTTTTAACTCGGCGCAAAGGCGACAGTACGCATTGTTTTTAATGTTCATTTTGGAATGTAATTATTAGAGGCTGTTATTGAGGAGACATTTAATGAATGGACATTTAGGCAAACAGAGAATTATAATAACGTTTTACACAGTGTTTTATGCAAAGTTAATCAATGAGGAAATAAAATTAATGCAAACAAATCAACAAACTTTGGCTGTTTGTGTACTACATGCACAGAACAATAGGTATTGTATTACTCTAGCGAGCGAGACTCACAGATTAGATATAGATAATAGATAGTAGCTAGCTAGCGAGACTACATGTTTACGGTTTACAGCACGTTTTTTCACGGACCGTTTTTTTTATTCATACATTTTAAAAAGTGGTGGGGAAAAATCCATAAAAAACCGAATACGAATTGAAAACGTCTGTAGTGCACAAACAGCCTTTGTGTGACACTGACTGAAGTCTGTTGACAAATGACAATGTTGACATTTGTTGTTGTTGACAGTGACGGATAGAATGACTGAGGCTGCTTGTGCAGTACACGTCTACAGCACGTTTTTTCACGGACCGTTTTATTTTTCATACATTTTAAAAAGTGGTGGGGATTGTTCTGCGCACCTATTGGCTAAAAATCCGTAAAAAACCGAATACGAATTGAAAACGTCTGTAGTGCACAAGCAGCCTCATAGTGACATTGACAAGTAAGAAGTAGTGTAATCAAGAATATTTTCTTCTTGAGTGTAGTAGCCGAAGGGTGATTGTGCACTACTTCGTTTAGCTGTTTGTGCACTACACGTTTACAGCACGTTTTTCACGGACCGTTTTTTTTTCATACGTTTTAAAAAGTGGTGGGGATCGTTCTGCAGGCCTATTGGCTAACAATCCGTAAAAAACCAAATACGAATTGAAAACGTCTGTAGTGCACAAACAACCAAACGGAGTAGTGAACAATCGCCCGAGGGCAATCCAATACATTCCATTCACGTGAATGTTTATCTACGCGAGAGTCCAAATGCTCAGGGTGCCAATGCCATTGCCATTCACCATCATGGAGTACATTATAATATATAATATGGCGCCATGTTGCGCCCAGTAAACGTAGATAAATTTACGTGATTTCGTACGTGCGTCAGACCACGCTTAATGTAGGTGTCTCAATTTCCCAAACCCATTGACCCATTGTAAGATTCTTGCCCACTGACCTCCATATTACAAGTACCTTGTATATATGGAGGTCAGTGTTCTTGCCCAAACCCAAGAAGTTTATATTTCTGTAAGTTTCTTGCCCAAACCAAAGAGTAGTAGTAATTTCTACGGGCCCAAACCTTTAACAGTCAGTGTCAATGTCAATTGTCAAGTAGCAAATCCGCAAGTGTCAACTGTCAAGCAAGCAAGATTATATTTTCTAATTTTTAGTTTGTTTCATTTGTTTTAGGTCTTCATTAATCGTATCTTTAAATTGCTTCTGCCTGGACCTGGATTCACGGCTGGAAGCTGGAATAGCTGTTCATAAAATGTCTCATAACAGCTTCTAAGAAATAATTACACAATATGAATAACACAATAAATACGTATTGTCGCCTTTGCGCAGAACTAAAACCTCACGATAAACTAACAAACCTACAAACTGACGAAGAAATGTGCGAAGCAGTAATCAATATGTTATCAAGATTGAATATAATGATGGATTTCGAAGAGAATATACTACCGAAGACTATCTGTTTAATTTGTATCAAATCCTTAGAAGATGCGTTCGCTTTCGTGACTGCAGTTGAGCAGGCGCAGGCCTTCTTATGTGACTTTATTCAGGTACAAGAAGTTGAGAGTGATTTGGATGATAAAAACATATTTCATGAGCCTTCTGTTGAAAACAAAGATGATATTGACTTGAAAGTGGAACATTCTGAAGACTCTATGGATGTAGATTATGTAGACGGAAATGTAAGTGAAGGATTTAATGACGAGGACAAGAGTAATGCTTACAAGGATGATTATGTCAGTAGTGGAGAATATGTATACAACAAGCATTTTGTTTATTCTCCAATGAAGGAAAACAGTGAAGAATCTAATGTAGGTAGTGAAGAATATAATATGCAGAATAATAACCAACCTTGTAATGTATTAATTGAAGATAAAATTGATGTAAAAGATGAGAATGATGATACTCATTTAAATAACATCAATAATGTTATAGAGAATATCAATGTGCTTGAGCAATCTATTGATGTAAGTGATGACATTAAAACTGACATCAATATAAGAGAAAATAATACTTTAGATGACTTTAGAAAACCAGCTGGAGTGAATAATACAGTTATGAAAAGAATAATACAAAAAGAAAAAAAAACTAAACCAATTCGGCACAAAACATTACACTCTGAAGATTACATAAATAAACGAATAGATAGGCACCTTAAAGTACCTGTTAAGTACATAACAACAACATGGGCGGAATGGATATGGAAGTGTTCCTTTTGTGAAACTCTATTCCCAAACATTGAAGAGCTGCAGACACATTCAATGGAGTACCACAACTCCTGTAACCCTTACCAATGTACTGAATGTGGCCAAAAAAAGCTGCGTCTCAACAGATTCCTGAAGCATGTTAGAAAACACAGAAAGTACTTTCTTTACTCGTGCTATAAATGCTTTGAGAAATTTAGTACAGTAAGTGAGACGGGGCAACATAAATCAAAAATACATGAGAACTCCAATTATGTTTGTGTGGGATGCAACACAATTTTTTCCACTGACAGTGAATTGAGTGAACATGATAGCAAATTTTACAAAAATCATTGGAAAACAAGAAGGGTTAAGTCATCAAATAAGAATACGACATGCAATATATGTGCAAAAGCATATCCAAGCGTTAGAAGTTTGTCAAAACATTTAACTTCACACACAAACAGAAAAAGAGAGCATATTTGCGAGATTTGTGGCAAAGCTTTCCTTTCGAAACAAAGTTTAGTAGATCATGGGGTCACACACAATAATGATATAACATTTCCGTGTGAAATTTGTAAATATCCTTTCAAAACTGTACACCAACTGCGAAGTCACATGAGTGTGCACTCTGGAATCAAACCGTTTACCTGTGATAACTGTGGAAAGTGTTTCCGGACTAAAGCCAATCTTAGAGGTCACATGATAAGTCACACAGACTCCTTGCCATATAGTTGTACAGTTTGTAACAAGAAATTTCGTTCAAAATCCAACCTCAAGATTCATGTCCTTCAGCATACAGGAGCGAAACCACACACTTGTGAGATTTGTTCGAGAGACTTCACAGACCTGTCTAATCGTAACAAACATATGAGACGTACACATGACATTGAGATGGCCAAGCGCAGACTTGCAGCCCCAGCTCCTGGAGAAGTTGTATCTCCACAGGTAGACAAAACTATTCAACAGAAAATGATAGACAATAAGAATTCAGGCAGATCGAAGAAAAACAAAATTGGAGAATGGAAAAAAGGAATGCAAAAATAGTTGATGTTCATTGAATAAAAAAAGATGCCTCATTGGTTAGAAATTAGCATTCAAGTCCGATATGTGACTTTCAAAAGTGATACGTCGAATAACACAACGCTAAAAGTTTGCAATAACGAATAATGTAATGCCGAAACCATTGACATAGCACATAGCGTTGCCAGATGGTCGGGAAATCCGGGAAAGTCTCGGAATTATGCGTTTGATGACCAAACGCAGTCAAGAGGACTAGAGTAACTCGACACTGGACCACTGGACTGTCCCGAAATTCCGGAATACGTGTTTTTTTATGATAAGGTACATATTTAAACCTAAAAGAGTACTCATTTTTTGTAGATACCTAATAAGGTAGATAATAAAGCTAAAATACAATTTTTAGTCATTAATTTGCATTTTTTTTCCCTTTAAAAAACCACATAAGTACTTAGACATCTAACACTAATATTATAAAGCTGAAGAGTTTGTTTGTTTGTTTGAACGCGCTAATCTCTAGAAACTATAATTCGAAACCAGATTCGATAGCCAAATTCATGAGGAAAAGTATAGGCTATTTAACATCACGCTACTACTCTTAGGAGCTATGGCTTCTGAAACTAACTTACACAGACACTGAGAATCTACTAAGTACACTGATTTAGAAAACAAAATAAAATTAAAAACCTATAAAAGCGCACAATTTCTTCCGAAACCAACTCTCTTTCACACTGACATAAACACGCATACGCACCCTTACACAGTCTACCCTAAGTGTGTGGCAAGTAGGTAATTAAATTTATCGATATTTGTAAGTATTGTTTACAGTTTATTCTTGTCTTGTTCTTTTTTCTGGTTCCCAAATACACAGGCTCGCCTAGTCTGGGAACTCAGCTAGTTATAACACTGCATTAGTTGTAAATAATTATACCTTTATAAATCGCTGTAAAAGCGATGGCTGAGTGATTTCCTACTACCCATAACACAGGTTTAATCCTAGCTTGGGAGTGGGGTTTCGCCTAGTTCATCGCTGCATCGTATTATGATATTTGTCTGTGTAGTGTTTGTAAACAATGTTGAAAGGTTGAAACTCAAATAAAGATATGATATTATGATATAAATAAATTGTTCGTAAAACGTGAATGCGGGGGTCAGTTAAATTTTGATTTGAACTGTCAAATTACTGCAAACAAGGGTCATTGGGTCAAAGTATAGGTCACGGTCAATCAATAAAAAAACAATGTCATCTTATCTAGTTTTAATGAATGACATATTACTATACAATAACATCACGCTTTGGACCTAAAAAGCTGTTTGCACAGAAACCTCTCTTTATGTTCTAGTCTAGACAAGGAATAAGACCAGATTATTAGAAGTTCTCATGGGATACTCCACAGTCACGGAGTAGCAGGCAAAAGCTAGTCTATACGAATATAATAACGCTGAAGTTTATTGTTTGATTGTTCTTTTAGACGCGCTAATCTCTGGAACTAACGCACAGTAAAAAAAAATCTTACATTTGATAGCCCCATTCTCGAGCAAGGTTATAGGCTATTTAACATCACGCCACGACCCTTAGGAGCCGAGTAACGGCGGGCGAAACCGCGGGGCACAGCTAGTATTATATATTTTTGAATACTTCAACCATCACATTCCATGTCCATGTCTAGCTCCTTTTTATTCCTTTTACGTTTTACGGCAGTGCCACTTTTTTCAACAATTTTTCTTGGTCTACCTTTCTTAACTTCTACCAATAATTTATCCTTCCATTTAAGGACTTTCTCCGTTTCCGGGTATATAACCTTTTTAGTGGCTGGATCTGTGGCATAAAGACCATAAGAAGTACGTTTCGCATTGTCGACTCCATGTGTTTCTTTCGTATGTTTGCTGAAATTCGACCAGTTCCTAAACATCAATGGACACATGTTGCAAGGATATGGTTTCGCTCCAGTGTGCACACGTGTATGTTGTGTTAGTAAGTGTTTCAAGCGGAAAGTCTTGTTACAATAAGTGCACATGTAAGGTCGAGAGTCTGTATGAACTTTGCTGTGAGTAATTAATTCTTGTTTTAGCCGAAATTTTTTTCCACATTGATCACAGCCGAACGTTTTTTGGCCAAAATGAAGAGCAACATGTTTTTTAAGGTCTGCCTTGAGCTTAAATGCAAAATGACAGAATTCACATTCATACGGTCTCGCATCAGAATGTATAACTTCATGTTGCACGAGTTCCTTCTTCTGGTAAAAGCCTTTGCCGCAAACAACACAAATGTGGTCACGTTTTCTGTCTGTATGTAACGACAGATGCCTGTTTAGTGCAAGCCTACTATTTAAAACCTTTTGGCATATGACACATGTCAAGCTTTTATTTTCTGACATCGCTAGTAAACTGTTTGCACCCGCATCCTTGTAATACATAAGAGTATGCTTATTTAATCTGTGTTGGCTAGAAAAAGTAGTGTTGCATCCCTTGCAAACGTAATCAGAATCAATGTGTGTAGCTCTATGTTCCTTCATTTCTTCTAAAGAGTTACATTTTAGAGAACATATATAACAAGTGAGTGTTAGGAATGGTTTATGTTGACAGAGGTGCGTTACGAAGTTGTCTATGTGCAATGCTCGCGCTCTGCAGTCGAAGCATCGGTATGGATTACAAGTGCTGTGGTATTGCATACCATGGATTTTTAACTCGCTAGAAGTCTGGTAGTATCTATCGCAGTAGGCACATAACCAATTGTACTCGTCCCATGACTTCAATAACTCAAAATCTTCTAAAGTTTCAGGTTTTCTTCTTGATCCCGAGTTGCTCTTATTATTAATGGAAGTCCCCAACTGGGATTCACAACTTTCATTTGTGGACTCGGATTTTTTAATTGAAAATTCAGAATCTTTGACATTTGATTCAACTTTGATTATAACTGGATTGTATTCAATCCCAAGTTCTTCCCAAACCGCCGTAGAGGGTTCACTTTTAATATTGATATTATTTTCTTCATCGCATCTATCAGAAGTAGCATAATCCATGGTTTCATCTTCTGAATCCATCTCAACCTTTTTAATTGTATCTAGAGCTTCATCTTTTTTTATATCTGGCGTAGTATAGTCAGCAAATGCCTCTTGAGCTAGGTCAATAGTTGTCACGAAATCATAAGCGCATTCCAAAGATTTTACACACACAAAACACACTGTTTTAGGCAACTCATTATCAAAATTCACTGTTATATTAAATCGCGCCAGCTTATTGATGATATCCTGCCGTTTTTCAACTTTAATTTTCATGTTGATAAGATCGCTGCATTGCTTCAAGTCGGCGCAAAGACGACAGTAATCGTTTTCTGGAACATCCATGTTGCAGAAAGTTTGGTAACTTATCGGATTGCGATCTTGATCTTCAGATTACCTACTGGGAGTGTAACTAGTCTCATATTATTTTAATTCAGAATTGTCCAAAATAGTAAACACAATCAACCAGACCAGCCATATTTCACAATGTGACAATTGACTTGACTTGACACTGACAGTGACACTCGTGATACTGTTGTGTTGAAAGCACAGATAATATAATACTACGGTTGAAAGTAAATAAAGACCAAAGATAATATAAATTACAAACTAGTGCTCGTTTTTAACGTTGTTGGAAGTTTTCTTTCAGCACCAATTCACTTTTATCACTTTTTAACGTCCTAAATATTAATATAAAACATAAATCTACTAAAAACACAGAACAATATGACCTAAATAGGAATGACAAGCAGGGCAGCCAACATAACTTCTAGGGGAATTCTTACGTGGAACCCGTGGAACGGTCTCTAGGTATACATATTTATATTACAAAAATTATAGTGCATTTCGTTATGAGTTACTTCGTCGTTTTATTAGCTCCCGTGAATGTTATGTTCAACGTTTTAAAAGTTTTCTTTCAGCACCAATATTCTCATTTATCACTTTAATTTTTCGGCTTGAAATGATTCCAAAAGCATTGCGATTTTAAACTTCCAAATAACGATTCCAAACTTTAACAATAGGTACCCACAGAGTTTTTTTTAAAGAAATTTTTGATGACTGATCGCAGACAAAATTATGTTCTTATCTTCTTGATGATCGTATGGCAGGGCAGTACAGTGGGAAAAGATGGATGGCGCATAGTAAAAAAAAACAGTAGACAGGATCACAGAAAGCGGAAATGCACCGATCCGATACCTAGATAAATAAAACGGATATTACATTAGACTTATTTATTTGCCAGTAATGCTAAACAACGGGGAGATGTTTTAACGTTCAATATCTTTTTGAATTCACAATACTTTACACCCTTTTCTTTGAGATAAACCAGTCTGTCATATAAAACAAAATTCTCTATGACCGGCTGCAAATAATTTTGTAATTGAATAAAAATTCCCGCTTTTTTAAACGTAAACTGAGTCATTTGATTCCACAACGTCATAAGTTCTTCTAAATTAAATTTAGGATTGTCAACTTCAATGCTACCATCCGAAGACACATTTTTAATTAAAGTAAATCCGTTTGTACTTGCGTCTTGCATGTAGGTTTCAAAGTTTTTGTTCATAGTTTTCGTTTTAACAGCTTTCCGTTTATTCCTTTTTAATTTGCAGTTGTCTGTAAAAAAAAAAGGCTGTACTTTATTTTATTGCTATATATCCTCCTAATGCGCCTGCCACACACTCGACGAGTGGCATGGGAAGTAACGAGGAAAGGAGGCAGAGACATAGTGTGGCAACATTACTCGTCATGCCACACATCATGCTCCTCCTCCTGCCCACTGCTCCCTATTTTGTCGGTTTTTGCGCGCGAGTCAAAGGACCGGCAATACGAGTGCGAGTGGCTGGGCACATAATCGCGCGGTCGCAGTCCCACGCAGTCCGCATCGAGCGCTCGCGCAAGATACACGCGTATGCAAAATTGGAAATTATGTCGTCGCCAAGTGTGGAATGGTTAAATGAAAAAGTGTTAATGTTTATTGAATAGATGTGATCCACCATCTCCGCTGGCGAGGACGACGACGACGATGTATATTTCTTTTTACTACATTAATATAATTAGCTATACTAAAAATGCATAGCGCGCACGCTGCCACCGTTTCAACGTCCATTGTCTCACCAAGGCAAATGACAAGTGAGGAGCGTCGCGATTAATTGCGCGAGTAGAGCAGTGTGTGGGCAGAGAGGGCAACATCGCGGCAAATCACGGCAGCGCGAGGAGCATAGCGATGAGCAGCGCAAGGAGCATAGTCTGGCAGGCGCATAAGGCCCATTGTGATCAGTTGAGAACAAAATCATTTATGACCTCCGGCCCAACACAAAACCTATTGTTATTGAATTACCGCCCAGTGTGATCGCCTGATACCATAATAGATTTTTGCTCACAATGTTGAAAGTTCGCGCGCTTTGGGTAAGGTTTTAGGCGTGGTCCATTTCTAGCGATTTTTGACATATGAGCAAGGATACCATCCAATCAAAGGTTAATTGTTAATTGTCAAACGAGACTGGAAGGAGCGGAAATCGAACGTATGGCACCGTATGGCTTGCGTATGGCTGAAGCTTATCTTGATTTATCATATCAATCCATTGATTTTAACTGCAAATGCTTTGAAATTATGTAGATAAGATGTTAGTTTCCTTGTATTACAAATAATTTTTCAAAATACTAGTGCTTAAAAAAAAATAAGTTGTTTCAAAAAAATATGTGATTATATGATCACATCGGGCCTTAGTAACTTTTTTTATTTGATATTATGTATGGATATTGGGTGTCAGTTGTACGTGTACAGATTTTTTATCTGACCTCTTTGGAAATTTAAAAAATAATAAATTCGAATTAAATAAATGTTTGATAGGTAGAACACACAAAATTTGTCAGTATTTCAGGAAATCAAGAGAGATATTACCAATGCCACTACAAAATAAGTCTTTCACTAATAGTGCGAGATTGTAGATGTTTTATTGGTTATTATAAGATTAATTATTTTTTCAGAGGTACCTACTTTATTTATTTTCTTTAAAGTTGACCAGTTTTTGATTGTCTGTCGGGGGCTTCGTTCGCTCGCTTTGCTCGCTCACTTGAAACTCCCGTCAACCCCTTCGAACCTAACCTGTCCGTATCGGGGTGTCCAAGTTCCCGAGCTCGCTTCGCTCGCTCTTGGACCCTAATTAGGTATGTTTAGGGTTGCCATATTTGGCTACGCTCGTATCGGGACATAAAAAGAGAAAAAAAATTGTTTTGTTTTTTTTTAATCACGAATTCTAATGGGGTAGTATTTAATCGCTAATTGTTTATTTGTATGGTGGTCATATAATTGGTGCTATAGTAGTTTTAATGATGGAAACATTAGATGTGCGTTACTTCTTTTGATGTGCAATTAAAACTAATCCATTCTTATGTATGGAAGTAGTGCTACACGTAGCTTGATCATATTTTGCTGAAGACTTTACTTTCTTTCCAAGAAAAATCGGGACATATTAGTGCTTTGTCGGGACGTCGGGACAGAGGGACCAATAACGGAGACAGTCCCGATATATCGGGACGAATGGCAACCCTAGGTATGTTACTCAAATGACACATGAAATATTTTCTTAATTATGCCAAATTGCCAACCCTATTTCCCGCTTCTTTCCCAAAGTCAGCGCCGGCTGCCAATTTAGCAACCGCCGCTGGCTACAAATTCAGGTCACGGCAGCGGTCGCGGATCACTTCCTAATTAAAATCATCAATTTAGCTGTCGAAATTATATTTGAGGAAAATACCTACGATTATATCGTGACAGCGCTGCAATTTGCAAAAAACCCAAGATATTATGAATTTCGCGCGCAACCTTCACGGATGCCCCGGACAGAAAGTTTATAAAGTAAAAGAGAACCGTGTAGGTACTTAAAACAGGTATAAAGTAGGTATACTTACGTCGAAACGCATAAATCTGCAGAACAGCTCTAGATAACAAATTAAAAACCAATTCTTCTAATTGATCGTCTACAGACGGTGATTGGGCAGCCAGTCTCAAGAAGGGCACTCTCATATACTCTGTTTCTGTAGACCTAAAATTATTCTTCAAACAAGCACTCAAAGGAAAATTCTTGAAAACTTCACCATTTCCCACAATTTTGTGGTAACAGCAAGGCATTATCACCATAGCCTTTGCCTCAGTCATCTTTAAAAATAAGTTGATCGCGTCTATAGTCAAATCGGCGCAAGCATGAAGGCCGGTTATGCAAAATTCTCTATGATTTTCAAACTTATCCTGCAAATAACCCTGGATATTTCCATGGGAAATGTCTGTGATGGTGTGTTTTATATATTTCACTTTATCTATAGAGTTTGCATGGTATTTCCGCTGTCGTATTTTGGCGCCAACGTAATGACTGTCGTTACATTCAATTCCTAATATTTTGTAGTTCGTTGTTTCAAATAATAGTTGATCCAAGTAGCCCTAGAAAAAGACATTTCATAGGTTATCGTATAATTCCTGTATTTTACAATCGCAGAGCTTTCATTGTATCATTTGTATAACCCGCGCCAATAAAGAAGCGAATCTAAAATGGCGGCACTAACCATTTTTTCTCACTCACACGTTATTGCTGTCTTTACTCACACACGTCGGGTGTCCGTAAAGACGGCAATGACGTGCGAGTGAGAGGGAATGATTAGTGCCGCCTTTTGTACTCACACCCGACGTGTCTTTAAAAATACGTTGCTCCACACTATATTTCTCTTAGTAGGTACTGATTTTTAGATAATACTTACTTATATATTTTTCCATGCGGGATTCGAACTCGCACACGTAGCGCACGTTTAGGAGCATAAGGTCAAAAGCGCACAATGTCAAAAATGTAACTCACACTCGCAGTGGGAAAAGAAACAGTTTTCTTTTATATTTATCAGATTTATTTTTATCAAAAGAATTAAGATGTTTTTAAATGCGTACTGGGAAATCTGATTGCTAGTAGTAGTACCAGCACAGTACTTGGACAGCGTATAGTGCCGCTCAGAATGATGAGATTATGAATAGAATGGGAAAAGTACTAGGAGAACATACTCATGAAGAAGATAATATAATAGAAGAATGTGCTACATTCCTAGTACAATAGTATAATTATTGCATTCAAAGTACCTACATTCTTCTCGTCAGTAACGTCAGTAAGTTTTTGCCTACCTCAATATAGGAAGAGGTGTGATGATAATTCTATGAGTATTTGAAAAAGCTCACCAATCCTGATCCAAAGTCTACAACGACTTCGCAGCCGACATTGTCACACATTTCTTTGATTTCTTTAGCCAGGTACACTATCTCATGTTTCTTTTTAGGACTAACAGGCACATTAATGTTGTTATCCATGGAATCTTCTTGAATATCATCGTAGAAAACTTGCAATTTTTGCAATTTCATGAAAAATCTATTCAAAAATTCATCATTTGCGGCGCTCAATTCGAAATTTTCTTTAAAAATATCAATTTCTTCATCTTTTACTGCAATTTTGTCCAAAACGTTGTGAATCAGTATGTCTGTATTTGGGTAATTCAATAAATACTGATATTCCCGAAAGAATTTTAGGCATTCTTCAAAATAATCTTCTGAGGTGTCGAAATACTGCGGAAGTGACATAGGTATTTACCTAAAAAAAAATTACACATCACTTTTATTCATGAACAGGCTCGGTCAACTGTGTATGGGTGACTTTGGACACAAGGTGGGTTCCAGTTCATGATAAGAATAGCGATATCGATGACTCTGTCTAACAGGCTGATTACAATGAAATGTTACCAAGTAAAATAAAATGAAATATCGTGTAACAAATTATGACCTAAACATGATTAATTTAATTTAAAATGTAGCTTAAGGGCCTATACTACCTCAAATGGCTTAGCAAAATACTCTGTTACGCCGAAAATACTGAAGCATTAATTTTGAAATAAATATATGGTAAAGTTGAGGATTAATGTTAAGTCCTATGTTTGGCGAAAACACGATTCCATAATATTTTCTCGATAGAAATAAATTCCAAAGTTACCTCTAAAACGAACAATAAACAGCTGGCAATCATAAAATACTTCAAGTTAGATCATGAAACTTTTTATACTAACTAAACAAACTATAAAGCAGGTCTTATGTTATTTATTTTCGGGCATTTCTATTTTAAAGTAAATAAACTATAATATCGGCCGTATTAAAGTTTGTTCCCCGCCGCGCGCAACCCGCGCTCATTCCTGCTCCGGCTTTCGTACGGGAGGGCTGTGTCATTTTGCGCTCAGGACACATTACGCAACAGAACGACAATAAAATAAAAATATTGAATTAGGTACGTGAGTTTTTAGTGTTTGCATAATGGGAAATAACCGAAACAAAAATAAGAAGCGACGGGGTTGACGTAAAGAAACAGGCAAACATTTATATGATCGAAATGAAGTACCTACTCGGGGTGTACTGTGTGCCGTGTGCGTTACCTTAGCAGGAAAGTAGCTCCTAGGGAGATATGAGTGGGACGAATAATTAGTGCCTAATCTGCTGTAAATGTGCGCCAAATAAATAATTTGTGCGCCTTGTAGTTTTGGAGATAAACAGAAAAAACGCTTCCTGCTGGGGTAACGTTGTTCCAGCAGGAAAATTCTAAACGAATGATCGGAGAGTGAAATATTGTGCATGGGCAGATAGTTTATATTTGTGCATAAATGTGCGCCAAAAATATAATTTGTGCGTCTTCAGGTTTTCGAGATATTCCATGTCCTGCTGGGGTAACGTTTTGCAGAATCGTGTTTCTCTAAAACCATTGTATGTGCGCTTGTAGAATAAACACACACGAGTAGCTCTTAATTTGTGCGTATTTGTGACAGAATTAGATTTCAGAAAATATTTATAATTTTCAAGTAATCGCGTTTTTTCGAAAACCCGAAAAAATTTTGCAGCGCCTAAATGAGAAAACGTAGAAGGTTGCTGAAAACTGTATTCGGTCCTTCTTGACGCTTATAATAACCATAAAAAGTTTCAATAGTGTACATGCATGCGTTATTGAATAATATTGCTGAAAATCAAAACGACGGTGTCATAACTTGACGAAAAAATACAAGAAACCGGCTCAACCTAAGACGTGTAAGTGTGAACCAAAAATTAGTGCGTTTAATCAAAAATATATAGTAAAAATATTCAGCTTGGAATGTTTCGCATTATGTAGATATTAACAAAAAATTAAATACGTAAACAACGGCTGGTTATCCGACCAAATTCGAATGACTACAAAAAAGCGACGGATTCATACAAATATCGATGACCTTCTTAACTTTACTCACGAACCGGTGGCAACTTGTTGTGCCCGAGTACACTGAAGTAGAAAAGATGGAAAAAATAAACTTGTTAATAATACGAAAAAAAATTGCGTGTAACGAAGAGTAGAATTTGTACTCCTATTTGCAATGCATTATAGATTGAAATAAATAGAATAATCACATTATTTTAAATATTTTTTTTTGTAGGTGGACATTTAGAATAATTATATGTAGGTAGGTAATAATAGTATGCCGTGCTGGCTGAGAGCTTCTAGACCTGAGCGTGAGCACTTGGGCAGCGGTCAAATGGATACTTTTATAACAATAACTACAACACTTTACTGTACATAACTACTAGTTTTGTTAATTTCGCAGGATTCCGGTTAGACTAAGTAAAGGTAATACTATTATTGTGATCTAGAGATTTTATGCAGATACATATGATAGGTATTATAGAGATATACCTAGAGAAAATAATAGTATTTTTTTATTCCCTTTTAATATATTTTTGTACCTATTTTTTAGCAGACACTAACAATTCTTGGTTGTCTTTGAAAATTTCAAGGGTAGTTTTACAATCGAAATTTAGATTTAAATAAATAAATAACTCGTATTTTAATTAATTTATGGACGATCTGTTTCATAAATAATCGCATAGTTTTATGCAAAAGTATAAAGTATACCTATTTTATCGAAAATAAAGTACGTTAATATGGTTGACAACAATATGAAGGTCATTGGAGGTAGATTGCTGGCGGTCCTGTATCCGTGTCTGTATATTGTGTGAAGGTTGGCCTTTTCTTGTTGACAGTGATACACTTAGTGTATCAAAACATTGCGTTATGGTTGTAAAATGCAAATTATTAAATAATTGTAGCGGTATGGTAAGTGCTTAAAATAAAAACATGTCGTATGTGGCTGTGAACTGTTCATCAAGATCAACGAAAGAGGGCTTAGAAGTCCCGGAATTAACATTTTACACGTCTTTGACACCGATTTTATCGTTAATTACTGAGATTTTTATTTGGAAAATCAATAAATTCATTGAAGATTTACACATTGTGGGTAAAATTGTCTTACATCTATGAGCAGATGGCTCCACTCATGGTCATGACAGACGGACAACAAAGTGATCCTATGTGGGTTCCGTTTTGTCTTTTGAGGTATGGAACCCTAAAAACCGACCAAGTTCGAGTCAAACTCGCGCACCGAGGGTTCCGTACCTTCCTTGGGCGTATAAAAACAACCCAAACCCAATTGCGCCATCTATGAGAAAGAATTATAATATAAATAAAATAATAAACATAAAAAATAATAATTTCCACATCAACAAGCTCTTTCATTTCATAATAATATGGTCACAAAATATATTAAAGGCACCTTAATTTAATATATTTTTTAATTAGCCCCCAAAATTTGGTCATATATAATTTCCAACAAACGTCTGAACGCGACTGTATGGACAACGGTAAGCCGTTGTCCGTACTTAGGCTTAATACGTCCAATAAAGTCCAAGGCTTAATACGTCCAATAAAGAAGGTCATCGATATGTATGAATCCGTCGCTGCCGTTGTTTACGTATTTAATTTTTTGTTTATATCTACATAATGCGAAACATTCCAAGCTGAATATTTTTACTATATATTTTTGATTAAACGCACTAATTTTTGGTTCACACTTACAACACGTCTTAGGTTGAGCCGGTTTCTTGTATTTTTTCGTCAAAGTTATGACACCGTCGTTTTGATTTTCAGCAATATTATTCAATAACGCATGCGTTACGTTTCTCTCTTCTACGTTTTCTCATTTAGGCGCTGCAAAATTTTTTCGGGTTTTCGAAAAAACGCGATTACTTGAAAATTGTAAATATTTTCTTAAATCTAATTCTGTCACAAATACGCACAAATTAAGAGCTACTCGTGTGTGTTTATTCTACAAGCGCACATACAATGGTTTTAGAGAAACACGATTCTGCAAAACGTTACCCCAGCAGGAAATGGAATATCTCGAAAACCTGAAGACGCACAAATTATATTTTTGGCGCACATTTATGCACAAATATAAACTATCTGCCCATGCACAATATTTCACTCTCCGATCATTCGTTTAGAATTTTCCTGCTGGAACAACGTTACCCCAGCAGGCAGCGTTTTTTCTGTTTTTCTCCAAAACTACAAGGCGCACAAATTATTTATTTGGCGCACATTTACAGCAGATTAGGCACTAATTATTCGTCCCACTCATATCTTCCTAGGAGCTACTTTCCTGCTGGGGTAACGCACACCTGTGTGCCCGCGCCGCGGGACTGCGCGAGCAGCAGTGCGCGAGGTGCGAGCGAGATAAAGAGTTAGGTGGCGCGGTGAAGTGGGGGCGAAATTAGAATTTGAGCTGAGGTAGTATAGGCTCTTAATAACTAACACCTATTTTTTTTACGGTTATATTAAAATTATGAACTCTAAACGAAATTTGGAAAAATAATTATATCTTTAGAAATAAATTTGAATTTAAAAAATGGACTCTGGTAGTTTGCTCTAGCAACACCATATGATAAATGTCTGCTGTTATAGTTGGTCGTTTTTTCTTGTTTCTGTTTATTTGTTGTGCTTTAAAACGATAAACTGTTTCTGATTTTTCCATCATAACGTTGAGTCGGCATACTGTTACGCCGTTGCGGTGAAAAAGTGTTGTGTTGAGTGAGATAGTGACTCTTTCGAGATTTCTTTGTGAGAACGAGGTTTCGCAATTAATCAAAAGTATAACATAGGAAAGTGCGTCACTTGTGGATTTTCAGTTTCTCAAGATGTATTAATTTGTATTATATGCCCACCTTTATGAATAGATATTATTTTATTGTCATAAACTGTCAATAAAATAATATCTATTCTAGGTGGGCATATAATTTTTTTCATTGGATTTAGTGGGATCCCACTAGATGGCGTGCAAATTCGTCTCACATTTTTACTATGAAGTTGATATTCTTCTCGCTAGAGTATTATTGTTCTGTGTTCATGAATAGGTAAGTAGGTACAGAAACTAACAAAATCCATAAACATTTTAATTTATGAAATAGTGAACCGAACCTCTGCCCCGCTCCCCCGGCTTCACCGATTTCGGTCGTAAAGCGATCGCTATCTTAGATGTCGAAACTGCACGCCCTGGCCCTGCAGTCTCGACATCGATAACGAGCAATTTGCAAACAGCTCTGCAATTTGCAAAAAACGTAAAAAAAACATGGGATTTCGCGCGCTACCCTGACGGACGGCTATGATATCGATAACAATCGATAGCTTTGAGAGCTTTGACAGTGAGGTGATGAGTCTACCAATTATATCGTTATAATCGGATCGTTAGCGCTCGTCTACATGACGCCGCCACCTCCGTAATATTATTGGTATAAAGTTTTTACTGTTATTAGTGTCACATTGCTGCTCACGAATAATAGAAGGTCATAGCAGCAATGTAACACCAACAACTACCAATAATATTGCGGCACATTAGGTAATATTAGGTAAAAAGTGTTAATATGATCAAACACAGCTAGAATTTAAAAATAACATTTATTATGTCAACAATCTCAACATCACATACTCAGTAACTTAGGTAATAAACTACAGGATTATTATAAATACCTTAGCTATTTTCACAGAACCTCTTCTAAATTAAATATACTATTTCCTAATTTTATTTGTATTTGTTATTTGTTTTCGAAAAAACAGATAATACGTTTCGAAGTTATCCAAAAAAGTAACGAACTTTATTGTCACCACTCGTCGCTTACAAGGTACGTGGAGCGGTCATTGACCGCGCCCAGTGGCGGTAGGTAACTTATGCCGCCAGCCATGCCATTATCTTACCTACGTAATTGTCATCAGGTGCAATTTTTCCTTCATACTTTTACGAGCTTAGGACCGTCAAAAAACAGTATTCTTTTTCGTATTAAAAAAATTGTAATCACCTTATGTGCAATAATTAATAATCAATAAAAACCAAAATAAAAAAAATAAAAAACGAAAATAAAGTCATTGATACCTTAACATTAACAATTGTTCAAAGTGGAGTCCATTTCTCTAAGCACAGCCTTGCACGTTTGATAACGTTGACCGTAGCCTTACGAGCACTGCACTTTTTGTCAAATACACTAATAATTATTAACTTCGCAATTCTTCACTGTAAACAAGGGAAACGATACATCTGTTAAAATCGTGTACGTAGAAACGCGAGCGGCACGTAGGTATTCTAAAAAGTCCGATATGTTGCGGAGTGTAGGTACCTACCCCGCAACATATCGAGTCATTGGCACTGAATCGCACTTGATGATAGCGTGAGGGTTTCGGAATGACCACCAATGATTTGTGACGAAAATGTTGGCGTTTTGATGTTCTAATAACCTCACAGAAAGCTCGGCGCGGTTGCCGGTACACTTAATCCGAGTCTAGTCGTCTTCGAGCTTCGTAAAGACTTTCACCACTTTGTATGTACACTCTCACGATTTCGTAACACTTCCTATTGTACCTACATTTTAATAAAAAGTGTTTTGCGGTAGCAAAACGTTTACGTAAAACTTTCGGTGTACGCGCGAGTAATGATGACGCATGCGCTTGCGTCAAAGCTAGGTCGGTGACTAATTACTCAGCCGCGCGTCCGAGTGGCGCCACCCCTACCCTCCCGCGCATCCCCCTGCGTCGCTTACGTAACTTACGTTGGATAGATCTACCTACACAACGTTCGGGCGGGCATAAAGCGAAGGTCACTGCACTTTGCAATAATCCAAGTTTCTTAGAGAATTCGGGACAACCATATGATATAAATGTTAAAAAAAAAAAATTTTTTTTTCTTCACCAATGGGTTCTGTTATCGATTGTGGTTCAGAGAAAAAGAAATAGCTAAGGCTTTTATTATAATACTGTATACCCTCCTTTTGGGCTTCGCCGCAGTCGGGTAATTAACAATCAAGAATTCAAGACGCTTTGACCACAAGATAAATATTCTCAAAATGTCATCATTTTACAATTATTATCAAATTCAAATCGGCAACATTCTATAAACAAGTTTGTTACATGTAAATGTATCTAGTTAATAGAGTAACAAGCGGATATATCCCTTTTTGAGGCGGAGTTTGAATATCGTTTTAGATTAAGGCCGGTCACATCCGGAATTAAGAATCTGAATGAGTGAATTGTCTATGATTTATAGACTTTAGACGGGTCTCCTGCGCGTGTTCATTGAACATTGAAAATGTTTAATAAACAAAAAGGGGCGTGGCCGTTTTGCTTAGCAAAATCGCTCGACCACGTGACGGAAAACATGTTCGTCGTTCAATTGAACACGAAAGCCGCGTCTCCTGCGACCTGTTTTCGTGTTCGACGAACATCGAACAGTGAACAGTGAACGATAAAGGGGCGTGGTCTACGTGTTTTGAGTGTTTTTATTCAACACGTAGACAACGCCCCTTTCTCGTTCACTGTTCACTGTTCGATGTTCGTCGAACACGAAAACAGGTCGCAGGAGACGCGCCTTAAATCATAGACGATTCACTCATTCAAATTCTAAATTCCGGACCATTCCGGACGGGCATTCATGACCAACCTAACACGACCATTTTTAGTCGTCATTCCTAAGTTTATTTTCCATTTTTTTGGTAAGCACTGTGTGTTAGGTACTTGTTGGCTAGCATCTTGGATTCAAAAAACTTTCCAAGTAGTGCACATTGATCCAAACCGTAGTTAATTCCGCAAACCTGAGAATTGCTCTGCTATGAGTCATATTGTTGACATTAGGACTAGAAAGTATGAACTCCGGTCACTTGCTTAAAGACCCAGAAATTGTCACAATTTACTGTTGCGGTCCACTAATGGTTTCCCAAGCTTCGTTCCCGTCTTTAAGATCTTTCGAGCCTTCCCCAATGACGCATTTACCACTCCATTTGTCATTATTCAGATATTTCTGGCACACTTCAACTAAATCCTCTTTCCTTACTGCTAGAACTCTTTCTCTTTGTGTCTTCCAAATGTCATAGGACAATCCATATAAAAATAGATCGACCCCTTTCATGTGTTCGGCGATTGGTTGGTCCATCTGCTGCAATATAGATAGTTTTGCTTCAAAAAGATTTTGATCATCAACGAGATTTGTGTTTTTGGACATCCATTGAGCAGTTTCGTCAAATACGTTCATGGTTACTCGCGAATTAGGATCTCTGTAAGAATAATAGTTGAAGACTCCGTCTAAGGTCAGCATTGCGCCACCGCCGTATGCGCCATTTTGCTCTCTGACAACCGGATGCAAATACTTCGAAGTTAAGAATCTTGAGAGTACTCTTAATTTGGCGTAATCAGGGTCAGTGTACGGCACTGTGGGAATCGCTTTTGCGCAGAAATTGACTGGGACATTCATAACAATATGTACACCTCGGTTTTCTTCAGGCATTTTCTTAGCGTCTGTCCAGTTGATTCTATTCATCTCTTTTTGTTCCACTGTCTTGCATAGTTCATTGCAAAATTTATCCACATTTTCGTGAATGTGCGTGTTCGTGTTACAGTAATGGTAAGCTGTTCTTAAGTTGTTTCCTTTTAATACTTTGGTTGCGATTGAATCAATGATAGATTGGATGTCTTCTAACTTTTTTGTTTTTTGTATGTCTTGCATTGTCATTACGTGTTGAAGGCCCATTAGATTCTCCTTGCATTCATCTACAGAGGTTATCAAGGCGCGGGCTGCCTGCATAGCATAAGTGTGCCCGCTGTCTATTATACCACTGCTTAAAGCTGAACAATAGTTTGTCAATAGCATTTTCATTCTTTCGTCATTACCGAAATTAGGTTTTTTGAAGATTTCATTCCATATTTCCATCATTTTTGGCAGGTTTTCGTCTAAACAGTGACTGTTGATCAATATTCCTTGTTCATACTGACCAGGCTGGTCAATATGTTCCGTGATATGGGTAAGAAAGCCCAATCCTGATGTGGATGTGCTTACAAACTTGTCAAAGTCTCGATAGTTGTAGTTTTTAGTGTCAAACTTGTTGATTACATATTCAAAGAATGGCAACAGTTGCCTCTGCTGGTCGTCCAAGCAATCAGTTCCGATTACTCCCTTGAAATAGGTGACTCCATTTGTGTTAGCCACACACATCTGTAAAGGAATTATATCAGCAACAGTATGCGTCAAGGCAGGTGCAGTCTTGGTTAAACTAACATCTTCAAGCTTCAGACATGGCAGAATATCTAAATTCTGTACTTTCTTCTGAGCAGAAGAAAGTTCTAATCCTTCTTTGTATATGTTTTCTTTATCTGTACTAGTCAAAGCCTTCACTTTGGATTTTAATAATGTCCCTTCGGCTTCATTAAACCTGTCGTCGAATTTGTGATCAGGTACCATAGTCATGGTTAATTTGTGTTTGTTAACAATGAAGAACTTTTCAATAACTTCTTTCACGTAAGAGGGTTCCAACAAGTTCGTTTTTAACTGATCCAACAATTGATTGACTTTCAAAGCACTTAAAATTGGACCGTTATGGTTCCATAACGGCATAAGATTGAAGAGTAGATTGAGCCCGAATTTCGGCGATTGATGCTTGATTGATAACTCAAAACCATGCAGGACGCTCTGAATATGGTCTTTTTCAAATCCTTTGTCATATATGTCTTGGATTGTCTGATTGACAATAGACTCAACCATTTCAAACTTTGATTTCTCAACATCTCTTAATCCCACAACAAATAATGTGTCCCTGATCTGGTTGTCGTACCCTGTCAGCGAATTATATCCTCCCGATATGTTTTTCTCAATTAAACTTTTGTAGAATGCTGAATTCGGACCTATAATCATGAGTTCAGCCAACGCCATAATCATAAAAGTCTCATAAATGCTTGTAATGTCAGCCATAACATATCCTATAGCAATTTGGTTTTGTTTTTCAATCGGAACTCCATATTGATCAAATCTGCATGCTACTTCGCATTTTTTGGGTTCTTTCCACCGTGGCTGGCGTTGCACTATGGTATGTTTTGGGTCTAAAAATGCATAGTTACCCAAATAAGCCTCATTGACAAACTTCAAGTTAGCTTCCAAAGGAAAGTTGCCATAGGAATAAATTCTAGCGTTACTTGGGTGGTAGTATGTTGAATGGAAATTCTTTAAATGCTCATGAGTAAGTTGTGGAATGCATAACGGGTCACCACCAGATACGAAACCGTATGTACCCTGCGGTAAGATAGTATTAATGAACTTTTGTCCGAACAAAGAACTTGTTTCTGAGAAAGCTCCTTTCATTTCATTATATACAACACCTTTAAATGTTAAATCCGATGATTTGTCCTCCACATTTGTATGTTCTAACCTCCATCCCTCTTGTAAGAAGTCTAACCTAGATAAATTAGGTTTAAATACGGCATCTAAGTAGACCTTCTGCAGATTTCTGTAATCAATTTCATTTTGTGACGAGAATGGATAGAATGTGTAGTCTGGGCCTGTCAATGCGTTCATGAATGTTGCGAGTGATCGGTTCAACATTTTGAAGAATGGATCTCTAACTGGGTACTTCTCAGAGCCACAGAGCACTGTGTGCTCTAATATATGTGGTGTCCCCATAGAATCTAATGGAGTTGTACGAAACCCAACTGAGAATACGTTGTTGGAATCATCTCTTTCTAAATGCAGGTACTCTGTTTTTGTCTTTTCATGTACTAGATAATATGCTGTCATGTTATATTCTTTGATTGGTTCTACTTCGGTGACGAGGAAGCCGTGTACTGTTTTCCCTGGTTGTAGGGCTCTTGCTTCTTTCTTTTTAGGAATGCCAGTGCTGTACATTTTGCTGCATGATATCAGGCGATGCTTCACACTGGAGCGGAAGTTGCAAAGTCTTGAATACATTTTTGTTTCGTTTCTATTCTTCCAAAATATCCTGCAATGTACATACACCACTCACTGTATTTTTAAATAAATAACGTAAAGAAACGCGATTAATGTTTTTGAATGTAGGTACAAAAATTACCTGTGCCGTTGGTAAAAATATGAATTAAAGGTATTTCTTTTATCTTTTTTTTTTACTGTATGTCAGCACGTGAGTCAGTACTAGTATGCTTATCACTGCATAAAATCATAATTCTGATAAAGTTCTCATGGTATGGTCATATGTGTGTAACAATCCATAAGTTGGTAACTAACATTATTTTATTTACTTTACGAGCTAGGCAAATGGTTGGCATAATGCAAACGTAAGACAAGAACGAGAAAATAAACAATTAGGTATTTGTAGTCAGAAGTCGTGAGTAAAATCGCCGGAATGAGAAAAACAAATGAAATATGATGCAATATTTTACTTACAATATTAACTGGAGTATTGTTGAGACTTCTGTAGTTTCGAATTCAAAATACTTCGTAGTTACTATTTTCTTGTTAGAGTAATAGTTCCATCCAATAAACTCTCCGGCATTCTTTTCAAATTAATTACAAATCCAGCATAACCTCATCAGTCATCTGCCATTTGCTTTTTTTTTTTTTTTTTTTTTTTTTTCTCTTCGCCCTTCTTGGGCAGGCTAAGGTCTTGGACCATACCGCCTCGTCTTCAGTAATTATTGTCCTTCTTGATTAAAAGTAAGGCCAAAGCCTCGTCTTCAGTTTTATCCTTCTTGTTCAAAGGTAAGTAAGGCCACAGCCTCGTCCTTAGTAGTTTATATCTTGATTATGTTTATTTATTTTAGGCCAGAGCCACGTCTTCAGTATTCATTAGTCAAAATCATAATATTAAGGTGTCATATCCGTGTATTCGTCATAATCATGTTGTAAAGTAAGGTCATATCCGGGTCATATCCTTCTAATATTATTATGTCGCCCCGATCGGTCAGATTGCCCAACCAGTGCTGTCAATAAATGTATACAGTGCTGTGTATGTACTGTAATTTTCCAGCAAACTTTGAGTGTCGCGCGGGATGCTTGCTGGCGTTTTATATATTTCCAGTAAATTATCAAATAGAGGAATTCTTTGTAGATCATATGCAGGGCATTCAAAAATTATATGATCTAGGGTCTGATCAATTCCTAGGTTACAATTTATACAAACAGGCGATGTAATAATTTTCATTCTGGCTAAATGTGCATTGAATCTTCCATGTCCAAATCTAAGACGGTTTAAAGTTGTGTAAAATTTTCTGCTCTTAGGAAGAACAGGGGGCTTACCATGAGCTTTTAGAAAACCATTCAATTTCCAGTCAGTTCTAAAGCAGGCCTGCTGCCACCCTGCTGCTGAATCGCTAAAAATCGTACCATGACAGTACTAAAGGTGAACGATTATTGAACGAAGTTGAATAGTAAAGCTTGTCTCTGGCCTGCTGTTACGTCATTGTTAAGGAGAGTAAATTGAGGAGTATTAACTCTTACGGGAGACAAGTTGAAAAAGTGTCCAGCTTTATGTAGTAAAATAATAGTTTAAAAACCCTTCAAAGTGACGCTAGCATATGCAAATGGTATGGTATGAATGTAGCACAGAAGCGCCACCCTAATTTAACACATTTTGATGGACATTTTTCATATACTGACACTTGCATTGAACTGTTCCTCCATCTTATACACTCCAGTCAAATAAACAACGTTCAAAAACCTAAATCTAATTCTTTGCTTACGTTCCAAAACCTAAATCAAATTATTCTTTGTTGCAAAATAAATTTGTAATTGATTCAATTAGAAATTGAATAAATTCCTAATTTCATAAGGTCATACATTTTGGTGATTTTATTTTTTGTTTTTAGTCGAACACAAAGAAGTCGTAATGTCCAACTATATTGATTCATAAATTCCCTTTCATTCATTTGAAAAGGCTCATTTAATTCAATAATTCCCTAAGGCGATGCCGTCAGTTTCTTTAAATCATACTTACGATAAATCGATAATCATTCTCCAGATTATTGTTAAATAATTCGTACTCGTCATACACCTACAAATATTATATTTAAGTACCTAGCTAATAAAAAGTCTTGTTTACGCACTTATTTCTCATATTTTTATATAATATTGACTTCACAACCTCATATTGTGTGATATTAGTCAGACGGTCGCTCAAGTCCTCACAGCTTACCTTCAATATCAATTTAAATAACAAAACAATGTTGAATAAGCTTGTGTAATAGTAACTTTTTCAAGATGGTTTATTTTGACATTACAGACGTTCAATAAACGCTTTGCTAGCACGTCATGGTATGAAAAGTCTATACAAAAAAAAGGTGAACGGTTTTCATAAACGTCAACTCAGCAGGCCTGCAGCAGGCCTGCTAATGTGATGTCATAGTACAAAAAAGCAGGGCAGCTCAATTTCTGTCCTGCTCTAAGAGCTCGTGGTAAGCCTCCAGGGGGCTTACCATGAGCTTTTAGAAAACCATTCAATTTCCAGTCAGTTCTAAAGCAGGCCTGCTGCCACCCTGCTGCTGAATCGCTAAAAATCGTACCATGACAGTACTAAAGGTGAACGATTATTGAACGAAGTTGAATAGTAAAGCTTGTCTCTGGCCTGCTGTTACGTCATTGTTAAGGAGAGTAAATTGAGGAGTATTAACTCTTACGGGAGACAAGTTGAAAAAGTGTCCAGCTTTAAGTAGTAAAATAATAGTTTAAAAACCCTTCAAAGTGACGCTAGCATATGCAAATGGTATGGTATGAATGTAGCACAGGGTGGTGATTCTCGCGGGTGATATATTGATATCGAATTCGATATATATCGCAACAAATGTCAAAATGGTAGGGATTTTGACAGTTGTTGCAATATATATCGAATTCGATATTAATATCGAACCCGCAAAATCACCCCCCAGAAGCGCCACCCTAATTTAACACATTTTGATGGACATTTTTCATACACTGACACTTGCATTGAACTGTTCCTCCATCTTATACACTCCAGTCATATAAACAACGTTCAAAAACCTAAATCTAATTCTTTGCTTACGTTCCAAAACCTAAATCAAATTATTCTTTGTTGCAAAATAAATTAGTAATTGATTAGAAATTGAATAAATTCCTAATTTCATAAGGTCATACATTTTGGTGATTTTATTTTTTGTTTTTAGTCGAACACAAAGAAGTCGTAATGTTCAACTATATTGATTCATAAATTCCCTTTCATTAATTTGAAAAGGCTCATTTAATTCAATAATTCCCTAAGGCGATGCCGTCAGTTTCTTTATATCATACTTACGATAAATCGATAATCATTCTCCAGATTATTGTTAAATAATTCGTACTCGTCATACACCTACAAATATTATATTTAAGTACCTAGCTAATAAAAAGTCTTGTTTACGCACTTATTTCTCATATTTTTATATAATATTGACTTCACAACCTCATATTGTGTGATATTAGTCAGACGGTCGCTCAAGTCCTCACAGCTTACCTTCAATATCAATTTAAATAACAAAACAATGTTGAATAAGCTTGTGTAATAGTAACTTTTTCAAGATGGTTTATTTTGACATTACAGACGTTCAATAAACGCTTTGCTAGCACGTCATGGTATGAAAAGTCTATACAAAAAAAAAGGTGAACGGTTTTCATAAACGTCAACTCAGCAGGCCTGCCGCAGGCCTGCTAATGTGATGTCATAGTACAAAAAAGCAGGGCAGTTCAATTTCTGTCCTGCTCTAAGAGCTCGTGGTAAGCCTCCAGATCTGGTGAACCAGGGCGCAGAACCAGTGATTTGATTTATTTTCGCATACCATTTTTCTTTAGTTCTTAGTGTTTCTTGCCAGTTCTCATGCCAATTACAGGTGTTTTGTTCACGTAATTTAGTAAGCAGGTCCGAACTTGGTATGGCAACATTTCTTGTCTCTGGGATGTCAACGTCAACAATAACTCTTGCAAGATAATCTGCGTTTTCGTTTCCTGCTACTCCTATGTGGGAGGGTGTCCATATTAAGCTTATTGTAAATCCTCTAGAACAAAGATCAGCGTATAAAGTCCGAATCTCATATAAAATATTTCCGGTATTGGCGTCCAGTTTCGGGTTTTGTAAGGCCATGAGAACACTCATGCAGTCGGTCGCTATAAGCCAAGTTGTGTGCCCAAGATTCTTTACATGTATGTACTGCAGAGCTGATAAAATGGCTAGAGATTCTGCTGTAAATATAGACATGGCTCCAGGTAACCGAACTCCATGTCCAACAGTAAGATGAGGTAAATATATGGCTAACGAAACATTTCTATTGTTTTTGGATCCATCAGTAAATATATGCCTGTACCCAGGGAACTCTGCAATTAACTGATAGACATCTTCTTTACTCCGAAGATCGCGATTAATGTAAATGTTCATGGGCCAGAATTTGCTGATGTAATTACCGGAGTAACATGGCCATCTGCCTTTACATTTCTCAATTTGATATTGATCATCAATACTGATTAGATTAGAAAAGTCATGAAATATATAAGGGACATTTACGAAATTAGAGGGATTGTATACTCTATAATAAAATAATATTTTCTTTAATAAAGGATGATTTTCGAAAGATAAAAGCTTGAGAATGTATTTGGACTTTAAAAACTGAAATCTTATATTCATAGGAGGAGTGTTACACTCAATTTGAAGTGAATTAATTGGAGTTGTCTTCATTGCACCAGTTACACATCTAAGATTGTGGTTTTGAAGAATCTCCAATTTGTGAACCAATCTCTGATCAGACCCAAAGCACAAAAATCCATATTCGAAATGACTGCGGACTAGAGATTTATATAACATAAGCAAAATTTTTGGATCAGCTGCAATTGACAGTGACTTTATAAAATTAAATGCTTTATTAGCTCTACCTAACAGATAATCGACATACTTAGTCCATGAAAGGTTGCTTGTAAAAATGATACCCAGAAACTTCACTTCATTCACTATTGGAAGAACACTATTATTGTAATAGATATGTAGGTCTGTTTCACACTCTCCAAACACTATAACTTTAGATTTTTCTGGACTAATATCTAAGTTAAGATAATGAAAATAGTTCTTTAGTCGAGTTAAAGCTGTGTTTAAAATACTTTCAACAGAACTTATATCTGAACCTGAAGCATAGATAACCAAATCATCTGCAAACTGCAAATTTGCCACTTCAAGACCAAGTACAATGTTTAGTCTATGTAAATAAAGAAGATAAATCAATGGACTGAGGATGCCACCTTGACATACGCCTTTATATGAAAAACGTGGCCCTATTAAACGTTTATTCACCTTGACATATACTTCTCTACCATGTAAAAAGTTAAAGATCCATATTATAATTTTTTCAGGAATACCAAGGGCACGAAGTTCACCACACAAAATGTGCAGATTAATGTTGTTGAATGCACCCACTACATCAAAGAAGACACCAACAAAATGATTGTCCATTTTAATAGAATTGTATATATCTAATTGCAAATGAGAAATGCTATCTCGAGTAGAGAACCCACGTCGAAAGCCAAATTGATTGGATGGTAATAGACTATTACTTTCTATATAAAATTCTACTCTTTGTTTAATTAGTTGTTCAAAGGTTTTTCCCATGCATGATGTTAATGCTACTGGCCTATAAGATTCTGCTTTGTGTCTTACTTTGTTAGGTTTAAGTACTGGGATAAGACAATCTGTTTTCCATTCATTAGGGATAACCATTTCCTGCCAGAGTAAATTTAAAACACTTAATATGTCAGAAAGTGCCATAATTGATACATTTTTCAACATTTTGTAAGGTATTCCATCAAGGCCAAAAGCTGAATCTCGTCTAGATGATATTGCAGATTTTAATTCCTGAAGAGAAAATGGATAAATTAGATATTCATAATGTCCTGAAGCTTTTACTTCATGAGGAATTGATTGAAATGGCCCCTCAACTGTATCTGGAGTATATTTTTTAAGAAAATCAAATACCCAAGGAGCAATATTATTACTTGAAGGTGAAAATGTTTTATTAAATCTTTTTGACATTTGCCAAACCCTAGATAATGGAGTAGTTCTATTAAATGACTCACACAGAGAAATCCAACTTAAATATCTTTCTCTTTTTAACACTAATTTTTTAAGAGCTTGTAATTTTTTAAACTCAATATATTTTTCCAATGTGAGATGGTGCTTGAATACTATATAGGCATTCCTAGAGTCTTCTACTGCTTTAGTGCAATTCAAATTCCACCATGGTAATGGAATGCGTTTTTTACGATTATTATTTACTGATGCTGTATCAAAAGAAGAATCAGATCTTATAGTTGATGGTAATGACTTAATAACAGCTAAATTTAATAACTTTATCATGTCATTATATGAATTTAATGGGTTATCTTTATTAATTTTAAAATTCATTAACAAACTATCAACAGTCTTCTTGTATATTTCCCAATCAACCAGGTTAAAATTAAAATGTTTTGGCAAATTTGAAGCTTCCATATCATGTGGGTTATTATAATTGTCATTAATAAGTAACTTTGTAATTACAGGCAAATGGTAACTACCTAAAGGATCATCATGAACAGACCAGTTACAAGATAATGAAATTGAAGTTGATACTACAGTTAAATCAAGTGCATTTCTTTGCCACCTATCAGAGCCTACAGTTGTCATTTCTCCATCGTTCAATAAAACCAAATTACAGTCATTAATGATTTCAAGCACCTCTCGGCCACGGATGTTCACACTGTTACATCCCCAAGCCGAATGATGTGCATTGAAATCTCCACCCACCAAAAGAGGACCAGGAATATTGCGAATTAAATTATCAAACTTATACTTAGTAAATGAAGCATTTCCAGGACTATAAAAACTAACTAATGAAATTTCTTTTTTATTGCCATATTTTAAACGAATCGCTATATTTTGTATGGAATCATCATATAAAGTATCTATTTTACTAAATTGTAAACTGTTATGTATTAAAATAGCTACACCATTGTGTGAATTACCTGAGTCTAATCTTACTATATTATAACCTTTAATACTAAATCTCATGTGAGGCTTGAGCCAAGTCTCACACAATAAAGCTACATGTATGTTATACTCATGTAAAAAATACGAAAAAGCAAGTTTATTACTATTGATGCTCTGAGCATTCCACTGTACAATATTCAGCTGATCCATAAAATTAAGGTTTATTTATATTATTCTGGATTTTTGATAATAGAACATCTTTTATGCTTTGAGTACAAATACTCTTTTCATTATTTTTATTTTGAGAAATTAATGTTACTATTGTCTGTATTAAAATATTTAAAATTGGTTCTGTTTCAATTAGTGATTGTAATTGTTTAGCAGGACTGGACTTTGAAAGGGATGGAAATGACTTTTCATTGAATAAATCTGCATAAGATTTCTTATTAATTTTGTGTTTGTTTTCTTCCACTTTTTGCTGTTTGACTGGACACTGTGCCGAAATAGCTACATGATTACCTTGACAGTGACAACATGTAGCCTCAGTTGATGGTATTTGACATTCTTTATAATTATGGTCCTTTGTACATATGGAACATCTTTGGGAGTTCTTACAGAATTTGGCTATATGACCATACCTTAGACACTTCAGGCATTGTTTCACCGGCGGAATGTACGGCCGTACTTCGAATCGCCAGCTGTTCAGGTCTACACTATCGGGTATTGTTGCACACGAGAATGTGATGGACACCGTCTTCGTAGGCTGAAAAGACACCCCCCCTCCTTCTGAAATAGTACGACGCATAAATCTTCTGACAGAAATAATATTCTTTGTGCTAGTTATAGCATTATAAATGTGTTCGTTGCTCAGGTCAATTGGAACATGCATAATAACACCTGTATTTTCCGTAGCAGTTGCAGGAATACTGGCTTTCAATTTATAACTATCCAAAAACTTACGATTCAATAACGCTGCATTGGCTAAACCAGGACGTTCAAAAATAACACCAATTTTATAACGATTCATGCGCAATAATTGTTTTACTCCCTTGTTGTATTTTTTTATGCTGGTTGAAAGGGACATCATGTCTCTATCACCGATCGGGACTAAGTCAATACTTTCAAAAAATACGACATATTCAAAATTGCCTCCGCTTTCAGGGTATGACCTAATGTAGTCAGGAATCCTGAATTCCCGATACTTATCCTTTTCAATTGGTACTGATTCCTCTGAAGAGCTTGAGGCTCCACCGTCGTCTTCAGAGGACAGCAATGGTGGAGCAGAAGACGAAACATCTTCTTTTTTTCTTTTCTTTGGATGCCCTTTCTTCCCCATCATGAGAAAAGCAAGCAAATGAACTTGTGAAGGAATAAACTAATTATTTGAAAATTTGTTTTAAAAAAGGCGCCCAATCGATACGAATTTCCCGCGCTTTTTTTCCTGCCATTTGCTATTGCTATCGGTTTGAAGTTTTATTAATTTGTTACCATGTAAAAAAATATGTAAGTTTTAGTCGATTATTCAACATTTTTTAAAGTAACCGAACCGAAAGCAGAAAGAATTTCTTTCAACTTCGAGTTGAAAGAAATTCTTTCCACTTCGAGCTAAGAAACTAGGAAATTGCCAAGCAAGAAGGAAAACATTCACAAAGCTACGTTTTACATTTTTTTTGAGTATTCTCAGAAGTATTTATACATAGATATTTACCTTAGTTATTACAGAATACAATTTATTTCTAGCAACACAAAATAACTACGTTTTGATCCTTGTTTTGTTTTGAACTGTAAAATCCAAAAAGGAAATCAAGTAAAAAATATTTTTGATCATGTCAACATATTTTTTTTATTAATAAATTAATTCATGTTGTTTAGTTTACAACAAAAATGTCCTACATACGTTCTAATAAAATAATAGTACGCACGGCTACAGATCAAGCTATAAGGTTCCAGTATAAGCTGATCTCGCATTGTATAGGATTTCCTTACAGTGAGAGGTCAGTGTAAACTGGGAATGTATAGCTTGATTTGTAGCCGTGTGTACAATGTTATATCGGATTATTGGCTGAAGAAAACTAAACGTACTGGTTTTGACGTTGACGTTTGGTTTCTTTCATTCGATTTTTTCTTTTCAAAACACGTGTTTACGTGTAGAGCTCATGTGGAGCTCATTTTTATTTATAAGTGTAATAAAATAAGTTAAAATGAGTTTGTACAACTTCAAAAAGATAGCTGTAGTCCCTACAGCAAAGGTAAATAATGCAAACAGTTAATGTTGTAATCAGTGTTTACGATATTTTAAATCATGTGTTATAACCTAACAATTTCGCCTAATTTTTGTATTTCAGGACTTCATAGACATAATATTGTCTAAAACACAGAGGAAGACACCCACAGTGGTACACAAACATTACAAAATATCAAGGATCCGTGGGTTTTATATGAGAAAAGTGAAATTTACACAACAGAACTTTCATGATCGTCTTTCTAGGATTATTCAGGTAAATAATTGTGTTTTTCATTGCAAATACAAATACAGTCATTGCAAATACAGTTTAAGTAATTCTGTTAATGACTGTAGTTTATAATTAAGGCATATTTGAGGGTATTTAGAAGAGATTTCGCAAATTGCGCAATATTATTGTCACGACTTACACATATTGTGTACACCCACTTACATTATAAGTACCAATTTTATTATATGTATATTAAATAATCAAAGTATTAAAGTATAATTGCTTTAAAATCCCTAAATTTAACAATTTTCAAAATGTTTTTTTTTCTATGAGCCTATTCTTTTGCTCATAATAAATGAATAATTTTGATTTAATTCTGAAGAAACACCAAAGGCAAAATCACTTCAAAATCACTTTATGTAGCTGTGTTTATGTTTCTATTGAGTAAATAAAATAAGCGTTCCATGCTTATTTGTGAATGTGTTATTTCCTCGGTCCCTATTAACAAAGTCGGAACCACATTTTTGGGATTTTGACTTTTTTACATGTGTTTTGATGTATCTAATCTATAAGACACACTGTTTTACTGTAAAATCATAAAAATGTAGATCCGACTTTGTTTTATAGAGACTGCAGATTTTTTCGAAATGAAATGTATTCAAGAATCATAATTTAACTATACATATACTTCTCTATTCAACAGGAATTCCCAAAACTAGATGATGTGCATCCGTTCTATGCAGATCTTATGAATGTTCTGTACGACAAGGATCATTACAAGCTTGGTCTTGGACAACTAAACACCGCTAGACATCTTATTGATACGTAAGTGTATTCAGAATTTAAAAAATATAAACATTTCTTCTCTTCATTCTATGTATACATGAGTAGAAATCATTCTACAATCTGTGATTTTGTCTATTTGTCCATTGACAAAACCTGTTCCTATTGTGGTCATGCTACATGTGCTAGACCAGATTGATATAGACCAGCCGGCCTAGCATGACCACGATAGAAACGCATTTTGTCTACATAGAAATAGACAAAGTGACAGATTGTAGAAACATTTCTACGTTTTATGAATGAAATCTGTCACTTTGTCTATTTCTATGTAGACAAAACCCGTTTCTATCGTGGTCATGCTAGGCCGGCAGCAGGGAATATATATGTATAGATTAGAATAGAATATACTATGTGATCGCGAAAAGAACAGGAATGTCATTGACCTCAAACTGTCAACTACCACTTGAAAAGTAAGTCTTACAAAGACATCAATTTGTGAATCAATAATGTTATTTTTTTTACTCAATTTAAACGAGTCTTTGATTTACCAAAATCTATTGTATGTAATAGATTTTTTAATACAAAACAGCTCAATTTTCAATACAAAACGTCACAAAATGGCGCAAGGTCAGTCTTATTCTTATTTTGATCGCATAGTACTTTATTGTACACAGCTTAAAGGTATCATTCATTCTAAGGCTAAGTACAATGGCGGTCTTATCGCTAATAGCAATATCTTCCAGACAATCTTTGGACGGACTGAGGGAACTTAAATAAAATATTGACTATATAACATGTGGTTCCCAGCGTAGCTAAAGACTACGTCCGCCTGCTGAAGTACGGCGACTCGCTATACCGCTGCAAGCAGCTGAAGCGCGCGGCGCTCGGCCGCATGGCCACCATCATGAAGCGGCAGGCCGCCAACCTTACCTACTTGGAACAGGTCACATATCTGTGTATATTATTACAAAACTGTAGAAAAGTAGTGTCTGTGCATTGCAGATATTTCACAAAAAATAGTCGGGATAGGGTACTGGGCAAAACCATACCCAGAAAGATATTTTCTTGAATTTTTGTCTGTTTGTGCGCGCATCACGCTAAAAGCACTGAACGGATTTTGATGTGGTTTTCACAGTTTGGTAGCTCAGGGTCCAACTTAAAATCTGAGCCACATTTCATTTAATTCCAGTGGGACAAACCAGAAATACAGCTTGACCTCTTGATAGTATTAGCCACCCTACACAAATACACAAATGTAATAGCAGCATAGATTTAAAATAAAATTGTACTGTATCTTCATCATCCGCCTAGCCTTTTCCCAAACATGATTGGGGTCGGCTTCCAGTCTAACTGGTTGCGGCTGAATATCAATATTTTACATGGAGCGACTGCCATCTGACCTCCACAACCCAATTATTGAGGAATACCGGTATTCGAATGTTAGACCAGTTGTCAGACTTTTGGGCTCCTGACTACCCATAACGACTGTCAAAGATATTCCTATGACAACCGGGACCGACTGTTTAACGTGCTCTCCGAGGCACGGAGGGGTCTCGATGTGTAAAGAACGGTCACCCATCCAAGGACTGACCACGGCAAGCGCAGCTTAACCTCTAAAATTGTACTGTATCTTGAAAGACACTATATTTTTTTAACTATAAACCTTAAAGTCATAATGTATTTTGGTGTGTAGGTCCGTCAACACTTGGCTCGCCTGCCGTCCATCGACCCGTACACGCGCACCATCATCATCTGCGGGTTTCCCAACGTGGGCAAGTCCAGCTTCATCAACAAGGTATGTACTCACCGCATCAATGTGCTTCTATGCCAGTTGCGTGCCTAGACTGGCCTAGGGCAAACCCGACGCATTGTTTTGATTTTAGTGAGTATTTACGTTAATTTTTCATGAATTTATGTGAGTTAATTTCTTAAAAATAGGGATATCTTAGTGAAAAACTTCTTCTCAAATAATTCTATTGTATTTTCTATTGTATTCAACTGTACTTTTCTTCAAATGAATTTAATAATATTTTTATGTAAATTCCCTATTTTTTTCCTATTTTTCTATGTGGCGTACGTATACCAGTTCCAGTTCCACTTTGCCCGCGACTTTGTCCGCGTGGACTTCAATAAATTGACCATTTTAACCTTTTGAACGCCACGGCATAAACGCATCGCCGTGCTCTGTACGCCAAGCTATAAATTTCCCGCTTTTTCTGTCACGTATTTGTGTCGTTGGCGTCCAGGGACAGTTTTTGTTTGTCACGTATATGTGACCATGGCGCTCAAAAGGTTAAATAACTTCCATGTACGGTAAAAAAAGATTTCTTCAAATCCAGCTGGTAGTTCCAGAGATGAGCGCGTTCAACGAAACAAACTCTTCAATAATATTAGTATAGATATGTTTTAGTACAACATTGTGTTTGTTTGTGTACAGATCACTCGCGCGGACGTGGAGGTGCAGCCTTACGCGTTCACAACCAAGAGCTTGTACGTGGGACACACGGACTACAAGTACTTGAGATGGCAGGTCAGTTCGTAGTCATAAGCCATACACTACATATTTTTTATAAGGTCAACTTTTATATACAATGAGTAGCAGAAATCCAAAATAATAACGGGTGGGCCAAAAATGTTTGCACTTTTGAAACATGAATACTAAAAAAACTACAAATAATGATTATATATTTTGTTGATCATTTATTCAACGTAACACATCTAATGCAATTTATTTTTAGGGTTCCGTACCTCAAAAGGAAAAACGGAACCCTTATAGGATCACTTTGTTGTCCGCCGTCAGTCACCGGACCATAAGTGGAGCCATCTGCTCATAGATGGCGCCATTGGAAGTATGCAGTAGCGCCATCTATGATCATATGTCGGAACTCTTAGGGCGCGAGGCATACTCGCACTTGGCCGGTTTTTTTTTTAATTAGAACAAATATTTGCATGGTTTACTTTTTCATGTTTTGAATTTTACACAAACTTCAATAAAAGTCGTTTCCTAGCATTATTTTTCTCGATGTTCAATTACACGTACAGAATGCGTAGGTGTCGGCTTGGTGATGTGCTTTACACCCAGTATAACGCCATCTATTGAGATGTATTTGAACAAATGTTCCATTTTTCCTGATCCCGTGACCTGATGTAATATTGTATGTGCAGGTGATAGACACGCCGGGTATCCTGGACCACCCGCTGGAGGAGCGCAACGTGATCGAGATGCAGGCCGTCACTGCGCTCGCGCATCTGCGCGCCGCCGTGCTGTACTTCATAGATCCTTCCGAGCAGTGCGGACACAGCATCGAGGAACAGGTAAATCATCGAGAATTTAAGAGAACTATCATATTTTGTCACCTCTCTCGCTCGCACGGGATATTTTTGGGAAGTTAAATAAAAAAACTGCATGTTTGAAAAATACAATCGCGCACGGGAGAAATTACGTAGTTATTTACTACAAAGTACAGATCTAAAATGTGCCCGATAGGTAGTACAAAAACTTGTTAGTCTTTTTTGGTAAATGTATCATGTTTTGTAAAAAGTCATAAAGCAAAAGTTGTTGTTTCATCATCTGCCTAGCCTTTTCCCAAATTATATTGGGGTCGGCTTCCAGTCTAACTAGTTTCGGCTGAATATCAATATTTTACGAGGAGCGACTGCCATCTGACCTCCACAACCCAATTAATGGGTAATACCGGTATTCGAATGTTAGACCAGCTGTCAGACTTTTAGGGCTTCTGACTACCCGTAACGATTGTCAAAGATATTCCTATGACAACCGGGACCGACTGCTTAACGTGTTCTCCGAGGCACGGAGGGGTCTCGATGTGTAAAGAACGGTCACCCATCCAAGGACTGACCGCGGCAAGCGCAGCTCAACCTCGCAGATCGATCGATCAGCGCGGCTGTCATTTAGCCACGAGCCCCTCAAAGCCAGCCCAGCAAAAGTTGTTGTTTATGATGTTAGTAATACAGTCCTGCAAGGTTGTTAGTGTTTTATAACCCGCTCCAATAAAGAAGCGCATCTAAAATGGCGGCACTAATCATTCCCTCTCACTCGCACGCTTTTTCTGTATTCACACGTTGCATGTGAGTAAAAACAGCAATATTAGGGAGTAATTGGTGCTGATTCTGTTGAACATCGCACTAAACTAATTTTATCTCTTTCTTACAAATATCATTGAAAAAGGACAGAAAATATTTAGAACTGTCAAATTAGTCTACGCCCTTGTCATTTACGGGAAAATAGTCATGACCTTTTGCGATTACGACTAAATTGACGTTAAAACTATTCAAGAGGATTAATTTGACAGGACTAAATATCTGCTATCCCTCTCTCATGTTTTTTATTAGAAAGAGACAAAGACTAAATTAGTTTAGTTCGTAAACAACAGAATCGGCACCATTATAGAGGGAATGATTAGTGTCGCCATTTTTATTTCGTTTCTTTATTAGCGCGTTATACCAATAACGCTATATTTCCTCTCCCCAGATATCGTTATTCGAGAGCATAAAGCCTTTATTCAGCAACAAGCCGCTGATCGTAGTCCTCAACAAGATGGACGTGGTGACTCCCGAGGACCTGCCACCTGCCAAGAAAGAGCTCATGGACCAGCTTGTGGAGACCTGCTCTAAAGGAAACCTGGTCAAGTAGGTTCAATATCTGTGTCTTCTTTTTAGGGTTTGCTGTTTTTTAAAGATAAAGAATTTGAAAGGAAAAGGAAATTAATGTATCTTGGTAAGATTTAAATGTTTTGAGTCAGTGTGTTTGTTACAGTCGTTATCTCGAAAACATGTTTAACTCTTTATTTGTTCTCCAACTTTTTATTTTTGTTTCACATTTCCGTAATAGGTTATTGTTTCATCTTTTTCTAGATTAACTTTTTAATTTTCAAATATGTCGACTTATTTGATATTTTCACCATAATATCCAATTTTTATTTTTTTGGCAACAATGAGTACACTAATACATTACAAACTTAAGTCTAAATGCTTCTATGTCTTATAAATAATTATTTTCCTGAGATTTTCAATTTCCCGACTTCTCCGACTTCCTCGACTTCTCCGACTTCCCCGACGCTAACCGCCTCTATAACTTGGCAGCGCGGCCCCCAACTCGGACCTGTCAGTGGTGCCCGTGATGCGCATGTCCACCATGACGGAGCAAGGGGTGCAGGAGGTCAAGATCGAGGCCTGCGAGCGACTGCTGGGGCACAGGGTCACGGAGAAGATGAGGACCAAGAAGGTATGGTATCTTCTTGAAACATAATAACATACCTATTTTATTAATGGCAAATATTTTCGGGGGTAAGGCTCATCACACACGTCCGTAAAGCCGCGTCTCCTGCGCCCTGTTTTCGTGTTCGACGAACATCGAACAGTGAACAGTGAACGAGAAAGGGGCGTGGTCTACGTGTTTTGACGAATAAAAACACTCAAAACACGTAGACCACGCCCCTTTATCGTTCACTGTTCGATGTTCGTCGAACACGAAAACAGGTCGCAGGAGACGCGGCTTAAATCTATAGGTACAAAGATGATTTTAGACAATATTTTTTTTAAATATCATTTTTTTTTATACTTTTTCAAAATAAATTAGAATAATTGATTTTACGTTTGCCTAAAACCTTTATTCCTCTTTGATTATGAATGGCACTCAGGTCATGTAAACAAGCCATTCATAATCATAGGTTTTATACAAACACAAACATAAACACCCTTACCACAAAAAAGATAAACACGTGTTGAACGCGAATGCTACCACAAATAATACACACTTGTTTTAGACAAGTAAGTGCTAAAACAAGTGCGTATTATTTTTGGTAGCATTCGTGTTGAACACGTGTTTATCTTTTTTGTGGTCCAAATGGTTTTAATTAATTTTGAAAATGCATAAAAAAAGTTATTATTTTAAAATCATTTTTTACTAAATAGCATTATCTACCTCTAGATTGACCTAAAATATTTGCCATTAATAAAGTAAGACCTTATACTTATAATTTATTTGAAACCCCGTTTTAAATAAATTAATTGAACTCATTCATCCCCAGGTGGACGGGATCCTCAACCGTTTACACGTGGCGGTCCCGTCCCCGCGGGACGGCAAGGCGCGTCCCGCCGTCATCCCGCCCTCCGTGGCGCTGAAGAAGCAGCAGCTCGCCGACAAGCAGGCCCGCAAGAGGAAGCTGGAGAGGGATATCGAGGTCGAGGAGGGAGATGACTATGTGCTGGGTGAGGATATTATCAAACTGTTGTAGCAAAATTATGTAACAAAACTGTTGTAAATACGGTACCGGACTATTTTTTTTTTATTGTGAATCTGTAAACTATTTGTAAAAAGATAATTAACACCAAAAAAACCGATGAAACATCTACAATCTACACTTTGCCTATTTGACACGGACGGCACTATCATGCAGTGACGTAACACCTATGTCCGCTTCGCGCGACAAAGACGGAGCGATACTCCCTCCAAAAACTTTAAAAGCGTCTATGTTTTCCATTTAGTTATATTTTTTTTTTTTAGTTTTTGTTGTTCCTATTCCTTCTTTGGAATAAAATAATTTATTTGTACTTTTTTAATAGTAGTCCACTACCGTATTGGACCAAATTTTAATTCTAAAGTTTGGTTTACAAGTGGTTCGATTGGATTCCGTCAAAATCGGTATAGCCGTTTCGGAGATTAGCCGGAACAAACAGACAGACAGAAATCGTTTTTTGTTATACCGTAAATACTTTCATATGCGAGTAACAAGCTGTTATTTTGAGATTACAAACAGCACTTCATTTTATTTAATTTTAAAGATGACACAGACTAAATTGGAACGATATTTTGAACATTTTAACTAAGACGATTGCCTTTCTGCTCGCTAGAGCAACAAGTCGTATCAGTCATTCATCACTCATAACATTCTTACAAACAGATCTTCAGAAGAACTACGCGGACATCCCAGAGGAAGAGCGTCACGACCCCATCCCCGAGTTCTGGGAGGGACACAACATCGCCGACTACATCGACCCCGAGATATTCGACGTGAGTGCACACCATTATATTCACTTTTATGTAATACTGTGCATTTTTTCGGGATAATAAGTAACCTATGATGTGAAAAACAGGTTAAACTCGATCCAGTAGTTTCGGAGCCTATTCGGTACAAACAATAAAAACTTTCCCCTTCATACTATATAGAAGTATAGACTAGCAGTTCTCCGCACTTTCACCCCCGTTGCTCGGCTCCTAGGGGTCGTAGCGTGATGTTAAATAGCCTATACTATTCCTCATGAATCTGGCTATCATACACAAAAAGAAGGACATAGGGCTCCCTCGTCCAGCCTCGGAAAATCGTCGCTGAGGGCGTCCTGCCCTACGTTTGGGAAAAGGGCAAAAGTCCGCCAATGTAACGAAATAGTGCTAGCTAAATTATACTTTCTGTCTAAATTGTACTGATAATCTCTGATTGAATTATACTTTCTGTTTAAATTGTACTGTCTGACTAAATTATACTGTCTGTCTAAATTGTACTCTCTGATCAAATTATACCTTCTGATTGAACGGTATATTTTGACTAAATTATACTGTCAAAACCCGGGATTCCACGCTCAGCAGTCGCTCTTGCGACCACTAAACCAGCGAGGTAGTCTGTCAGATAGTTTAGATTTTTGAGGTAATTTTTTTGGCCCGTTCGAAGCCGAGCGCAGTCGTCAATACTGCTGGTCGGTCAAAGCGCGGCCCACATGACAGTTGTCATATGGTCGCGCGCAGCACTCGTGTGCTGACGCGCATTACCCATGACAACTACAGTTACCATAAGTAAAGACACGTTCATTTCGCATTTTTGACGTGTATTCGATGAATGTTTTTCTCGTCATCTCAACGGTCATTCCAGAAAAAGTGTACTTTTGGAAAAAAATCACCTGTTCTATCCATTATGTTCACATAAATCGACAAAATGTATGAAATAGCTTTTTTCGCGATTTTAGGGTTCATCCCATAGTAATAGTAGCTCATAATGATGACTAATAGCCCTTTGAGGAAAGTGGCATTATGGGAGATATGTATGGAAGTCCATACAGGTTTATTTCTACACTAGCTGGCCCCGCGGTTTCACCCCCGTTGCTCGGCTCCTGAGCATCGTAGCGTGACGTTAAATAGCCTACACTATTCCTCATTAATCTGGCTATCGTATACAAAAAGAATCATTCGAATCCGACTGGTAGTTCCACAGATTAGCGCGTTCAAACAAACTCTTTCAGCTTTATTATATTAGTATATTCACATAAATGATGATATTCTCCAGAAACTGGCGGAGTTGGAGAAGGAAGAAGAGTTGCGCGCGGAAGGCGGCATGTACGCGGTGCCCAAGATCGAACTCGATGACACCATCAAGGAGATACGCGAACTGGCACGGCAGATACGGTATGTTCAGTATTACTTACTAGCTTCCGCCCGCGGCTTCGCCCGCGTTTTTCGGGATAAAAAGTAGCCTATGTCACAGATAATATAATACTATACGTACAGATGCCTCATCAAATACAAAGAAATGTGACCGATTTAGCGCGGGCTATCTTCGGGCTATACATTTTTCTGTGCTTAAAGGATTTTTCAAAATTTGAACAAATATTTTTCATGATGTATTTTTTCATGTTCTCAATTTTACACAAACTTCAATAACAAATCGATACATATAACGCCATCTATTAAGAGTTATTTCAACAAATGTTACTTTGTTCCTAATGAGACCCCGTGCCTATGTGCTATTCCAGATTCTATTTCTGTGCCAAATTTCATCCAGATCCGTTCAGCCGTTCTGACGAGATTGAATAACAAATATCCAAACTTTTACGTTTATAATATTAGTATAGATAGATTTTGTTTGTGACTTTCGCCCCCAGAACTCGACGCCATACTGCAGGATTGCATGTATCAAAGATAGATTTTGTTTGTGACTTTCGCCCCCAGAACTCGACGCCATACTGCAGGATTGCATGTATCAAAGATAGATTTTGTTTGTGACTTTCGCCCCCAGAACTCGACGCCATACTGCAGGATTGCATGTATCAAAGCAAAGTAACAGGTTCTTACCATTTTGCGGGGGAGCGTTTGTGCTAGTCTTTCGAGGGCAAAGCACGCTCGCCCGAGTTTAACACAGATTTTATCAATATGTGGCCCCCAGGTAAAAAAACAATCCAGTTCGAATCCGAGGAATGTGGTGGATTGCACCTGTTCGACGACACTATTCCCCAGGCGCACCGACAATGGTGTACACTTTCTACCGGAAAGATTTACGTGCATGAAATGTGTTCTGGTTATATTGAGTATTAACCCATTCACCCTAAACCAGCTGTTAATTTTGTTTACCACTAGGTTGATTTTCTCCTGTAGTTTCACCATCGACTGGGCGTTCACGACTGCAGCGACGTCGCCGGTGTACATAAAAATATGGGCCTAAGCTATATAACCGTAAAGTTTCATCAAAATCCCTTTATTAGTTTTTGCGTGAAAGAGTAACAAACATCCACACATACATCCATCCTCACAAACTTTCACATTTATAATATTAGTAGGATTAGTGTGATAACTTACATGTTGCCGACTTTGTCTGAAACTTTAAACTGGGTATAAGAGGTTAAACTGGGGGTAATTTTAACTCCTCTTATACCCAGTTTCTGAAGTCTAAAAAATTATAATTTGATATACCAATCATAACATTTTTTAATGGCTAACTGTAACTAGCCTTTTGTAAAAATCTAGTAAATCTCTGGCCCGTTCGAAGCCGAGCTCAGTTGTCAGTACTGCTCATCGGTCAAAGCGCGGCCCACATATGACAGTTGTCATATGGTCGCGCGCAGCACTCGTGTACTGACGCGCATTACCCATGACAACTACATTTTAACCTAAATAAAGAAATAGTGTTGACTAAGTTATACTTTCTGACTGAATTGTACTTTCTCACAAAACTATACATTTAAACTCAATTATACTTTTTGACTAAATTATATGTACATTTTGACTTAACTGTACTATCTGACAAAATTATACTTTCTGACACATACAATTATACAGGGTTATAGGAAAACAGTAACATCCTTTGTTCTACTTTTAATAATTCATCAGTTTTTATTTTCATACAAAATTAAAAAAATTATCTGTTTTTGCGTAAAAAGCGCGTAAACTCCTAGTTTAAGTCATTTGAATTATTATTAATAATGACAGCGCACGGGAGACGTTACGTAGTTATTTAAGACAAACAAAATACAGATCTGAAACGTCTGATATGTAGGATAGGTAAATGTATTATGTTTTGTAAAAAATCATAGAACAAAAGTTGTTGTTTATGATGTTAGTAATATAGTTCTGAGTACTCCTGAGAGGTTTGTAAGTGTTTTTCCAATAACCTTGTATTTCAATCGTCATTTTCCAAAAATGTACGTATTCTCCGTGTATACCGTCCACTTACCCAACACCCCCCTCCCCCCAGCAACAAGAAGGCGATCCTGAAGGATGAGTCGCGGCTGGTGAAGCAGTCCACCAAGCCCGTCATGCCGCGCACCAGCCGCGCGCGAGCCAAGGACCGCTCCACCGGACAGCTCAGGGAGGAGATGGAGAAGCTCGGTGAGTTCTGTCTAGATAATATGTGTCCACTTTGCTGCATTCGCCTCTTCAAAGGTTTTTTGCCCATCACGCGATATCGCGTGATATTGCCGCACACGCGATATCGCGTGATATGGCCGCACACGCGATATCGCGTTATCATCTCTAACAATTTTCTATACACGATAGAATAGCGGCCTCAGAGAAACGGAGTTTGGTGTTAACATTGGCCACTAAGGAGCACAAAAAACGATTTTAATATGAAAATAAATGTTGTATTTTAAATTTCTCAAAAATTCTCCTCACTGGTTCTTTTTTTGCAAAAATTGAGCGATTTAGACTTATTATACATATAAAAAAACATTTTGGCCCGTTCGAAGCCGAGCGCAGTTGTCAATACTGTTCGTCGGTCAAAGCGCGGCCCACATCACAGTTGTCATATGGTCGCGCGCAGCACTCGTGTGCTGACGCACATTACCCATGACAACTACAATTTTAACCTAAGTAACAACCGGGCTGACAAAATTATATTTTAATGAAAATTTTAAAATGAAAAACTAACAAACATTTTTGTATATTTTATTTAATGATTAGCTTTTGTTCGTGACTACATCCACATGGACTATTCTGTGGTCATTTCCAAAAATGTCTACATCATATAGGGACCCTCGGTGTAAAATTTCAGCTTTCTATGTCCAAGAATGTCCTTAGATCATAGAAAAAGAGAGATATGAGAGGGAACCAATGTCGCTACTTTCAGAAAAGTTTGCGACACAATTACGAGCGCTCCTTATGAATATAAAGATCCCACACATTAAACATTTCGCACATCTTCAATCTAACACTGTTATTCGTCACTCAGCACTAGCACTAAACTAAAACACTATATTTATATCATCGATCGCGTTCGGTCCGTCGGTAGCGTGTACGTTTTCATTATGGTCAGTGTGCCCATACTAAAGCGTCAAGTTCAATAGCGTCTTGGCACAACTCCCTTGTTTCTATGATCTGAGGGCAGGAGTTCAGGACTTTTCTTTTAATCCGACGACGGCAAAGCCAAAAGGAAAGGTTACGATTTTAGTAGGCTATGTATGTTTTCATATGCATTGATTTTTTTTTTTTCTTACCATTATATCAATCTCTAGCTGTCTTCTAACTAAAAATATAAAAACTTGTTTCACAATCCCCCGTTACCCCCAGGCGTGGACATGTCGGAGAGCAAGGGGGCCCACTTCACGCGGTCCCGGTCCCGGTCCCGGTCCCGGTCCCGCTCCGCGCCGGCCGCCAAGCGCGCGCGGGCGGACGAGCGCGGCCGCTCCGTCAGCAAGCCCGCCAGGGATACTACCGGCGTCGGAAACGCACTTGTGAGTATTATAAGCTTTATGTACTTACTGATAATATAATACTACTAGACTTTTGCCCGCGACTCCGTCCGCGTGGACTACAATGGACTGACCAGTTTAAATGACCTCCGTAGTGTACGGTGGCTAGTACTACCAAGAGATCAAGCTGTATCTATGGTTTTTTTCAGCGGAATCAGATAAAACGTGGCTTAGATTTTAAGTTGGACCCCAAGCTATCGAACTGTTAAAACCATATCAAAATCCGTTTAGTACTTTTTGCGTGATGCGCGCACAAACATACAAAAATTAAAAACAAAATATTTTCGGGCATGATTAGGTCCCAGTACTTATCCTGACTATTTCTAGAATATATTAGTCGTAGTGGCTCAGCGACTGGCTGCTGCGCAACGTGTCGCGGGTTCGATTCCCGTACGGAGCTAATATTTGTTCCCGGTCTGGAGTGTTTGTGTGTGAACTTGTGTTTGAAAACGCACCCACAACACAGGAGCACACCTAGTGTAGGGCAACATTTTATTTAAAAAAAACGTGCTTAGAGGATTTTTTAAAATTAGAATAAATATTTTTCATGTCTATTTTTTCACGTTCTGAATTTCATACAAACTTCATTATCAAATCGATACATAAAACACCTAGGTAATCGTATATTTATCGGTATATTTTTGTGAATTTATTTATAGCTTTGACATGTTTCAAACTCACAAAAATGTTCATCATAACGTGCTGGCATGACATGGCTTTGACATGTTTCAAATACGGTATTTGCCTCATTTTGGGAAATGGTTTATATTAATCTTCATTATATGTATTATAAGCACACTACATTGATATTTCAGGGAGATCTACTGTATTTATCAATAAAAATCAGTGATAAAGTATAAATTTCCAAAACCGCTCCAAAAACGCTGTTTCTGACGGAAGTGACGTAACACGCTAGTAATAGTAAACGAGCTTTGTCTAGGGATGCAGGAAATGCCAAAAAGTATCGATATATATCGTATCGATATTTAAAAAAAATATCAATATCGGTTTCGATATATCGAAAAAAAAATATCAAGTATCGAAAACGTATCAAAAACGATATATTTTCAGTAGCAAGACCATAGTCACCATTGATTAAAATGTCACAGTTTTTAGATTTAAGTGATAAAGTAATGTCAGGGACACTAATGCGCCTGCCACACACTCGACGACTGGCATGGGAAGTAGCGAGGAAAGGAGGCAGAGACATAGTGTGGCAACATTACTCGTCATGCCACACGTCATGCTCCTCGTCCTCTCTCTCTCTCTCGTCTCGTCCGGCAGAGAGGGCAACATCGTGGCAAAGCACGGCAGCGCGAGGAGCATAGCGATGAGCAGCGCAAGGAGCATAGTCTGCCAGGCGCATAAAAGTTGAGAATGAAAATAGGTGCTGAAAGAACACTGTCTTCTAACATCGTTAAAAATTCAGATCATAGAAACAAGGAGATATGGCATCATAGCAAATTAGTACGGGAACAACTGTCGCCACTTTTAGTACATTTTTCAACACAATTACAAGCGCTACTTGTTAATAAAAAGATCTCCCACACATTAAAAATTCCGCACACCCTCAATCTAACACTGTTAATCGTCACTCAACACTGGCACTAAAGACTAAACTAAAACACTGTATTTATATCATCGATCGTGTTCGGTTCGTCGCCAGCGTGTACTTTTGTACTACGCTTAAAATGACCAAACTTAAGTAAGTACCTACCTATCAAGCTCAATAGCGCCTTGGCACATCTCCCTTGTTTCTATGTAGTTACTATGATCTACGGTTAGAAACGTTGCAACTTAATGAAATTCAGCGCCGAAAGGAATACTTAGTGAAACGCACACTACATACTTTTATGAATAGTAATAATACTGACAGATTTATTGAAATAAACTTGTAAAAGCAAACACAATAGAATTTCGTAAAGTACTAATATTTTTTGAAAATTTCACCGATATATCGATATATTTTTTTCGATATATCGAAACCGATATTGATATTTTTTTTATATCGATACGATATATATCGATACATTTTGGCACTTCTTGCATCCCTAGCTTATGCTTACTCCAGTGTTGCCAAGCTAGATTTTCATTTTACCCCAATGCCTGATTAATTTTACTCTAAAATCATAACTATTTATACAAAAATACCTGGCTAAAGTTTTGGTTTTAGATATACAATAAAACAAGTTCTTTCTTAATCAATGGTCATGTTTCACAATAAAAATATGCTGAATTTGTTTAACTCAAATTCAATTCAAATACTTAGGTACCTACATGTATTGCTTACCAAAAAGCCCATAAACTTTAGTAATCATAACAACAATACGAAATCTAACCTTAAAATTTTGGAAGTGACTCCGCGACCGCCTCCGTGTCCAGAATTTTCAGCCGGCACCGGTTGCTAAATTGGCAGCGGGCGCTGACTTTGGAAAAAAAAGCGGGAAAAGGAGTTGGCAATTTGGCATAATTAAAGAAACATTTCATGTTTCATTTGAGTAACATACCTAATTAGGGTCCAAGAGCGAGCGAAGCGAGCTCGGGAACTCGTACACCCCGACACGGACAGGTTAGGTTCGAAGGGGTTAACGGGGGCTTCAGTGAGCGAGCGAACGAAGCCCCCGTCAACCCATTCGTGTTAGGTTACTTTTAGCCTTGCAGATAGATATAGGCGCTCCGCGTACCGGGGCTCCGTCGACCACCTCCCTCCCCCTTGTAAGTCCAAAAAAGTTGTATTTTGTTTTACATTGACACTAATTTAAAAGTCAATCTAAGGTATTTAATTCAACTTAAAACACGGCAACATTAATCTGCTGCTACGGTAGTTTGCAATTATTTTCGTCTGGTATCACTGCTACTCCAAGGCTACTCCGGTTCCTAACGGCATTATTTTTGGGAGCCTAGTCGGCGCCGGCTGCGGAGGCGCTCCCTAAAATTTTAACCTCAAATTTACCCTGAAGAATTCTTTACCCTAAAAATAAGTTGGCAACACTGGCTTACTAGCGTGTGACGTCACCAGAGTGCAACAGGCCGTTCTTGTCACAGCTACAATAACAAAAAATATTGCATTTTATTTTCGTGTAATTTGTAAAAAATATACATATTTTTGTTGAAAATCAAGTGAAATAAGTTTATTTACGCTATGAACTGATAGGATGACCACAATCTGTAGCATATTTTCAATGTTGTGAAGAACCCTATTCATAAAATATTTACGGCCTTACCACAAAAAAGATAGACACACGTTAAACGCGAATGCTACCAAAAATAATACACACTTGTTTTAGACAAGTTAGTGCTAAAACAATTGCCTATTATTTTTGGTAGCATTCGTGTTGAACGTGTGTTGAACAGATGTTTATTTTTTGTGGTACGGCCGTTATAATTTAAAATTATTTGACGCACATAAAAAATACTATATTCAACATTCATTACGCTAGTTTCTAATAACAATAGTACTACTCAAAAGACTAGAGACATACGTTCTTAAAAACTACAAGAAAACGTAGGTATATAATAGTCTGGCCCGTTCGAAGCCGAGCGCAGTCGTCAATACTGTTCGTCGGTCAAAGCGCGGCCCACATGACAGTTGTCATATGGTCGCGCGCAGCACTCGTGTGCTGACGCGCATTACCCATGACAACGACAAACTTATTTTCTGTAGTTTCCTACTCCCATAGAAAAAATGTGACTATTATGTATTTAAAAAATGGCTCATTCATTACTCTTGTGCCGTATCGTAATTAAATCTGTCTACTGCGGTAGACGCCTAGTACGCGTAGCATGACAAATTCTATATTCTATGAATTGTGAAAACCTAAATTGTTCCAAATAAACTTTTATTTTTATTTTTTTTTATCTCTATTCTACCAAAGAATAGACAAAGTTCTTTCTATCCAACTCGTTATCTCTTCTGCCCGATCACGCGGCGACCCGTGCTTGGATTATCAGGGTTTTGTCTACTGAAGAATAGAAATATTTCTTCTCTTCATTGTATGCATAAAACGGTAGAAATCTTTCTACAATCTGTCACTTTGTCTATTCTTCTGTAGACAAAACTCGTTTCTATCGTGGTCATGCTAGACCGGCTGATGGTATTTTAAACCCTTTTTGAGTTGATCTTTCTGTATACTAAACATTCATAAACTTACCCTTTTTTCTACAGATGCAGCAAAGAGCAAAGAAAATGGCGCACGTTGCTATCGCGAAGAAAACCAAGCGCATGGGGCTCAAGGGAGAGGCCGACAGGTTTATCGGCACAAAGATGCCCAAACATCTGTTCTCGGGCAAGCGGGGAGTGGGCAAGACGGACCGGCGGTAGGGTTAGCTATGACATGTGTTGGACAATATGTGGACATGTTGAGGTCGTGTGTGGCGCATTTAAAAGTATATTTTATGTTTTGCGTGAGTTTTTAGTAGGTATTACTTTTAAATTTTCACTTTTCAGAGAAAAAAAATGTTCGGAAATTGTTACTTACCAATATTTTGATGTATTCTATCCTAATTTTGTAGTCTCAAGTAATGTTTGTTTTTTGTATCAGGTTTTATAATTATTGACATAACCTTTGTATGTATTTGTCAATTTTATTTATTTTTTCGTCATATTATCGTGGATTACTTTTGTAAGTAGTTATGAAACGTTCTATCTAAAGCAAATTGTAGATTACAGTAATTTCGTGAGACTGCACACGGCTTCGCAATTAAATGTATGTAAATAAATATACATAGGTAGGTATAATTACTTTTCAAAGAAACTGATGTGGCCGTCGACGTCGCTTGGACAATATTTAAACAGCAAATTTTGTGACCATTGTGGAGTTTTCAACTCTTATGTAAGCGAAGATACATCATTACATTGATATCGATGTTATTTTGTCTTCGTGCTACCACGGCCTTGTATTTTACAGTGTGGTTACTGCAATGTAAGCCAAAAAGTTGATCACTGTACTTGCTCAAACACTTGTAAGAGCTGAATTGAAATAAATACATTTTATGTTTTAAAACTGTTTTATTTGAAGTTATTCCTCTATTTAGGTTACTAACACAACACGAGCATAACCAACTATAGACTATTTAAGACTAGCCTAAATTCTCACTAACCTATTCTCTTTATTCAGACAGATTCGCTGTAAGTCAGAATTTGTACATTCCAATGAAAAATATTTTCAATGTCTTTTATATTATTTTCACGTCATATAGGAAAATAATTTATTTATAAGTAGTCATAGTGAGAATATACCGCCCGTCAAAATCTTGAATATGTACTCTTCTATTTAGTTAATCCATTACGATTACGTGTGATGTAGTAGGTATATGTAGATGCAACATAAATCCAACCACCTCCTGGTTCTGATCGCCTAGTAGCTCTTTTTCATATTTTGTTAGTTTGCAGGTATGCTTACTCTATTTTCGTTTCTGATTTCATATTTTTATTTTGTGTTGTGGTGGGTAGTTTGTAGATGTAAAACAAATCTTGTAAACCACCTCCTTCCTGTTTCTGATTGCCTAGTACCTTTCTCATATTTTCGCTTACTGATTTCCTAAGACTTTTCTTATTTTATGATGTGGGTAGTTTGCAAAACAAATCTTGGTTAACCACCTTCTGTTTTCTGATTGCCTAGTACCTCATATTTTTGCTTTCTGATTTCCTAATACCCACTTTTTTATTTTGTGTTGTGGGTAGTAAGTAGATGCAAAACAAATCTTGGTTAACCACCTTCTGTTTTCTGATTGCCTAGTACCTTTCTCATATTTTTGCTGATTCGGAATACCCACTTTTTTATTTTGTTATGTGGGTAGTTTGTAGATGCAAAACAAATCTTGGTAAACCACCTTCTGTTTCTGATTGCCTAGTACCTTTAACAACCTTAACCTTAACAAACTACCCACAATATAGGTACTTTTATTTTGTGTTGTGGGTAGTTAGTAGATGCAAAACAAATCTTGGCAAACCACCTCCGATTTCTGATTGCCTAGTACCTTTCATCCGTGCACACAAAATTGTCATTGGTGTCGCCATCCTTCTAGAGGTCACCAAAACCATCTTTGTATAGTATAATAAAGACAAACGAGTTCACATGCAGGTAAAATAAAACACGAAATTAGCAAAATGAATGGCACATTTATATTTAATTAATATTATTCATTTTTATAATTAGACCTTTCTTGTAGTTATATTTTAATCTATGCATTTGAACAGGAAAAGAAAAACAAATGCTCTATGTTACAAGGCTGCGGGGGGCTGCCGTTGACAAAAACAAAAAAATAATAACAAAAAAGCCTCATTTTGTACACAATCTCCAGGACAGATACATAGTCTAATTGAACCATTCATAGGGCACTGAGCACAGTTGCGAATAAATTACAGGCGAATGCGTACATATTAAAAAAAATCTTAAAATAGACCTACATAGTACGCATAGACAACAAATTATAGATAATTAATAATAAAAAAACTTAATTATCGCTAAATGGAAGAGGAATCAACTAAAGTAACCTAAAGGGGCGATAGACTTACAACTAAAGTAGAATACTAAAAATATATTTTGAACTTTGTAAGATCATTTACGTCAATTTGTTGCAAGTCAAGTTAGTAGTCAAGAATATCATATCAATATTTACTATTGAACAAACTGTATAACTTGGTTTTGTTTACAGAAAAAAAAGCATTAAAAAAAATGTTAAGTCCATGCCAATAGAACTTGCGGATTATGTAAACAAACTTTCTATACAAATTCATAAAATTTTGACAGTTTGCCATACTGAAATTTGACATATTTGACAATTTCTATTGAAATGAACTTTAGGTCGCCCCCAGTTTTTAGAAACCTATTCAATTTAATCTGTTGTCAAATCTCATGTCAAGTGATATGGTCGGCCCATATTATTTCGGTAAAACAATAACAACAGCTGACAGCAGATTTACTAATCAGTTGTTTGATCAGGCTTTCAGAAACTGGGTTAAACTCTAATCAAGACTGATTAGTAAATCTTTACTTTAGCTCGAAGTGAGAGTATAAAATTATAGATATATTTTAATTTAATGCAAAACCAAGTTATACACACGTTTGTCATAGTAAAATAACCATTGCTGCCCTCACAATAAAGTGTATTTTTAAAGCCAAATATAATATCGGGTACTTATTTGGTTAATACCTCCTTGTCGTCACATTATTGGCGTGATGAACTTTGATAAATTAAAATATATTAATTTAAGAGCCATCGAAATATATTGGATAATTCTGATTTAATAAAAAACTGGATTTAACTGGGAATATTAACGAGTATGACCAGCATTCAATTCACAAGTTTCCTTTCGAGACATATTAAAGTGATTAAAATTTCATAATATTCAAGCAAAATGTGTTTTGAATAATCAATGATTTTAAAAGCCATATCGATTATAATCTTTAAAAAATATTTTTTTATCTTGTAAATAAGAATCATTCAGATCGTTAATAATAATAATAAATACTTTAAAGTATTATTTAATTGAGTTTTTTTAGAAAATTATAACAAATATGGCTTTTGCAAGATGTACACGACTCATAATCTTCAATGATTCAAGGGAAAATCAATCTTAAACCTATATAATACAGAGTACTATAAGACTATCAACTAAAATGGATAGATTTGAGTCGGGTAGTTTGATAATAACATCATATTTGAATACAATATTAACTCCCGAATTTTAACATCGGATCAAATACTATGTTTTTATCGTATTTTTTTATGGCTCCAGACTGGATCACTGATATTTATTTAACTATAGGTACTGGTTTTTTGTAAACCCAATATAACAACAAATAAATGTTATTTCGTTTTTTAAAGTTATGGCAGAAAATATAGCTCTCTTATTGACCATAAGTGGGAATAAAACGTTCTAATTAAAATACTATTATGTCTTCTAGAAAAAAATATATAGTCGACTAAAACCATTGTCATCCAATCGATTACCTTAAAAAATCGACTAACCCCGACATCGATACTCGAAACAACTAAAGATACTATACTATACTCATTACACAAGTAACTATGTCAGTACGTATTATAGTCGTTTCGCTGAAAATAATAATGTCATGAAAAATAATAACAATAATAATTTAGTTCCAAAAATATGTCAGAAATCGAATTTTTACTAAACCATTGAGCGTACTTGGTAAATATATTTTTTAAATTAAATATATACAGGGTGTAATCAATTATGCAATTTTTTCTTAGACTTGCGATTGTGACGAGTTTTTTTTTATATTGTGCGCGTTGATTAAAAATATATATTATTTTAAATATGATTTTTTCATATTTTTAAATAAACACAGTTTCGGGTTTAATGTCGCAATTTTATTACTATCCTAAAGATTTCTCAATTCCATACAGACGGGCGATCAAAATGCGACTTTTATATTGGCAAGATAAAGTCGCAACAATCGCAAGTCTGAAAACATATAAATCATTACATCTTTTCAACGGAGTTAAAACGATGTCATTTGCCATATTTTCATCGCGTAATATGCTACTTATTTTCCTTCTTTCTTGTCCAAGAAAAAATAGCAAATGACAAATATAGAAAAAAACAAATAAAAAGTATAATAAAAACTTACACAAAAAACTGTATAAGTACTTTACGATCTCAAGGCGAATAGCTACCGAATATATTCTAAAAAAAAGAAAATTATTTATTATAAAAAAATAATAATAATACTACGTATAGCTCGTAGATCTTCTGGACCGCGATATAGTGTCAAAAGAACAGCTTGTCCATTCTGTATCGACACGCCGCGCCGCGCGAGAACTGCCGATATGTTTGCGAACGTTCGAGGGAGAATCTCGCCGTGACATTCTCCCTCGCTTTCGCAAACAAATTGGCAGTCCTCGCGGTGATATCACGAGGCGAGTCGGTACAGAATAGGCTGCAAAAGTGTCAACGTCACGACTCACTGGAGTTTTGGTACAAAAGTGTCACTTAAGTACTTTCTTAAGTTAGCAGCCATTTTTTTTTCACATTTTTTTTTGTAAATTTGTAGATTTTTGTCCCTAAAAACTCATATTTATATTACAATAAGTACTATTTTCATAAGTATTTAATTATTTCAAGCACAATCATTGCTTTCATTTTGAACCATTGATCTACAGATTTACAAAAAAAAAAATCACACAATTATACACCACTTGTTTATGAGAAAGGATCACAAAACAACATACTGTTTTATTGTCTAGCTTCTTAAACTCAGCATAAAGCGGTGAAGTGGTGTCTATGGCAGCGACATGGAGAGAAAATTAAAAAAAAATTGTAATTAAAAATATCTTCATTTTTTTCTCATTTCTTTATACCTATCATATACCTATACATAATATACTAAGTTAATATTTTACATGGATTATGTCTTTGGATGTAAGACATAAAAAACTTTCGTCTGATGTTGCGTTCTTTATAAAACTATTTCTATATGCTAGTAATATACACACTTATGTACTATAGAGTCCGAAATATAACACTACGCACTGCTGTTTACCATTGTTAAGTTTTTTTTTATTAATTTTTAGTTTATTTAAATAATTCTTTGGAACTCTTGTCCGATGTGGAGGGTTAGTTGAGTTTGGAGTAAAAATTACTATTAATGACGTGATCGCGATGACGTCGAGCGGCAGTTCTTAGTACCCATAGTTAAGGCGGACTCTGGTGTCCCAGAGTATAAGATGGGTAGGAAAAGATACAAAATGTTTAGTCATGTAACTGCCGATCAATGTCATGGTATTATTTTCGATAAAATTACATTGTCATGATTATAAATTCGTGAGATATTATAAAGAGAAATAGGAGAAACATCTAAATTATTAAAACGTTATTTCCATGTGTTTATTAAAGGCAAGATTTTATTTGAATGCAAATAGACCAATAGTCACCCGAAATAGAAGAAAAGACTAAAGATCCATTTTGAAAATTGTTAAAAAAGGAACATTTTAAAAATAGTGTCCAAGTATAAAAGGTGTTAAAAAAACGGTTTAAAAATAGAGAGCCAAAAAAATTGTCATCAATTAGTAATTTTCAGCACCAAACCCAACAGTCACTGGGCACTTAAAAACGTTGATTTCCGTTAAAAATCTGCTAGTTAAGTGTGTACTTATAATAAAAAATAAACTTACGATTAAGTAAAATGTAAACTTTTACTTATGGCATTCTTCCGTTGGGAAGACAGTGTCCCACTCCCGTTCAACGGGTTTACAATAAGAGAAATAAAAATAAAATGCAACCATTTTGGTTTACGCGTACGTGTGAGATTTGTTATGGTATTTTTTTTTTTCGAGCATTTTTTTGATAGCAACATTGAGTAACAAATGTAAACGTTGAGCAAAAGTATTAACTTCATGTAACAAGCAATATACAAGATGATAAAATAAACAAATTTAATAAAAAATATTGATTGTCATGCACGATTCGATTTCATGCAAGATTCAGATCTTTTTTACAATAATTAAAAATCATTGGTTTTAGGTAACTTTACCTTATAAATTAGTTAAAATATCATCCTGTATATTTTACATTTTCTGTTACTTTTGTCTATAGGCAGAAAAATCAGCAATTTTCATCATATCATATTCAATTTTTAACTTAACTTTCAACAAAAACCACAATAAATAAAAATACAACTCCACATTTCTGCCCATTTCTTTTTTATCACTTAAATAGCTTTTAAAGTCATCACGTATTGCTTAAAAATATAGATTGTTACTCCAAACCAACTATAAAAAAACATTTGTTACTCAATCCAACTCAATTTACTCGAACCAACTCACTTGTGAAACCGACTCGTACCTCAACTAGGCTCACGTACACGCTAGCCGCAACAAACAATATCCTCGCTCGGCGGTGAACAGTACAGTGGCGGCGCGACGCGCGTGGTGTCGCAGTGCGTAGCTGGCGCGGGCGGCGCTACTGCGGCGGCGCGGCCGGCTGGCCGGGCAGCTGGCCGGGCAGCTGGCCGGGCAGCTGGCCGGGCAGCTGGCCCATGCCCTGGAACATGCCATTACGATGGTAAAGTGGTGCTAGGCTGTTTGAAAAGACGCTCTTTAAAATACTTTTTTCTTAGGGTTTAGAGTTACTCGATTTTGAGGAAACTACCTAATTTAGCTGCAGTGGTAAACTGTAAATTTTCATAAGGGAAGCCAGATCATAAATGTGACGTTTACTTAGTTATGTGTGGTGTGGTAGGGAAGTACCCTAGCGGGACAGCGCACCGCACTCGCACGTCTACCCGGGCAGCCGTGGTGACAGCAAGACTAACACGGTGCAATCATAACTGTTTTATTGTAGACCTAGACACTACAATATTTGCAAACATAGACAATTATCAGTAGTTGGAAGAGGAAAGCCGAAATAAATAATTCACTCAGGTGACAATTAATAATTGAGATAATAAGTCTATAAATGGCTGCATGGTCTAATGCGTTATCGCCAACAGATTTCGAAATACATATGTACTTAGTATGTATGTATTTCGACATCTGTTAGCGAGAACTTGGGATACGTATATGTCCAGCAGTGAACTAGTAAACTACAGTAACCGGCAGTAAATATTACACATCTAGTTTAAGAAAAAAAATCGCTTATCTTCGGCTTTGTAGACCGTCGTATCCGTCACACATACCTATATGTAACGTTTTGTCGCTAACTTGTTTATTTAGATACGAACTGTTAGTCAGATGTTAGACAGATATGAAGCTCTATAAAGCCGAAACTAGCCGATTATCTTCCTAAAGGTCGATGTGTAATATTTACTTATTTAATACTTTGAGCACACATTGTATATGTACAGAGGCGGACTTGATGCCTTAGGCATTTTCTACCAGTCAACATTTGGGTGATGTAGACAAATAGGTGCAATTACGAAAACCGTATTTACTACCGCGTATGGTAAGTGATACTTACCGGCATGGGTTGGTAGTGCTGTAAGGGCGCGGGCAGCAGTTTGGGCGCCTCTTCCGCTTTTTCCTCTTCGCGCCGCTTCAAGCACGCTGCCTTGGGGTTCAGATTGCGTTCTGCAAATAAATAGCGATTGTATCAATTATACTTTTCTTCTTTGTTCTATGAGTCAGGTATAGTAATTAGTAACGTCTCATTAAAATAATATCAGCCCTGTTGTTAAATAAGTGTTTGTTAATTATTTTTTTCTAATATTGTTTTTGCTTATTTCCACTTACATTTGACTGGAATCAACTCATTATTATTTATTACTCAATTAAACTCACCTCTAACTTGAATCACCTCATTATTACTCAACTACACTCACCTTTGACTTGTGTCAACTAATTATTACTCAACTACACTCACCTCTGACTTGAGTCAACTCATTATTACTCAACTAAATTCACCTCGGACTTGATTCAACTCATTATTACTCAACTACATTCACCTCGGACTTGATTCAACTCATTATTACTCAACTACATTCACCTCGGACTTGATTCAACTCATTATTACTCAACTACACTCACCTCTGACTTGCTGCTCGAGCGTCATGATGACCTCGACGGCCATGTTGAGTATGCCGAGCTTGGTTTGGGGCTTATCGCTCTTGAGGTGGGTCATACACATCCTGCCCAACTCTTTGAGCGCCTCGTTTATGTCTCGTATTCTTATCCTGTGGGCGTGAGCAGAGTTGGGTTAGGTTATGTATTTTTTTTAAATTTGGTAATAGGCTTGCGTTTGACCGCCTGATGTTAAGCGCAAGCAGATACAATTGTATTTTTTTTATAATAACTTGTCCTTCTATAGAATTGTGATAAATAAATAAATATTGTCGATGAAATAGGACATACATATAAGTTAAAAGCATGATAACATAATTGGGTCACAGTGTGCAAAATTCCTGAAATAAAATACCCTTAATTAGCACACAATAAACTTGAGTTAAACTGGATCTCTCAAACTCATTTGGAGATACAATAACTGACTGAATTAAGTTATTCTCACAAGTTCTATCATTTCTACTGACTAGAAATAGTTTAGTTATTATCAAGACACATCCAGGTATTATTCACCTGACATATTTTGGCTTATACGGCGCGTGCGCAAGTATCATCAACACAAACAAATCATACATACACAATGTATCTACTCAATATTATTTCCATTCCTCATTGGCGTGGAGATTTATCCAAGAGGGGGCAGCCAGTCACCGAGCGGGACAGGTGAAAACAATGTAATAGCCCTCATAACAACAACAACAGTATATTTACGCAATACTGTAGATTTTTCTTCCCTACGGCTACGCCAATACCTTTCCTATGAGTACAATTAGTGCGCTTGCAGACGTCAGATTTTTGAAGATACGATAGTCAGCCCAACTTAAAAGAGCGACTTTTTGTAGAACGTGTGCGTTAATAGTATGGGATTCGACTTTGAAGTGTCCTTAATAAATAGAGAATATTATCTTTGTAATAGATATTATCGGTGGTAAGCTTCTTGTCGTAGATAATTATGTTATTCTAAAATGACTGACGTGTGCAAGCGCCCTTAGGGCCGTAAGATCAATCGTAGCTTAACCACGGAAGAGAGTTTAATTTCCCGTCTTCGATTATTTTCTAATACAAAAACCTAAAAAGACAATCGAAGATAAGAGATTAAACTGTCTTCTGTGGTTTAAACTACGATTGATCTTACGGCCCTTAGTCGGTTAACCTTTCGCCTCCCAGAACGCGAGACATAGCAGATTTCTTATTGTGTCTATAATTCCGCCAGGCGAGCGGTTAAACTTCTTCTATTTGCGTCCTAGTCTTTCTTATCGCCATATAGTGGCGTTTTCTAAAGAGGTAATATCTTCTATTGCCATCCCCCTCTCTTACCTCTCCCTGGCGTTGTTAGCCTGCCGCCTCTCTTTCTCTCGCAGCGCCTTCTGCTGCGGGTCTGCCTCGTCGTCTCCTTCATCGGCCGACGAACAACTGACACCCAGATATATAGCTTAGATGTTGAGCTTTACATTGCTAGCTGTACTAGTCGGAGACGTTGAAAATGAGTGTTTTTGTTCGAAAGTTAGATTTGGCAATAATTTTGTTTTTTGACATTTTTTAGTTTGGATTTAGACAGTCAAATTTAAATATGCAAAGTTTGACTTTTATATTTTACGTATGGTATATACATGCACGAGGCCTCAAAAAGCCTTGAGAAACCACCAACCTTTTTTTTCTTCAGTACAACTAAGATTATCTATTCAATAATTGTCAGAAAAATACTAAGTATGTATAATAGTAAAACTAAACATTTTCAACATCTCCAACCAACTTTCCTAAACTGGTCCAAAGTGACCTCTGATCGAATGAATTATTAATTAAAAAAACATAACCTTTTACTGGTCACCTCGACGAAGGCAGCGCGCGAGAGAGTTCTGCCGACCCTGTTTACTTACAGCTAGCGTCATTATATCTATTATGACAAACACACCTGAGCATTATGTGAAGTTGTAGGTGCCTAGTAAGGGAGTGTAAGTGAGTAAGTGTGAGTAAATGAGTGTGAGTGAGTGAAATCATTAACTATAGGTCAGTTGGCTTAGTCAATGTGAATTAGCTAATGTTGTCCACATTTAATTTAGAAAATTGATGTTTAATTTATGATTTTAATAATAAAGGCTCGCACCTGTGCATGTACTATTTATATCATTTGGGTAACCTAAAACAAAACCGTATTTTATTTAAATCAGGAATGCGCCAAACAGGCGGCACGGTTGTCTTAGGCCCGTATTCCGTACTCCGATTCGAGCACCGATCTCTGCTTGAGCATAGATTTCAACCAATCAAATGGCTTTAAATCTATGCTCAAGCAGAGATCTGTGCTCGAGCATCGTTCTGTAATACGGGCCTTAGTGGCTGAGCGATTGGCTGCTGCGCAACGTGTCGCGGGTTCGATTCTCGCACGGAGCTAATATTTGTTCCGGGTCTGCAGTGTCATCTGTGTATGTGACATTTGTGTTTGTAAATGCACCCACGACACAGGAGAAAGCCTAGTGTGGGGCAACGTTAAAAAAAAGAAACACTAAGGGCCGAGTTTACCGACAAGAAAATAAATTAAAAACGGCCGTTTAACATATTAGAAAAAAACATAGTAAACGGCAGTTTTCAATATAACAGACTGTTATCTTGTCGGTGAACTTAGCACTATGGATATTGGAGTTAAAGTCCCTTCATATACATGTAGACTAAAATACACAATTATTGCTCAAGTGCGTTCGACAAGTGTCTGATGAGTCCCTACAGCCGTGTAAGCGGATGATCGGATGATGTGTTAATGTGACTTGCAAGATCCTGAATGATAGTGCTGATGAGGACCTATAGTTATTATGTAACGGTACGTATAAATCTCAGAATTAATACTAAAAGTGTAGCATATACTTTATTAGCTACTTAAAAATTAAAATTGATGCATATATATTAAAATTGATTGTTTTATTTTATTGTAGCATAATTTTCAAAATACCTATCTAGCTTAGTAAGTTATAAGCAAATATAGCTTTGCGATAAAACTACCAACTTCGATTTTTATTTATCAGTATTCCTTTAAAATCCTAGAAAAAAACACAACCAATCGTTTCGCTCGGAAATCTATAAAAAAAAGATTTTTTAAAAGACATTTCTGTAAAAAACGAATAAAGTAAATTTTCTACGACTTACCTTCCGCCTACCTAGGAGTACCACACAGAAATGAGCTTTATTTGCAAGACAATAAGGTATAAAATAGAGGACATTACACACTGTGACCCAGTTAGAATGGCGTGCGGCTGAAACTTAACACATGTTAGTATATTATGTACAGATATGTGTATGTAGAATATATACCGAGATGTTTGTGTGTGTTGACGGAAATATTTGGGATATACGTTCATACTATGAGCTATAATTGCCAGCATGCCTCGCAAGCTATTTGACTCGGCTAGTAAAGTCGAAAGTGTGTCACACACAGCAGCACATCTTTTTGGTCCTTCGAGCCGGATCTGTAAAGCCGAGACTGGCTGAAATGTATTCCCATCTCTGTCTTGCACTTCTTGACAGTGACAGGGATAATGCTTAGTCAAAGTATGCGTAAGTAGGGTCTATTTCTCTCAGTCTTAAGTGTGTGTCGTAAGCTGGCAATAGAAGCCAATAGTAAACCCAGTTATGAGTCCTAAGATCCCAGATATTTCCGACGACTTAACCATAGTAAACAATAAAATACAGGTAAAAAAAATTGCACTCGAATGAAATACATGAAAATGTTTATTGAATAAACAGAATTAAAGTAAAGATATAAGAAAATGTAAAAGTTAGGTAAATCATGATGGTAGATGTTTACCACGGTCAGCGTAGTACATGTGAAACTGTATTAAAGAGAGAAAAAAATACAAGTACAATGGCATATGCGATATGCAACGTAATATACAAATGCCACTATATCTGTTTTTTGAAAACAAGATATTATAATTCCAAAATTGACTAGGTAGGTACAACATAAAATGTATTATCATAATTTTTTCAGTACGTTAAGATTTCAAAATCTCTTTTTCAAGTCGACGTAGTCAATTTTAAAACTGGTATTGTAGAAATCCAATATGAGATGTGTTGTCAATTTACCTAGGAGATCATCTACTAGCAAAATTCATACGTTTAACTCATTTACCGTACACAATTTGAAGGATAAGTAAATTTAAATGACTCGTATAAATTGACAACACTATCCCGTGACCAGTGGTGTGCCTAGAGGGCAAGCCCGACGATTTTTTTAGTATTAGAGGGTATTTATTAACGTTCATTTTTCATGAATTTAATTTAATTAATTTACTTATATAAGGTCCTACCCTTCATACTCGAAATATTTTAAGAGGTACATCTGTAGGTGGTAAAGATGCCATACAAACGAAAAAAAAAATTAAAAACCTAATGTTCCAACCGCGTTATCAAAAAATCTGAAAAAAAAATCAAACTTGTAGCATCTAATAAATACTTTCGATTATATATTTGCAGTCGGAAGACTGAAATACTTCTTGCTACGGAACCCTAGACTGTGCGTGGTCCGATACGCCCTTGTCCGGTTTTTTTATTTAATAAATTAATTTAAAATTATTTGACACACAAAAAATATTATTTTCAACATCTATTACGCTAGTTTTTACGTACCTTACTATTAATATTAGAAACAAGCGTAATGGATGTCGATGATAGTATTTTTATACCATTCCCCCTCTAAAAAGCTTATTTTATTCACTGAAAACAGTGAATAAAAAGCACTTTTACTCACTGTTTTGATGTTTGAAAATGGAACACACCAATGTATTCGACCACAGATTTAAAGAACCTATGCTAGATGCGGCACGTTATTAGATTGTATGAAAACCGAACTTGTCACCTTTTTTATACCTACGATAACTTCACCCCAGCCATTTAGTGATGTGCTCAGAGTAAACAGAATTGTTTCAATCACTAAGCGTCACTGAGCTAACAGACTTTTTTTAGGACGAACAGTCGAACATGCAGGGCACGCTTGGTCGTGGCTTGCCGTATCTAGTGTAAGTGTAATCTGTGTATTCGACCTATATTGATGTGTTCTAAATTCAATTTGATTGGTCGACATTTTCGACAAGGAGTTTTGCATTAGAATAAAAACTGTTTTGTGTTCTTTGCTGTCCTTAGTAAATTGGCGCTATTTTGAATACTGTAAGTTGTACGAACACAAAGTTTAGTGTTACTTTAATCTTTAATTTTGTGTTTGTTTAGTGTTGTTCTAATCGATTAAAAATGCATTCTAGTGATGAAGATGTGTTAACACCTGAGTTTGTGAAAGAGAGGGCGGCCGATATAGTGGAAAGGTGGAAAGCTTGCTACCCAAAAAATCACGGCTGGTTTACATCAAAGCCAATTTAACTTTACTTTTTCTTCATTATATGTATATTTTCACTTAAATCTTTCTTTTTCTCGTAGTCATGGTATAAAGTATAGTATGCAACTCTTGAATAAAACAGATTTATATCGAGGGCCATGAATCGCTCGCTTCGCTCAGGATTCTAACACTTGAATCACTCGCTACGCTCGTGATTCAATCATCATGAATCACTCCCTACGGTCGTGATTCAATCGTTAGAATCCTTCACTAGCTCGTGATTCATCTATGGCCCTCGCTTTAAATCCGTCCTTTATTCACTAATTGCATAATATACTATTATGTGTCAAATAGTTTATTTAAAATAATTTTATTTATTTATTTAAAAAAAATCCTCACATCACATTTATTTTCGTTTGTATGGCATCTTTACCACCTATAGATATGCCTCTTAAAATATTTCGAGTATGAAGGGTAGGACCCTATATTCATGTAAAATGAACACACATAATCTCTAAAACTAAAAAAATGCGTCGGGCTTGCCCTCTAGCCACGTCACTGCCCGTGAGCCGTCCAGTCCGCACCTCTCTCTGACGTTGTTGGCCTGTCGCCTCTCTCTCTCGCGCGCCGCCTTCGTGTCGGGGTCGAGGTCGTCCTCGTCCGCCGACGAACAGCTGGGCATGGCGGGGTTGCTCGAGCTTTGAGGGGATCCACTTGTATCACTCACACGACTTTTACGACTTTTATGACTTTTAAGACTTTCGTGACTTTTGCGACTTGGGCATGGGAATCGGTTTAACGGATGTTTTATAGTCGGTTTTAGTCGATTAAACCGATTTACATGACAGTAACAAAAAGTGATTAGTCAAATACTGAAGCAGATAGCAGATATCTGGGATTCGAATATATTAAATTGAAATATAATGATGCTCATGCGACGCTATATTATTAATGTCATCTGCTATACCTGTATTTGAGTAATCATATCAATTAATTGTAGATTAGTCTAAAATAAGTGATGCAAGTAGACATCTCAAATGTTAGAACAATCATAAATTAATACTTTACACATGACATCCACATTGTGACGTCAGAGACGACCTAAGGATTCATCTGGTCAGATGGGCATAGCACTGAACTATGCCTTAATAGGATTATACTGCGATTACTAGAATATTCTGCCAAATGCTTATAGGATATGGCCTTAGATCATAGAAACAAGGAGATATGCCATCATAGCAAATTAGTACGGGAATAACTGATGCCACTTTTAGTACATTTTTCGACACAATTACGCGCATAATTAAGCGCTCCTTGTGAATAAAAAGATCTCCCACGCATTGAACATTCCGCACACCCTCAATCTAACACTGTTAATCGTCACTCAACACTAGCACTAAACTAAAACACTGTATTTATACCATCGATCGTGTTCGGTTCGTCGCCAGCGCGTACGTTTTTAATATGAGCAATTTGCTCAAGATCAGGCATCAAGCTCGATAGCGCCTTGGCACATCTCCTTGTTTCTCTGATCTGAGGATATGGCCTTTACAAATAAACACGGAATAAAGTAATGTAATGAATAACGTTGGTATAACCATACATGGGATAAATGTTTTTATATTTACGATTATCATAAGTATAACTTTATTTCGTGTTGTTATTAAATATTTCTATCAAGAGATTTTCAAAAATCGAACGACCCGAGCGGGATTTGAACCCGCGACCTCTGCCGAACCGTGGTTAGTGCTCGGCACCAACTGAGCTATCGGGTCCCACTCGCTTCATAAGAGGCGTGAAATATAAATGGATTTCAGATTGCGATTTATGACAGACAAATAACGACGGCGAAGTGCCAATACCTCCTATCTCCTAAGTGCTATTCTTGCGAATTTGTCCTTTCAATTAAAAACCATAACATAAAAAGTGTATTTCTCGAAAAATGTCAGATAGAAGGTATTGGCACTTCGCCGTCGATAACTTAACCCACATTATAATTAAAGTTCGTATTCTAGAAAGATACTCAGTCATAGATTTCAATAAAAAGTATACTTATTTGAGTTGAAATCAGAAAACAACCAGTCAGTTTTAAGTCGAGATTGAAAAGTAAACATCGGTCTAGAATACGGGCTTTAGTATTTTCTCACAGGAATCTAAATAATACGTCAATAGAAGTCGCAAAGGCGCGTGACCTTGTCGCCGATTTCGAGCAAATCATATGACACAACTACCGAAAGCGCGCGTTGAAAAATGTGACGTATGTGAACGGAATTAAGTTTAATTCATATTGCATTGGATGCTTTGACATTGGCGCTGATTCTATTGAACATCCCACTATATTTCTTTCTTACAAATATCATTGAAAAAGGACAGAAAATATTTAGAACTGTCAAATTAGTCTACGCCCTTGTCATTTACGGGAAAATTTTCGTAACCTTTTACGATGACGACTAAACTGACAATAAAACTATTTAAGTGGACTACTTTGACAGGATTAAATATCTTTTATCCCTTTCTCAAGTTCTTTTTTATTAAAAAGAGACATAATAAGAATAAATCGGACGTACCACAAAAAATAAACATCTGTTCAACACACGTTCAACACGAATGTTACCAAAAAAAATAGGCAATTGTTTTAGCACTAACTTGTCTAAAACAAGTGTGTATTATTTTTGGTAGCATTCGCGTTTAACGTGTGTCTATCTTTTTTGTGGTAAGGCCGAATTAGTTTAATTCGCAAACAATAGAATCGGAATCATGGACTAAGAACCGGTGATACGCGTCTGGTAGTAAAATGTAGTAGATAACATTTCTATTGACGTATTATTTAGGATTCTGTGGTATTTATGCATTTGTGCAGCCCCGGATCTAGAGGGCGGCAAATTCAAGCTTGGTAGATGAATACACTGAGTAGTCTATTCGTCTACTAAGCGTAGTAATCGCAAAGAGCAGAGCTAGACCGGTCGTTGTGGCGTTCTTTGGGAGAGGCCTCAGATAATAGAAACAAGGAGATATGCTATCATAGCAAATTAGTACCGGAACAACTGATGCCACTTTTAGTACATTTTTCGACACAATTACGCGCATAATTAAGCGCTCCTTGTGAATAAAAAGATCTCCCACGCATTAAACATTCCGCACACCCTCAATCTAACACTGTTAATCGTCACTCAACACTAGCACTAAACTAAAACACTGTATTTATACCATCGATCGTGTTCGGTTCGTCGCCAGCGCGTACGTTAATATGAGCAATTTGCTCTAGTTCAGGCATCAAGCTCGATAGCGCCTTGGCACATCTCCCTTGTTTCTATGATCTGAGGGAGAGGCTTACGTCAATTAGTACCAGTGGGCGTGTTATAGCTGAAATGAGGCTAATAAACGTAAAAGTATTGTTGTGCGGGGGCGGCATGTTTCAGTTTCGGCCGCGCCTCGGAGTAATTAAAGATCCGGGGCAGTAGAGTGTGTAAGCAATGTTTCAGGACTCACTAGCGGCGCGAGCGCTTGCCGCCGGGCGGGCGGGCGGCGTCGCCGGACGACGACGGCTTGGACTCCGCGCCCGAGTCCGGCGGCTCTTTGCGCTTCTCTGGAAGGTAACAATATGGCCATCAGTTCATGTAGTTTTTTTATTTTTTTATTCTACGATAGGCTTGCGCTTGACCGCCATCTCGCCTGATGTTAAGCGATGATGCGGTCTACGATGGAGCACGCTTGCCTAAAAGAAACCGATTCACTCGCGACTTGAAGATACCCAGATTGTAACTGTTGGGAAACACCCACTCGGGCAGCGCGTTCCACTGCTTGGCGGTTTTCACAATGAAAGTGGAATCAAAGCGCTTTGTTCGGGTTCTTGGTATATCTACCATGAACCCGAAGTGATCATTTTTAAACTAAACAGAGACGTGTTGCTGAAGAAAAAGAAGGAAAGAAGAAAGAAGTGGTGAAGTGTATTAGAAATTATTATTATTTGCTTTAACGGTGAAGGAAAACATCGTGAGAGTGACATACAGTTCTTGATGTGCAGTTTGCTAATTAGTACTTGGCTAGCGTGGTGGACTATTGGCCTATCCCTCCCATTCTGAGAGGAGGCCCATGCCCGGCAGTGGGACAGGCTTATCGCTTATCAGGCTGATATTACACATTTACCACCAGTAGACTATTCCAATTTTTAAATACAATTCGATACCTTAGTTCACAATCATATTAATTTCAATTATTTTCTCAGTGAAATTGTAACTTTATGATTTGTACACAATAATTGTACACAAATGTAATATATTTTTTTATTGTGAATCTGTAAACTATTTGAAAAAGGATAATTAAAACCAAAAAAACCGATGAAACATCTACAAAATTGGCAAAGTTATAAGCGTTTTAAAATTATTTGCTAGACACGGACGGCATGCATGATAAGTGACGTAACACCACCTATGTCCGCTTCGCGCGACAAAGACGGAGCGATACTCCCTCCGAAAACTTTAAAAGCGTCTATGTTTTCCATTTTGTAATATTTTTTTATTTCATTTTACTTTTTTGTTATTCCTATTCCTTCTTTGGAATAAAATAATTTATTTGTACTTTTTTAATAGTAGTCCACTACCGTATTGTCTCATTTACACCACCTTTTCCCCATAATTAAGTAGATGGTATGATTGTGATCTAAAAGAAAAATGTTGTCCCAGTTTGCCGCCCCAAAAATCTGCCGCCCTAGGCTCCAGCCTACTAGTAAATCCGCCACTGGATATTATTATTACTTATTATTTATTACTAATATTATAGATGCGAAAGTTTATGCGTGCGTGTGTGGGTGTGGGTGTGTGTGTACATTTGTTACTTCTTCACGCTAAAACGGCTGGACGGATTTGGATGAAATTTAGCAAAGAGGTAGCCTGGGACCTGGAAAAACATATAGGCACATTTCATCCATTTTCCGCAGACGAAGTAGCGGGTAACAGCTAGTTATCTATACTATTATAAAATTGTAAATAAGCTGTGTCTATACATTGAAGATATTCCAGAAAAAACAGTCGGGATAGGGTACTGGGACGTAACCATACCCAAAAAGATTTTTTTTAGATTTTTTGTCTGTTTATCTGTTTATCTGTTTGTGCGCGCATCACGCTAAAAGTACTGAATGGATTTTGTTGTGGTTTTCACAGTTCGATAGCTTGGGGTCCAACTTAAAATCTAAGCCACGTTTCATCTAATTCCGATGGGAGGAACATGAGATCCAGCTTGACCCCTTGGTAGTACTAACCAGCCTACACTACGGAGGTCATTTAAACTGGTAATTCCACGTGGGCAGGCGTGTAGTTAGTATAATAAGTGTACTGACTGGTGTTGGGCAGCACGTGGCGCTCCAGCTTGATGGGCTCCGCGTGCAGCGCGCCGCCCAGCCGCCCCGCCGCTGCAACACAATACAATACAATACAATACAATAAACAAAGTTATTAAATACATAAGAGATTTTCAAAAAATCGAACGACCCGAGCGGGATTTTGACCCGCGACCTCTGCCGAACCGTGGCTAGTGCTCTGAAACCAACTGAGCTATCGGGTCCCGCAAACAAAATATACATCTATACTATTATAAAATTGTAAAAAAGCCGTGTCTGTACATTGAAGACATTGCAGAAAAAACAATTGGGATAGGGTACTGGGACGTAACCATACCCAAAAAGATTTTTTTTTTAAATTTTTGTCTGTTTGTGCGCGCATCACGCGAAAAGTACTGAACGGATTTTGATGTGGTTTTCACAGTTCGATAGCTTGAGGTCCAACTTAAAATCTAAGCCACGTTTCATCTAATTCCGGTGGGATAAACCAGAGATACAGCTTGACCTCTTGGTAGTACTAGCCACCGTACACTACGGAGGTCATTTAAACTGGTCAGTTCATTGTAGTCCACGCGGACGGAGTCGCGGGCAAAAGTCTAGTTTAGAATAAATGTTTATTGTTTCCAGCATTACAGCAATTAATGCAGGTACACAAAAAACTATAATACCGGAAGCAAAAGGTTCAAGCGTCAGCATTATGCTTGTCCCCTAGCGGGTACGTAAGATACATAATTTTATTATGACACCAGTAGCGTGCCTAGAGGGCAAACCCGACTCATTTTTTTTAGGTTTTAGCGAATATTTTCAATTTTTTATTAATTTAAGTGAGTTAATGTCGTTATGTACATTAAAAATCACTTACATTAATGAAAACCGGACAAGTGCGAGTATGCCTCGCGCCCTAAGGGTTCCGATATATGATCATAGATGGCGCTACTGCATACTTCTAGTGGTGTCATCTATGAGCAGATGACTCCACTTATGGTCCGGTGACTGACGGCGGACAACAAAGTGATCCTATAAGGGTTCCGTTTTTCCTTTTGAGGTACGGAACCCTAAAAATGGACATAAATACGCTCTAAAACGAAAAAAAATGCATCGGGCTTGCCCTCTAGGCACGTCACTGATTGTGACTAATGTTGTCGAACTATGAAGTAGTGGAATTATCGATAGTTTTCATTTAAAAAAGGCCATCATACTATTGATAAGACAATCAGTTTTATCGATAGTATCGATAGCTCGAAACGCGAAATATGCGCGCTATTGTTGGAGGCAATTAGTATTGATGGTAAGCTTTATAAACAATCAATAGTATCGATACTATCGAAGATGTGAAAATTTCTGAAAAACAATACTATCGATAGTTTTGATAGTATTAATTACTATCAATCAATACTATCGATCGTTTTGGACTGTCGATAGCATCGATAGTTTATGAAGCAATACTATCGATAATATCGATAGCCTCAAATAGGAATGTCAGTATAAAAATTCGACAAGTATTAAGAATTGAGAAAAATATTATTGTCGATGCATCACAAAATGAGCATAGACCACGCCGGTGGAGGCGCAGGGTCATGTATCAAACCCGGCCGCACGCACACCGCTGCGTAATACCGATTGAGTCTGACCAATGGTCCTTCGAGCCGGAACATTAATCAGGCTGGCAACTTCAGACTCGTGATTACAAGTGTGTTAGTTCGTACCGGGCGGCGCCTGGTGCGGGTGTGGCGGGTGTGGCGGGTGCGGTTGCGGGTGCATATCTTGCGGGTACAGCTCGGGAGCTTCCGCGTGGTTACGCAACACGTTGATGGCGTCGTCCAACCGCTCTTCCATGCGCGCACCCTATAAAACAGATTGATATTGATAAAAAACCAACTTATGCGCATACGCAAACACTGTCACGCGCCAATAAAGAAAATAATTAAAGATGGCGGCACTAATCATTCTCTCTCACTCGCACGCTATTGTTTTCCTTACTCACACCCGTCGTATGTAAGTAAAGACAGCAATACCGTGCAAGTGAGAGGGAATTATTAGTGCCGCCATTTTAGATTCGCTTCTTTATATCTTACATTATACCTTAATCTAATACCGATAAAGTTCATATTCGAATGAAACGATTACTTGGCCAAGTATAAATCATAATGCGGTCTCTGAATCTCACTTTTATAATATTTTACGTGTACGATCTTTGAGATATTGACTATTCAATTTCATTTTATTGGTAGCAAATATTCGCGTTACTTCGCTAATGCAAAATAAACGTTATCGTTATAGAAATAGGGTTTATTTCGTATTGGTTCATTAACGCAAATATTTTGATAATTAATACGACAGCATAATAATGAACTATTTGACACAAAAGTACAATTTTCATAGGTGTTACAAATCACTAGCGCGTTTTATAACTCTTAAGGTTATTAAATTAGGGTTCAAATTACAATGATCGACGCACGATAACTATGAATTATAGTTAGCAAGAATTGAACATGATAGAACAATTTAAAAACAAAAGGATCACATACAAACGCAAATAAATGAACATACAGCATAAAACCATGCCACATAACTTGTATACATACATACTTACTATTATACATAATTATGTACATACCGCTAAGTGATACTGTTAATCCATTGTCAATTTGCTAGAGTGAGACAACTATATTTCACTCATACCTTAATTAGGTATTTATTTTAGAATAATAAGTATGTCTTTTTTTCTCTTTCTAATAATGAGATAATAATATCACTTAGCACTATAATTTTAGAGAATGTTTGGGGTTTATTTGCTGTAGATATTAAATCGGTACGAACTAGTTTTTATAAAAAACTTAAAAGTAGCGAAATTATTACACGTGTCAGACTTTAATGAAATCTGTGACTTGTCATACGAAAGAATATATTGAAAATTCAATGACTATTTTAGTAAAATATTAATAAGTGATTTTCATAGAAACTGGTTACAAAACTAGCAAGGGCGAAGCCAGGATTTTGTTCAAGGGGTCCCCCCCCCTGCAGGGGGCAGGAAAGGAAAATTATAATTAACATAGGGCCATAGGGGGAAGGTGCATGAAATGATCCCCATAAGGAAGAATACTCGTAGCTTTAATGATATTCAACTCAGAAAAAATCTATATTTAAATCATTTAAAATACTTTTTATCGATTTCAAATTATTAACTCTTTCCCGTGCTAGGGGGGGGAGAAGCTACCCCCCTGCCTGGCTGCACTTTTGAAAAGTAACTGTACAATATTGTAAGCCTAAATTCCTATTACTTTTATGAATTTCCCAACTTTTTGACATCATAATTATCTAGTTTCAACATCATATCTACAGCATATAACCCGGCCCATACAGAACACATGATACTCACGCAATCGGAGTGATCCCTCAGGAACACCATAGCTTCGTCCAGCTGTCGCTGCTCGGCCGGCGCGCCCTAACCAAGCGTACGTTACAGCGAGGAGCGGGGACACGCTTAGACTTGGAATATGGTGTGGAAAGACGGTTTATGGGACGGAAAGACGCGATTTATTGTACGGAAAGATGCGGTTTACTATATTATAATGAAAGTCACGGTTTATGGAATGGAAAGTCAGAGTTTATGGTGTTGAAAGACGCTGTTTATGGTATGGAAAGGTTCGGTTTTTATGGATTGAAACGGTTTACAGTGCAATTACTTGGTTTACGAAATATTGTTTACAAAATCGATATAGTTTTGCATTGTAAATGCTACGAACAATTTTCAAGGCTATTTATTCTAAATAATTTCACACGAATTTAACAAATATATTATATCTTTTTAACTCATTTATTATTATTTCTACAAACCGTTTTGCATTGATGTCTCTAAAAGTTAAAAAAACTATTCATTCAACAACCAATTGAAAAAAAGTCTACGAATGCAACTATTTATTTTTATTATACTACCAAACTACAGATCACTAGTACTAAAAACATAAAGAAAAGTCTATGGCACGAGTCCTCACTTCTCGCTGACTATTAAACACAACATAGAACACAAAAAAAATGTACACAGAAAATGTAACACGAACTTATGTACTGTGTTATTTAATTTTTTAGATTGGCAATCGATAGCCTCAGAAACTAGATAAATATGGCAACTTTATCAACTATAAATTTAATGTAATGGAATGTTTTTTTTACAAAAATTCTATTAAATAAAATATTTTGTTAAAAGTTTTTATTAATATGCCATTTGTAAAACATTTTATAGTACACAGATTTCCATAACGTTCGTAATACATTTCGAAATATTAATTCAGAAAAAAAACAGTAAAAAAGAAATTCCAAAGCTTCAATTATTCGTAAAAAAATCAATTCAATATCAAAATTATTGGGAAAAAATTTAATTAGTTACATCCATGCGAAAAAGGGACATGCTTAGAAATTATTATCAAAAAAAATTTAATAACCTCGTTTCTGAAAATCTGATCAGATACATTAGCTAGCTGTTGTACAATACCAGGCAGTAAATAATACACATCGAGTTTGAGAAAGAGATAGTCGGCTAGCTTCGGCTTTGTAGAGCGTCGTATCCGTCACTCATACATACCTATGTGACGTTTTGTCGCTGACTCGTTTATTAGATACCGGACTGTTAGTGCTTCGTGCGACAGAGATGACGCTCTATAAAGCCGAAGCTAGCCATATTAAAGTTTCATGTGTAATATTTACTGTAATTGGTTGATAAACAACCAATCAAATAAGTTGATAAAAGATTTGACGACGTATTAAATTGAGCAGACGTTCAGAAACCGATGTCAAATGACTAATTATCAACATTTGCTTTGAAAGACTACAGACATTCGATTTTACACCCCATTTGCAATATCACAACACAACATCACGCCTGTATACATCAAAAGGTTAGGCAGAGACTCAGATCATAGAAACAAGGAGATGTGCCAAGGCGCTATCGAGCTTGATGCCTGATCTTGAGCAAATTGCTCATATTAAAATCTAACGCGCTGGCGACGAACCGAACACGATCGATGGTATAAATACAGTGTTTTAGTTTAGTGCTAGTGTTGAGTGACGATTAACAGTGTTAGATTGAGGATGATATCACCCCAAATTGGGTGATAAATTAAAATATCTGTAAGCTATAATACTAAGATTATAGTAATATACTTCTCATACTTCCTTCAGCTCCATAGATTTCGAGGGGCTGGAGTAAAATGCAGGCTGAACGTCGAAAGCAAATGTATCAAATTAGTTGGGTTGTATTTACATAGGGTGGACATTGTGGTGACAATGTTGGACTTGTTGACACATTTATAACTCCACAATAATAAAATTTGACTTTGACTATTTTAAACACATTTTAAATGACCTCCTAGTTTCTTTATTCTAAAGTTTTAACTAATAAAAATTTGTGTATTTTTAACAACATAAAAATATGAAATTACTAGCATAAATCTACCTACTATAGTTGTTTATTGGCACTATAAAATCTTCTTTTTACCACTATTTTATTAACTTGCTTTCTTGTCTGTCTGTCTATTCGGTACAAATTCAATTCGTTTTTCAAGCACTTGTTGGCATCGGACTGAGCTGAAAATTTATACTTATACCTACCTATGTAATTTGGATGACAATGCAATAACATGGACTAAAAATTAAAAAAAAAATGTTTTTAAAACGGACTGAAGAGTATAAAATTATTTCTAATTTAATTCAAACGAAAAACAATCCGCCCAACGTTTTTCATTTGATTAGGAATTATTTTATACTTTTTAGTCCATTTTAAAAACGTGTTTTCTTTAAAAATAATTTTTAGCAACCTAATTATCATTATATAGGTATAGAGAACTAGTAGGTGCTACACACTAACACTGAAAACATCTACTACCTACTTCTAACATACAATTGCCTTTGACAATTTTCTTTAAAATCTACCAACATCATCACCACACCCCATCTTACTTCTACTCTCCATCTACCGACATTCAACAAGGGTACAAGGTACACGTACACTCACCATGCCGGTGGGCTGGAACACCGCCATGGGCTGGTGGTGGCCGTTGGCGAGGGGAGCGGCGTGCGGCGTCGACGCGGAGGGGGGGGATGAGACGCCGGTTGACACCCAGTTCGATTGCTGAAATGGTGGGGAATAGGACATTAGTGACTAATAAATAATAATATTATCAGCCCTGTTTTATAATTGTCCCACTGCTGGCCATGGACCTCTCCTCAGAATGAGAAGGGATATGCCATAGTCCACCACGCTGGCCAAGTGCGGGCTGGTAGACTTCACACACCTTTAAGAACTTTATGGATAACTCTCAAGCATGCAGGTTTCCTCACGATGTTTTCCTTCACAGTTAAAGCAAGTGATAATTAATTTCTGATACGCACATATGAAAACATGGTGCGTTTTTTTTTTCGTTTTGAAAGGAAAGTCAGCGGTGCGTGCCTCGGGATCGAACTCGAACCATTCGCCGTGGGAGGCGCATGGTTAAACCACTAGGCTATCACTGCAAGCTTCGATAGTTGCTGAAAAAGGCACCCCCTATCTCCTACCTGTCCGTTGTGATGGTGGTGTACGTGCGCATGCGCGTGCGCGTGCGCGGGCGAGTGCTTGAGCGGCGGGTAGAGGCGCGCGTGCAGCGGCGGCGGCGAGTGCACCGGCGTGGACGGCGACGAGCCGTACGACGATAGACTGCCCGCCTCCGCCGCGACCACTGTGGGGGTGCTCGCGGACCCGCCGTACATCTGGGGCGGTTACATGGGTAAAGATGATGATGACGGAAAGGGATCGTCACCGTATCGCCTTTCGCCGCGCCGTCAAACAGGCGTCAACCTAACGTAAGCACGTAACCAAAGCGGACCAGCAGCTCCGATACGTCGACTCGGCTACAGATAGGCGACGCGCTTACGGCTCGCCGACCGACAGGATATGTGCGGTGTGGCACTGGCAAGAATAGTGTGCTGCAGGCAGGCCGCGGGAGGGGTGAGAGGGGCAAGGGTGGACGAAGAGACGCAAGCGCGGCGACGGAGAGGCGTAAGCGCGGGGACGACGAGCCGTAAGCGCGGTAACTTAGGTATTTATTCACAAAAATCCTACTAATAATTATAAATGCAAAAGGGTGTGTGTGTATGTTTCTTTTTCACGCTAAAACGGCTGGACGGATTTGGATGAAATTTGGCAAAAAGGTAGTCTGGGACCTGGAAAAACACATAGGCTACTTTTCATCCATTTTCTTGCAGACGAAGTCGCGAAGAACAGCTAGTAACATCACGTAAATGTAAGGATAGACTCACAGGTTGTAACGGCGGCTTGGCGACAAGCATGGGGTCTGTGGGGGAGTGGTGCGGCGCCGCAGCCCTGAACGAGGACATTGGTGGCAGCGGGAGCTCCGCCCCGCCGCCCGCCTCGCCCACCGGAGCGCCCGCTATACCTGTAACACGGGAGACACGGTTCAGACATGGTAGAAGAGAACATGCCCTGTTTATAAACTGTCGCACTGCTGGGCACTGGCCTCCTCCCAGAATGAGAGGGGATAGGCCATGGTGGCCAGGTCCACCACGCTAGCCAAGTGTGGTTTGGCAGACTTCACACACCTTCAAGAACTTTATAGAGAACTCTCAGGCATGCAGGTTTCCTTACGATGTTTTCCTTTGCCGTTAAAGCAAGTTATAATTAATTTGTAATACCAAGTTGGCTGATGCCATTGGTTGATTTAAATAAAAACAGCCAATCAAATCACTGTCTTGGCATGACATTTGACACCAGAAGATATTGAATAGACTAAGAAACCTGGTCAGACTATTACCACAGTTAGGTAATATAATAATAGCTTATTGGCAGCAGGTTGGCGGCTTCATCTATTGAGGATAGGGTTGTAAGACTGGGGAGTTGGTTCCTTGCCATGTCTCCCTCGTTAAATCTTCTTTTATAAGCGCTCAGCGATTGTATATTTATAGTGCAAATAACCCAAGAATCATGGTTAAAAGAGGCCTTGTCTGCTCATTACTTCCTTTTTCCAGACTGGTTGACATTCCAGACAGTTGCAGCCTATTGTAGGGGGCGTGTTACCTGGCGACGTAGCATAGGGGTCGTGCTGGTAGGCCGGCGGCGGCTGGTAGTAGGGCGCGCCCCACTCGCCGCCCGCGTAGTACGCCTCCTGGTAGGGGGCGCCCGCCCCTGCGCCCTTGGGGGACGCGTACCGGCTGGGGGAGTCGTGCCCGAACTCATCGCTGCCGTACTGTGGAAGAGAGAGAAGATGGTTAACCTTTGATGGTCAAATCAGTAATTTATGAAGAAAGACGTTAACCGAATTCTGGCGTGGTTTTGTCATGTGCCTGCATTCGGTGTCAAGCTCGCATCTTCTGTAGGATGTGAATTTATTTGGCAATATTCAGTAGTCCTAACCCAGTATTTTTAATAAGCGAGGACGATGTCAGATCTTCGGAATTTTCAGAGCAAGTTCGATATTGGTGCTGATTCTTTTGATTCTGAAAATTAGTGTACATAACACTTAACTAATTTTAATCACACTTTATCTCTTTTCCTTATCATTGAAAAAGAATAGAAAATATTGAGAACTGTCAAATTAGTATTTTTGTCATTTACGGAAAAATAGTCGTGATGACCTTTTGCGAAGACGACTAATTTGACATTTAAACTATGCAAGTGAACTAATTTGACAGGATTAAATATCTCTACCTTACTATGTTTTTCGTTAAAAAGAGACAATGAGACTAAATTAGTTTAGTTTGTAAGGCGACAAGTCAAAACATCAAGATTTCTGTGTTGTATCCAAGTTAAATAACCTTCCGGGATAAAGACGGACAAGCCGATTAGCAGACAGACACGAAGACTTCATTTACTATTTATAGATTATAGATAAAACATGGAATACCAACGAAGTCGCCAGTCACAACCTGTGGCAAATTAAACCATTTATGTGACGCCATTTAAATATTTATACAATTTGACAGCTCCAGACGTGGACATAAATCAGAATTTCAAACTAAATGTAAGATTTATGAGTGATTTTTGTTTGACCTGTGATTTTTTTTAATGCGAATGAAGTCGCCGGGCAAGCGCATGCGCTGGTATTGGCACTTAGAATTTTTTTTGGGTTCCGTACCTTAAAAGGAAAAACGGAACCCTTATAGGATCACTTTGTCGTCCGTCTGTCCGTGGCAAGTCCGATGCATCTGCGCATAGATGGCGCCACTAGAAGAAGTATGTAACAGCCGCATCTTGTTCATAATGGCGCTATTGCATATTTCTAGTGGAATATTTTATATATCGGTACCTATCTACACACATAATTGGGTCGTTTATACGCACCTATAAGATCGGTTTGACAGCACATTTACGAATAAGAATTTCAAAATATTTCCCTATAGCAAATTACCACATCAAGCTTCGAATATAGAGCGGTTCCAATAAGTCCATTAGTCATTATAATCAGTAAATTATTTCGAGCAGCGGGCGCTGAGTAACCACTAGTGTTGTACTAAGCGGGTGAACAATGCTCAACATTAGATGCATTAGGTCGTATCTACGAAACTTAAGGTTTTCAGGGGAGCACAAATAAAATTCACTTTTATATTTCCTTTGTGGATAGAGATAGGAAAACCAGAGTCAGTGGGTTCGAAAGAGAAACGGAACCTTATAAGCTCTATGCCTAAGAGTGATTTTAGATGGATCTGTACATCCGACCAAATGCTTCTGTTGTCGAGAATGATGGAGCGGCCTCGGGGCGGCCGGTCCTAATAAGTACTACTGTACTAATGATAGCCAAGGAAAATGGTCCATGATAGTCTTGGAAGTGAAGTCTTATGTAAGACCACTTGCGCGGCAGGTTCGTTGGTTAAGGATGTTTTTTACTTTTTCAACTGAAAAGTGAGGATTCGCTGTGCCGACAGCTTATGGGACAAGCAGATCCCCCGCTGTCAACACAGCGCATCCTCAGGTGCTCTGATACTACCCTTTTAGAAGAAAATGGCACGTAGTTTGTCAAGATAGTTCCTACCCCAGTTGACCACATACTGCGGAGCCACCTGGCATGAGACCGGTCTATCTAATTGTAGGTGCACCATATCGGTTCAACAATGAGACGCAAGTGTGCGCCATATCAGTGCGGTTGCGACAGTGAAAGCTTTGTGATTGCGATTATTGTGTGGTCGTACGTGTGCGGCTGATGTTTGGTGGCCATCTAAAATGTGAAGAATAGGCAAAGTTCTTTCTACCCAACTCGTTATCTCTTCTGCCAAGCACGCGGCCACAGTATATTTTATTACCGTGACGCGGCGATCCATGCCTGGCTTATCAGAGTTTTGTCTACTAAAGAATATTATAAACATTTCTTCTCTTCATTGTATGCATAAAACTGTAGAAAACTTTCTAAAATCTGTCACTTTGTCTATTCTTCTGTAGACAAAACCCGTTTCTATCGTGGTCATGCTGAGCGTGCTGGTATTATGCTGAGATCATGGATCCAGATTAGATTGTAGGTATGTGCTCTTCTGAAAGCCTGATGAGTTTCAGATCTGCCATCAAATCCCGTGATAGCTGTTCTGACTTCTGGGCCCCAAGTCTGCTATTGCAATTGTGTAAGAATGGTGTAATAATGACATCAGAACTGTCAAAACCTAAGCAGTCATTGGCTTAGAGCATAGGTTCCCAACCTTTTATGGACTACCGCCCCCTTTACAAGACAAAAATAATCCAACGCCCCCCTTACATAATACTTAATTAAACCAATGTTATATGTCTGTCTATTATCTATTAATAATCACAAATTAAAAATAAATTCTCTCTCTCTCTCTGTAATCGTGCGTGCTACTTATGGTCGTGAGTGACTGAGTGTCGTGATTATTAATTATTTAAAAATACAAAAAAAAAGTGTTATTAATAAAATTATAACTTAACCAACAAATGCAAGACAATACACGAAGCTGGAGCACCCTGCACTGGGGCACTGCACAAAGGCAAAGACAAGACGATTAATTAAAATTAGTAAAAAAATATAGGTAATAAAAAAACAACATTCAATAAGAAACATAAATTTCAATGAGATGGTTGAGGTTGAGGCTGGTAAACAATTTGTTAAGGTCTGGTTTCAATTTAGTTAAGGTTCGCCGCGAGTCAACTGCCCCCTTGACTGTCATAACGCCATTGTCATAACTGCCATTTGCCTTTGGACCTGCTACCGCCCCCACGAAAATCTTCAGCGCCCACAAGGGGGCGGTACCGCCCCCGTTGGGAACCTATGGCTTAGAGTAAGGCTGTGTGAAATGGAGTGTCCACAGTTTGCTAGTTTTGCGCTAACAGTTTGCCTTTGCAAACTGTTAGCGCAAACTGTGGACACTCCATTTCAAATATATGGAAGGGCGTACTAAACCGATACGCCGCAAACTCAGTCGGCCGCTCACAGTTTGCCTATTGGGGACGCAGCCTAAGACTATCTCTTTCGTCATTGGTCAAAACGATGTCATTATGAGACTATTCTGACACGATTATGACAATTGCAATATGAGACTTGGGGCCCTGATTGGTTGACCGAAATTGCCAATCATATCACTTCTTTGGACTGCTTTGATCTTAAGAACTGACAGATTTGATGTCAAGAAATATCAAAAGGACACTTTATTTTTTTTCAGCCTTAGAAAAGATTACCCGATAAACGTTTCTTGGCACCGACTCACAACTGTAACTGTACCAATAGGCCGCACACACACGACTGCGCACAATAATCGCAATTACACACGACACGAGCTTTCGACATCTCGCAAATGCAACTAATATGGTCCAGCGCGCTTGCGTCTATTGTTAATGGCGACGATTATGGTATACCTGACCGTTATGGAGTACACTCGTAGATAGTCAACAAAGGGGTGAAACCAGCTGGTTTGTATTATGGTAATACGGACATTAGTAGTGCATTAGTGTAGCAGTTTTAAGATATATTAGGGGCCGTCCATTAATCACGTGAGGCTCGAATGGAGGGGGGAGGGGGTTCGGAAAAAATCATGAAATATCACAAGGGGGGAGGGGGGGGGTGTAGTGAGATATCACGTGTATTTATTTTTTCGTTGGACGCGCGATTTCTAAACCGAAAAAAAAAAATGCTGTATTTAAAGATAATAATATTCTGAAAAAATTAAGATAATTTTTACCAAAAAATTACACGTGACCTTGGGTAGGGGGGGAGGGATTAGTTAAAACCTCACCACGTATCACCAGGGGGGAGGGGGGATCAAAAAGTTGTTAAAAAAATATCACATGATTAATGGACGTCCCCTTACGAATTACCAAGCTTACTTCTAAAACACTCCAGTGAGCACTCGCAACCATGATGCGATTGCAAGTACAAATGCGCCCACGCTAGAAGGAACTATACATAACAGGGTGTCCCCAAAACCCGAACGAAGCGCTGTGATTGCAACTTCATTGCGAGAACCGCCAAACAGTGGAATGCGTTGCCGGAGTGGGTGTTCCCCTCACATTATAGAAACAAGGGAGATGTGCCAAGTGCCAAGGCGCTATCGAGCTTGATGCCTGATCTTGAGCAAATTGCTCATAATAAAAACGTACGCGCTGGCGACGAACCGAACACGATCGATGGTATAAATACAGTGTTTTAGTTTAGTGCTAGTGTTGAGTGACGATTAACAGTGTTAGATTGAGGGTGTGCGGAATGTTTAATGCGTGGGAGATCTTTTAATTCACAAGGAGCGCTTAAGAGGAGGCTTTGCTATAAACGTCAAATTTAGATTGGATATTTGAGGAGTAAGAGAGGTCCTATACTAGTAAAATTTATATATATGATAGTTCACCATCAGATCTATTTTTGCATCGGACAGAAACACGATAGCATGAAATTTACTCGATAAAAAAAAATCATGAAGTTGCGAAAAAATATCACATTTATTGGATTTTTCATGGACGTGGCGCAAATAACTACGACAAAGACTATATAAATAACATCGCAATTATTTAATCTATCTTTGCATCGGAAGTTTTTTTTTTTAATTGTTTACTTTAAGAGAAAATCCAGTAAAACTGCTTTGGCGCTTATGACAATTTTATTTGACTAAGTTGATATATTGCATCTCTTTTTGATGTGATCTTTTTGCATAAATCGGTTTCATCGACCAGACGGCGTTCCGCCGTACAGGCGTGAGGTCTATGCCACTTTGACAGCCGATGACAGTTATGCCGTCGCAAACAGAAAAAAATGTAAATTAAAATTACGTAGATATTACTCAAGAAACTTAAATGTTATAAGTAAAAGTCGACACATTTAATTGTTAATCATTGAAATAATCGCCACAAGGGAGTATAAATACTGTGTAAATATACGAAACTTGACCAAAATTGTTGTTCGTTGGAAAATTACGTATAAACGCTATTATAATGCAATACAGAACCATAAACACGAGTGAAAAAATAGGAAATTAAAGAAGGTGGCTAAACGGCTAAGGTATGTCTACAGTTTAATTCATTTAATCAATTTAATAAAATAATTATGTTTGGTTCTATGAAATCATATCATGACGTCATTGGGGACTTTGTTGAGTGACCATGGAATATGTAAAATAATTAGAAACTTTTTTCAACGACTTGAATTGCGACTCTTTTCCAACACGTTTTTTTTACTCCAACCACGGGGTCTCATCAGGAACAAAGGAGTATTTGTTCAAATAACTCTTAATAGATAGCGTTAATTATATGTATCGATTTGTTATTGAAGTTTGTATAAAATATAGGTACTTAGAACATGAAAAAATAGACAAAGTAAATATTTGTTCAAATAAAAAAAAAAACATTTAGGCATGCAAAAATGTATAGTCCCTAGATCCGTTTTTAGGGTTCCGTACCAAAAAGGTAAAAAAGGAACCCTTATGGTGCGACTTCGTCTGTCTGTCTGTCACACCTATTTATTTCAGCAACTACTAATGCTATCGACTTGAAATTTAGAACAGTTATAAAGAATGCTTGTCCAACTATATTGCAAATGAAAAAAGTCAAAAAATATTTTTATTCATTGCAAAAGGGGCCGGAGTGGGGGTCCAAAATTTCAAAGTGGGGTTACTAGGTCAAGTGACATATCATATGAAAGGGCTTGATCTGCACATTTCAAAATATATTTTCATTTTATTTTATGTCTCACAGTTTTCGATATATGATGAAAAATGTCTGAAAAAATACCATTCCCCCCCCTTATCTCCGAAGTTTGCGAAGCGAAAAATCTGAAATAATTAGGGTTGATAAGAATTAACCCAAATATGGCACCAAAAATAAAACGATGTTCCTAACTAGTACAGTTTTTCAAAATCATCAATATTCCTTGACAAACAAACTTAGTTATGCGGTCCGGTTTTTTTCACTTTATACGTCCAAAAATGATACGGAACCCTCGGTGCGTGAGTACGACTCGCACTTGGCCGGTTTTTTTTGTATGAGATGAGGCAGCTGTACGCTTAGTATTGTATTATCTGTGTTCCAACTAAATTTTAATCCAGGTCGCACAGTGACGCCACTAATTGCGTGAGTCTGCTGACAAATTCGCAAGTAACAAGAGTTTTAATACAAGTGTATCATTTTGATCGGACAACGCTCTCGCACGACTATAACGTATTAATATAAGCTTTAGCTTATTATTTTTCTAATCGCTCTTTTATTATTTTTCTCAAATCATTTCAAATGTTATAAATACGCGGCTGTAATCGTGGTAATCTGGATTAGTATACAGGGTGTATTATATGTATGTATGTCTGTATATTATATTATTATCGCGTGCATCCATATGACGTTATAAGAAGTGTATCACTTTGGGAGTATAACATGATGTTCAATAATAAGCTTTGTAATAAAACAAGTGTAAACGGATTAAACCGCGTCAAGAATATGCGCTCCACAAAGTCTGCAGTGTATGAACATGCCCTAGGTCAGGGATGGCGAACCAATGGCACGCGTGCCAAGAGTGGCACGCGACAGAAAAAACTGGGCACGGGAACAACATAAGTTGCATTAACATTTTCAGTATCTTTACAATAAAACAGATCTACAGTGCTTATAACATTATTGATTTGTGTTATAACTGTCTTTAATTAGGTAAGGATTTTTATTTTCCTTACTTTTTTATGATATAGCACGGCGTAGCCATAATTTTTTTCTTTTTCTACTTAGTGTGGCACGCAGTTATAAAAAGGTTCGCCATCCCTGCCCTAGATAACCTCTACCATTTTCTACGCTTTGATCAACCTCAAATTCTCGCAAAAGATAACCGATATGTGCCTAGAATGCTTCGCGAGGCTATTGAAATAAAAAAAAACATCCTAATTTTAATAGAGAAGATGGTTGGCAAGTACCACCTGTTTGGAACCCTGTTCTTAAAATAATCAGGTCCCAATCTTCACATCTCACTGCGAAACATCAAGACACCGTGAGCGATTATGTGCATCGAAACGAATATGAATCGAATAATATCGATTATAATTAAAAAATCTTGTGCGGTTAGATTTAAAATCATTTTTGAATAAATAATAGCAGTCATAGTCATGACGCCTACCAGCTCAGTCGTCCTGCGACCTTAACGCTGCAAAGTGTTCGAAACGTCAGTAAAATCAATAATACACGTGATTAAATCCGTTTAAACTTGTTTTATTATAATGCGTAGTAATCGCGAAAACCTATGATATTATTAATAAGATTTGTTTTACTCTTCAATTATGTCACGCTTTGATATTAGAGTAGACACGAGAGTTCATGAGACTATTAGTTTAACAATTTATCTACAGTTAGAAAGATATTGCGTATCGGACATGACAAATTTTAATTTAAATAGGGTTATACGGTCAGACTACTCTTTCAGGAGATGCTTTATATTCAGGTTAAAATGTAGGTACATTACCCACGTATGTACTTACCACTATACTATAAAACGATTTTCTACATATACTATGTTTACGGAAATCGTCACGTACACCTCAAAATCAGGTAACTACCAAATTTCAAATATTTTGGTGTCACGTGATTGCGTATAAAATCTACTATTTCTACTTATCAAACAAAGCTGAATCTGTCTATTTTCTGTTTTTTCTGAAAATTGGTTATAGTAGAAGAAATCTGTTCAATTGCTTTTCTCTTGCATATAAATACATCATCTATCAGTGACCTACTTTTGTGCCGAATAGTCGGCAGTCTGGTCAGAGACGTTGACTGAGGTGTTGTTGCTGTTTCTCCAGTTCTCCAGTCCTGTCGCTGTTCCTAAGGCCCGACAGCCGCCCAACCCAAAATCGACATTTAGGTATTGTGTAATGTGTTATAACAAACTTTGTATTAGTACTCAGTAGTTGATGTATAATTTGAGATTTTATTGTAACTTCACTGGCTTACAGTTCTATTCTTCGTTGGGTCTGTTCGTAAGCTGAATTTAAATAAAATGTACTTTTTATACGGGTTTACACTTAGCTGTAAATAATATAATATGAAACTTATAAAAGATAAAAACATTTTTTTATTCTTATAATCAGTTAGTTGGTTCAGAATTTTTCGGTTCGATATTGGTTTCGTTTTTTGTATAATGCAGATTAATTATATTAATATCTTGAAACTACAAAAAATGCATTTACCTGATTTTGAAGTTATGCAACGGTAATAATTGTATTAATGTGTCACGTGTCACTTGGTTGCGTCGGAACATAGAGGGGAAGTTGCGGAAGTGGGGGTGAAATTTGAATCGTGACGATTTTATTGCGCCCTCTTAATTTAAGCGCGTGATTGTGTCGAAAAATGTACTAAAAGTGGCATCAGTTGTTCCCGTACTAATTTGCTATGATGGCATATCTCCTTGTTTCTATGATCTGAGTTCCAAACCCATGTCTATGATATGTATTATACCTTTGGTTTAGAGGAAATCTCCTTGACAAATCCGTGCGTGTAAAAGGTACCGTACATTAACACAATGGTCCTTGGGTCCGTTGTTAACTGTTCTCGGTTAATTAATAATGCATCGTGGTAATAAGAATGTTGGACCGCAGCCACGTTCATTAGGACTTGGACGCAGCTTGTACTTTCACATTCCCTCCGAGGGTGGAGTTTGGGAGGTTTCTTTGTGGACGTAGTGCTGTGACGAAATGACCCTTCTTTATCATCGTTTCTTTACGTTGGCAAACCTTCATCACTGGCCACTTCTCCAAATTAAATTTTTATTTTAGAATGTTGCACATTGCACGGATTCATAATTAATGCATTAGAGCTACAGGTCGTGGTCTACTGTTTATCCTAGTCATTACACATCAACAAACTTTTCTGGCCCGTTCTGAAATTAGCGGTTTGGCTGCGCAATAGACAATTTATACCCTAAACAGTCCATTGCGCATTCAAACGACTAACTTCAGAGCCGACCAGAAAAAAAATAACTGTAACTTATATAATTTTTTAGAACAGTTTGTACTAAAACTTCCCCTCCAAGGTGTTTTCCTTATCATGTTGTAACTAAAGGGTTCCTCAGAGCTAGTTGAATCACATAAATTGACACGAGATTGATGTAGTCAAATCTCGGTCAAATTGAAAAGCCTTTTAGCATACAATGCAAGAACAAAATGATCAAATAATCAAATGTAGAAGCAAAAAGTTCATCTCTTGTGGCACAAAAGTGCAGCCATTGAATGAGGCACTCCACACGTCACAATGCACTCGCCACACAGTCGATCCCTTAGCATCCGCATTACTAACATAACTAGTAAAAATAAACTAATTAATTAACAGTTCAGACGATGACTCAATGTTAAATCATTGTTCCCATGTCGTCGCGAGCTTCCTGCTGCTATGTACCCGGTGTGTGGGGCAAGGTATGAGCGACTTACACAATACATCAAAAGTAAGTCATTTATTCAAATTAGGCTGAGAATGTGCACTTTTTGAACCACAAAAGTTACAAAAGTCAGCCCCCAAAACACCCTCTCTGCTAGTATAGAGTGGGTGTTTTGGGGGCTAAACACAGGAAAGGAAGTCTTAATACAGCCCCCAAAATACCCGCACTGCTAGTATGTATCCAGATGACCTAGTTACCCTAGGCAATGCAAGTCTGATTTTCACGAAAGAAAAAATAGCTTCAAAAACAAATATTACGGATTGAATTTTTAAATAAAATTATTGGAAGCTTTGAATTAAATAACATCAAATTTTTAAATTCAAGTCGTGCCTATAGTCAGTTGCCTACTTCGCCTGTAGGTTAATCGGGCTCTAATTTTGACAACAAAACATTTGCAAAAAATAAACTTCATTTCAATTTATCTCAAGCATACACAATTGGTTTCGACCTGAATCACGTTGCTCAACAGATGAACTATTAATAAATATTAATCGCGTCCGCTTATAAAAACGCGACCGCTCATAACTTACATTCTAACATCACTACGTAATTCATATGAAATCATTATTCATAATAAACACAGGGAACAGATTTAGAGTAGACTTTATACTGTAAGAGATGTTTTTAATGACTCATCATTTAATTCTGATAATCCATTCTGGATGTCTGGCTAAGTGCATTGTAATAGGTAGGCATTAATACATTGTGGTATTGAATACGTATCGTGTAATATTATTAATTAAGCTATATTTTAATAACTAGCTGTGCCCCGCGGTTTTGCCCCCGTTGCTCGGCTCCTAGGAGTCGTAGCGTGATGTTAAATAGCCTCTACTATTCCTCATGAATCTGGCAATCGTATACAAAAATCTTTTTTCGAATCCGACTGGTAGTTCCACAGATTAGCGCGTTCAAACAAACTCTTCAGATTTATAATATTAGTATAGATGGTGGCAATACGGTAGTGGCCTACTATTAAAAAAGTACAAATTAATTATTTTATTTCAAAGAAGGAATAGGCACAACAAAAAAGTAAAAGCAAAAATAATAATTTATCACAAAATGGGAAACAGACGCTTTTAAAGTTTTTGGAGGGAGTATCGCTCCGTCTTTGTCGCGCGAAGCGGACGTAGGTGGTGTTACGTCACTAGTAGGTAGTGCCGTCCGTGTCTAGCAAATCATTTTAAAACGCTTATGCCAATTTAGTAGATGTTTCATCGGTTTGTTTGGTGTTAATTGTCTTTTTTCAAATAGTTTACAGATTCACAATAAAAAAAAAGTAGTTAACATCCCTATTAGGCGTATAGCCTGCCTGATGGTAAACGGTTACCGTAGCCTATGAAACGTGGTCAATACCGAGTATCACATGCACGTTGCCGAGCATTTAAAATGAGGATTCGCTGTGCCGACAGCTTAGGGCACAAGCAGGTCCCCCGCTGTCAACACAGCGCATCCTCAGGAGCTCTGGCGACCTTACTCACCACAGGAACACAACACTACCGAAAAGTAGCGTTATTTGGCTGTGGTGTTCTGTAAGGTGGGTGTTATACACGACCAGCATACGTGACCACGAAGTCTCTCCTGCGGTCACATACGCACAATGGCTCAAGAGGCTAAATACGGAAAACAGGTGGTATACTAACAGGATCAAAATTTTTTGGTTCTGGTTCCCGCGCTCTACGTCAATGGTTTTTTGCTTTCAATAGAAAACTTTTTTAAAAATAAATTGGAAAGTATAACTTCAAATAATGCATTGTCTTTGCCGCCTGATTTCCAAACATATGGCAGATGCCAATTTTTTATCCCATTTTTGTGCAACTTTTTGTAAATTGTCTTTCTAAAATCATTCCATCCTGAGGGGCGTTCACAATTTATTGACGAATCAAGATGGCGTCGCGTATCACATAACAAAAATCCATTAAGCAATGTCAAAAGTGGCGCAAAAGGATATAAAGTTACAGAACGGTGTTGAACAAAAAATACTGATTGTGCGCATCCATTTTGAATATTAGAAGCTTGGAATATTCAGAAGCATCTGTTTACTAGAAGCAGACCTCACCATATTAGGAAACATTGCCCATCTATAGTTCTCAGCGAGCTTGCCAGCAAGGTGCAATTTTTAGAGCCCGTTTACAAGCCCCATAAGGTACTTCCCCGGTCGGGTTGCTCCAGATATGAGCGAGATATCCTCTCCTACTTCCCTGATTTGTATTTATATCTCAAGCCAATTTACCTTCACCATCATTTCATTTATGTACACATCAGTAGCTGTTTGTGACCGGTATAATTACTGCTACTAATTTTAATCCGCGTGGGCCGAAGTACGATTATCTAATTGTACTAGAGATAGTACGCGCGTGCATGTTTTGAGCAAGAGACGATGATGAATAGGTAAATATGTATGACATGAGTAATTGTTGCTGAAATTATTTTTTGTTATTTTCTCAATGCCAAGAAGTGTATTTACAATGTTATTTACTGGCAGAAGCAAAACCTCAGATCATAGAAACAAGGAGATGTGCCAAGGCGCTATCGAGCTTGATGCCTGATCTTGAGCAAATTGCTCATATTAAAAACGTACGCGCTGGCGACGAACCCAACACGATCGATGGTATAAATACAGTGTTTTAGTTTAGTGCTAGTGTTGAGTGACGGTTAACAGCGTTAGATTGACGGTGTGCGGAATGTTCAATGCGTGGGAGATCTTTTTATTCACAAGGAGCGCTTAATTATGCGCGTAATTGTGTCAAAAAATGTACTAAAAGTGGCATCAGTTGTTCCCGTACTAATTTGCTATGATGGCATATCTCCTTGTTTCTATGATCTGAGAGCAAAACTAAACTATTTTATCTCCAAATCTTTTGGCGGTACCAGTTTATAACAATGTATGTGCACCTACTGTACAGGGTTAAATAATATTGCTAGATAAGACCCGATTTCATAGTCGCGCTTACGGCGCGAGGCACGAGATAGATTTGTCGACTGGTATCGTTTCATAGAAAAATGCCCTTCGTAAGCATATGTAATACACGATCGTATAGCTTACAAGCCGCGCTGGCAGTCAGTGTGACTGTGAAACCAGCCTAAGAGGCTCCTGCAGCATTTGATTGGATAATGCACATAATATAATGTTGAAGTGTCTGGAAATTGTTGGTTCACCTTTCAGGTTTCAAGAATCTTCTTTAGGGACACCCAGATTGTAACTAGCTTCCCAGTTAGTTACAATCTGGGTGTCTTCAAGTCGCAAGTGAATCGGTTTCTTTTAGGCAAGCGTGCTCCATCGTAGACCGCATCGGGCGAGATGGCGGTCAAACGCAAGCCTATCATGAACTAAATAAATAAAAAGACTGACGGTCTACCAACTTACCCCACTCTCTTGACTAGTAGTCGCTGGAGGCTGGAGTCCATGCTCCTCATTGTATCTTCTCCTAGCCCTATGCCTCAACAGAGCCGAGGCATCAGGTTGTCCAAACTGGAATATATGTTCCTCCTTCCCACTCAAAAACACTTTCTGCGCGTTTAACTCATAGTCTTTACCGGTAAAGTCTGTACTAACATATTCAGAACGAACACCGTCTAATATCTCCGAGGATAACCGAAGACTGTCCGAAGTTTGCCGAAGATTGACATCGGAGTCAGTTCGGTAGTTTTCACAGATTTGATTGAATGTGTTGAAGTATTCGCTGGCTAGGTCAGTCCGTTCGTAGATGATTTCGGCGATGGGGGGAGGTTCGGCGGGGAGGAATGAGGTCTCCATGTTGCTGACGTCATGCCGCAGAGCCATGCCGGTCATGGAATCATTTGAATTTGACTTTCTTGCATTTGTTTGGACGCATCACTTTCGTTTGTTTGATTCACTGTTTTGTTTTTGTTTTCAATTGTTTTATTTTAATTTTCACTTTTGTTATTGTCTTTGTGTTGATTGTTTTATTTCAGCATGTTTGTGTTGTCGTTTTGTCGAACTATGTAAATACAATTCAAGTTAGAATTCTCGACAATCTCTGAGTTAATGTCGTGTCATGCAGATCAAGTTAAAACTTAAAATCTAAAAGAAAATAACCTATAACTTTACAAAAACTAACATATTATGACAATCATCTATATTCATTCTTTCGATTAAAACCTTCACACACAACACCGAAACAAATACACACAATAATCAATTTCAGAAACCTTTCAAAATCGCTAAAAATCTGCAAACCACGCCAAAAAGATCAATTTTCAACAAGACAGAATTTTCGCTAATCACAGACACTTGAAATCGACCACCCTAGAACCAATCTACACGCAAAACCATAGACAATAAGGACCAAATACGAAAAAAATAACAGAATTACATACGGTCTATGATCCCATAGAAATGTATTAAGCACCTTGCTTTAACCCCATGGGAACGGACCGAAAGACCAAAGGAACGATTGGTGAAATTTTTTTTGGGAGAAAGGGCTTTACCTGGCTATTTGGTTGTATATTTTGTGAAAGGGTTCGCCAATTGTGATACTTTTTGACAAGTGCATTGAATATGTCGGTATGTCAAAGCGGCAAGGTGCTCACTGTAGTTATTTTTTTAGTTCATGATTGTTGCTTCATGATCACCGATTGGACGGTAAAGGTGCACATAGGTACACGAGGCGATTATCGCAACGATCCGTCGTACGATTTTGATAACGAACGACGAATCCAATATGGAGCACGCTTAGCATGACCACGATAGAAACGGGTTTTGTCTACCTACAGAAGAATAGACAAAGAGACTGATTGTAGAAAGATTTCTATCGATTTATGCATACAATGAAGAGAAGAAATGTCACTATTCTTCAGTAGACAAAATTCTGATTAACCAAGCACGGGTCACCGCGTGCTCGTGCAGAAGAGATTACGAGTTGGATAGAAAGAACTTTGTCTATTCTTCGGTAGAATAGAGATAGAATTGGTCATGCTAAGCGTGCAGCGGGTGCGAGTATAGAGAGCGATAATGTATCTGTGTGAACGTGCAGATTGTATGCATTTTAGCATTTCCCTCTCATTCGCCTTTGTTATGTTTAACTCCTAATAATGTTTATTGGATTAAAAGATAATTTGACGCACTTAATCAAGTGTTAAGTTGACTGTAGTTTATTAAATACGGGACGTTATTTGAAACTGATTGGCATTTACATCAACTCCTCTGGATTCATATATTCAAGGGCAAGTACCTACTACAAAAACGCAATACTGCACGCACATTTTATTAAACAAAATCAACTCAAAAACTTTCATCTCTCAAGTCGGAATCCTCAAAAGTGATAAACTAGTTTTTTGTGACATTTTGAGAGAACAATCTGCACGTAATTGCTGGTCATATGGTACAGTTTTTGTCCACAATTACACAGCCGATTTAATAGGTACTAGGGTAATAGGGTTTCTTTACATTTCTCAAGAAATTGTGAACTTAGCTCACCAGATGACACGTTTTTAGAGTTCCGTACCTCAAAATGATAAAACGGAACCCTTATTCTATCAGTTGTTCGTCTGTCAGGACCATTTTTCTCAAGAAAGGGTAGAGGTTTCAAGTTGAAATTAATATCAAATACTAAGCTCTATGATCCCTTGTAGGTATAAAAAAAAAACAAGTTTCTAAGTCAACGCAATCAAAAATGTTCGGCCATATTTTATGTCACATATTTTGATGTAATTAGTAATAGCGCCATCTATGAGAACATAGTTGAACCATTGTCTAGCTATCGATAAATCTACAGTAAGTTTGACTAATTAGTACAAGGGTCTACGTTTCGGAGCGCTGACCTAAGGTTATGAATTCCTGGGTAGGTACCTACGCGATTTTACAACATACATAATTAAGTTTGTACGGAACCATCGTGCGCTAGTTCAACTCGCACTTGTCCGGTTTTTTGTAGAGTACGGCTTCGTAGTGCTCACGGTATTTAAAGGGCATGCGCCCACGCAGATTATAAGTAGGTCTTGGAATTTGAGTTTACGGTCAGAGCAGGAATGTATGGCTGATTGAGACTTGTTGCTCTTCAAAACCGCTTTTCATCTATACAAATATTATAAAGCTGAAGAGTTTGTTTGAACGCGCTAATCTCTGGAACTACCAGTCGGATTCGAAAAATTCTTTTTGTATATGATAGCCAGATTTATAAGGAATATTATAGGCTATTTAACAGCATGCTACGACCCTTAGGAGCCGAGCAACGGGTGTGACACCGCGGTACTTAATACCTATAATTCCAATTATATGATTGAACTAGACTTTTGCTCGGGACTCCGCCGGCGTGGATTACAACAAATTGACCATTTTAAATGTCCTCCTTAGTGTAGGGTAGCTAGTACTACGAAGAGGCCAAGCTGTATCTCTGGTTCATCTCACCGAAATTACATGAAATGTGGCTTAGATTTTAAGTTGGACCCCAAACTACCAAACTTTGAAAACCGCATCAAAATCAGGGGTAAAAGCTCTAAGGGGTGAAAAGGGGTGGTAGATAAAGTTTGTATTAAAGAGAATAACGACATTGTTTTGTTTTTTGACTGTCACGCGGAAGGAGTCACGAGTCACGAGCAGCATACCTACTGCATAAGTCAAGACTTAAAAAGAAAAACCCGGACAAGTGCGAGTATGCTTCGCGCCCTAAGGGTTCCGAAATATGATCATAGATGGCGCTACTGCATACTTCCAATGGCGCCATCTATGAGCAGATGGCTCCACTTATGGTCCGGTGACTGACGGCGGACAACAAAGTGATCCTATAAGGGTTCCGTTTTTCCTTTTGAGGTACGGAACCCTAAAAACTGTTTCAAGTTTTATCCTGAAATTCCAGCCACAATGGTGCTGATTCTGTTGAACATTGCACTAAACTAATTTTAATCAAACTATATCTCTTTCTTACAAATATCATTGAAAAAGGACAGAAAATATTAAGAGCTGTCAAATTAGTCTACGCCCTTGTCATTTACGGGAAAATAGCCATGACATTTTGCGAAACCAACTAAATTCACATTGAAATGAAGCAAGACGACTAATTTGACAGGATTAAATATCTTCTATCCCTTTCTCATGTTTTTCGTTAGAAAGAGACATAATGAGACTAAATTAGTTTAGTTTGTAAACAACAGAATCGACACCAATATTGACTAACCCCGCCTAAAACATGAACAAGAATCGCGCCACCTAACCCGTCGGCTGCTGCACGTATGCAAGTAACCCTTCGCTTGCACGGCGCGGGTGGTCGCCACCGTGGTGGGCAACCTGACACCGACCCGATCAGCTGATTCCCACGTATTTAAGTAGGTATATACTTGTATATTATGTAGGTACATCGGGTGTGCAAAGGTGTCATGTTGTTGCGAAATACGGGTTGATTATTTGGAGGGGTGGCTATTGTTCATGAGATTTGTCTTTGGGTAGGTACCTCAGATCATAGAAACAAGGAGATATGCCATCATAGCAAATTAGTACGGGAACAACTGATGCCACTTTTAGTACATTTTTCGACACAATTACGCGCATAATTAAGCCACGCATTGAACATTCCGCACACCCTTAATCTAACACTGTTAATCGTCACTCAACACTAGCACTAAACTAAAACACTGTATTTATACCATCGATCGTGTTCGGTTCGTCGCCAGCGCGTACGTTTTTAATATGAGCAATTTGCTCAAGATCAGGCATCAAGCTCGATAGCGCCTTGGCACATCTCCTTTCTATGATCTGAGGTAGGTACAAAGCCCGCAGTGGCGTGCCTACAGGGCAAGCCCGAGGGTATATCTCAAAACTTTTCATGAATGTAAGTGATTAGCGTACAATAAAAAACACTTAGGCCGAGATAAATAGTCGTTACTAAGCAAAGGCTTAGCCAAAGTAAGTGCTAAGCAACGTTCTAAGCATCTAATTCGAATAAATAGACAGTACTTTAGCATTTACTTTCGATAAAAGCCAACCTAACACTAAGCCAATGCTTTATTTATTTATTTATTGCATAATGTACACACAATTTATAGACTAAAGTATGACTACTTATTCTAATATGAGTACATGACCCTGCTAGGGTGTTGCAACAGAAAAGGTGATGCCTTATAGTTTTACGTTACAATTGTATTAAGTTCTATTCTGTATATTTTATGTTTAGGTATACATTATAATCTTATCTATTTAAATAATTATTATTAGTGTTCACATTTATTATTAATCTAATTATACAGTTAAGTAGTATTTTCTATCACTTATCTTCCATGAATTCTTTTATAGAATAATAACTTTTTTCTTTGCTTAGGCCACGGGGTCTCATCAGGAACAAAGGAACATTTGTTGAAATAACTCATAATAGATGGCGTTATATGTATCGATTTGTTATTGAAGTTTATGTAAAATTGAGAACATGAAAAAATACATCATAAACAATATTTGTTCAAATTTTGAAAAATCTTTTAAGCACGGAAAAATGTATAGCCCGAAGATAGCTCGCGCTAAATCGGTCACATTTCTTTGTATGAGATGAGGCATCTGTACGTATAGTATTATATTATCTGTGCTTAGGCATAGTATAGATTTTTGAAGACTTAGCACGTTCTAAGTATTACAATCATGAAAAATTACGCGAAATACCCTCGGGCTTGCCCTGTAGGCACGCTATTGAGAAGCCCGACGCTTTTTTTTGGTTTTTAACGTTGTTGGAAGTTTTCTTTCAGTACCAATTCTCGTTCACCACTTTTTATTGTACTAGGCATTACTTTAACACATACTACTACTTCTAGACACAGGGGGTCTACTCTCTAAGCACGAAATCCGTAGTTTCGGCCTTAGTTACGGGCGTTTCTTACTCCGTATCACCTACGGACTTAAGATTAGTTCAGGGCCCGAACTAAGAATGAATGATAGCACGATTTGACAGTTGTCCCTACTACCGATGTGTTTTTATCCGTCCGAAAAATTGAATTTGACACTTGTTTTGACGGAATCTTATGTCTATTGTACTTTCGGACGGGCCCGTATCTTCGTTGACGGACTTACAGAGTAGACCCCCAGGAGTGACAGACAGGAGAGCCAACATAGCGTCGAAAGGACCTCTTATGTGAATAGCTGTATAGGACCTGCTCCTCCCAAGAAAATAAAATCTATAAGAAAATTCCGTCAACCCAAAGCCAGATCCCTATCGCATCGATGTCCGATAACTGCAAAGTAATTGGCATTGAGTTGGAAATACTGCATAAGTTTTCCGATAGATGTCGCCAAACGCTCCTAAGAAGCGTATTACAAAGGGGTCTCAAATTTCAGATGAGTCGGGCGAGACCCGGTAGCTCAGTTGGTTCAGAGCACTAGCCACGGTACGGCAGAGGTCGCGGGTTCAAATCCCGCTCGGGTCATATGATTTTTGAGAATCACTTATATATTTAATAACAGATCCTTAACTACCTCAATTCCTCCAGACTTAACAAAATTGAATAAAAAAGTAGGACAATTCTAAAACAATTACTTCCTCATCAGTTTCCCCATTCATTGGCTACCCCGTCCCTGTTACGACTAGCCAACCGTGGTATGACGTCACGCAACCCTTTCAAGATGACGTGGATAGTAGAAAAAGTATATTTAGTTGTGTGAATGAAAGTGCGTAAGTATGGCCGCATTACGTGATACATTAAGGCCATGTTGTTTCAACTTACAGTTACGTATCTATAACCGACAAATATGGTGGCTTGTACGACAATTTCATACTGACTTAACGATTACGTACTGACTTACGAATACAGATGGTTTGAAGCAACCCGCCCTAAGTTGTTCCCCGAGGTTTCATCCACCGTTGCTCGGCTCCTAAGGGTCGTAGCGTGATGTTAAATATCCTATAACCTTCCTCGAGAAATGGGCTATCAAATGCAAAAAGAATTTTTCAAATCCGACTGGTTCAGAGATTAGCGCGTTTAAAAAAACCAATAAACAAAGACCTCTTTATTATCCTAACAGCTTTATTATCCTAATCCTAACTAATATCCTAATCCTAACTACAATATCATAAATGCAAACGTAAGTTTGTTTGTTTGTTGCTTATTTGCGCCTAAACCACTGAACCGATCATAATGAAATTTTGCATAATTATACGTTGTCAGCTCAGATCATAGAAACAAGGAGATGTGCCAAGGCGCTATCGAGCTTGATGCCTGATCTTGAGCAAATTGCTCCTATTAAAAACGTACGCGCTGGCGACGAACCGAACACGATCGATGGTATAAAATACAGTGTTTTAGTTTAGTGCTAGTGTTGAGTGACGATTAACAGTGTTAGATTGAGGGTGTGCGGAATGTTCAATGCGTGGGAGATCTTTTTATTCACAAGGAGCGCTTAATTATGCGCGTAATTGTGTCGAAAAATGTACTAAAAGTGGCATCAGTTGTTCCCGTACTAATTTGCTATGATGGCATATCTCCTTGTTTCTATGATCTGAGGTTGTCAGGCGTACAGAAAAGGACATAGGGTACTTTTCATCTAGAAAAAAAGTAATGTTCCCGAACATTAGTTAGGATAACCTGCCCCCTAAGAACACCAAATCATCCAGTCGCTTACAAAAATGCCTCCACACAAATAACAGTAATACACACATTATTATTTCAAAAATGCAATAAAAACGTATGGCCCGGTCACCGAACCCGCGTCCTTGACCTTACACATCTGCCGACCCGACCACCTGTCATATGGTGCCGATGTGCTATGCCACATACCCGTCTTGTATACAAATATACAATGTTTACTATAAATACCATGGTTTAGTGGGAGTTCTGTATTTTTGTCGTAAAACTGAAAGCAGATGTCAATTTTTTTTATGAAAAAGATAAAAAAAATTGAGATTAACCCTTCCTTAATCGTTCGCACTTGACAGACGCAATTGATTTCGACCTGAATGAGGCGGATTTTTCAAATGCGACAGATGCGAGGGTTAATATTACAGAAAATGAACCTGAAAACCGAATATTAAAAGAAAAATTAATCTTTTTCAACACTTATAATTTTATTATTTCAATAGCAACAGTTTAAGGGGTGTAATCATCCCTTAAACACGGGGTTGATGGTGTGACGTGGTGCTTCATCGATGGCTGCGTTAACACTGACGTGTCTTGTCAATATTGAGAGGGTCGAATATTAGCATAATCGCATAATCGGCCTATAATGTTCCCACTGCTGGGACACAGGTCTCCTCTGTGAGAGGAACTGGACCGTAGTCCACCACGTGGGCCCAGTGCGGGTTGGTGGACGTCACATGTTTTCGAATTTTTGGTTCTAGGACATGCCGGTTTCCTCACGATGGTTTCCTTCACCGTTAAAGCAAGTGATAATTAATTTCAAATACGCACATGACTTCGAAAAGTCAGCGGTGCGTGCCTCGGGATCGAACTCGAACCATTCGCCGTGGGAGGCACACGATTAAACCACTAGGCTATCACTGCTTTTTTTCGAATATTAAAAAGTAAAAATAACAGTCGCTCCTATATTCGCCTAATAGTGGTTTAATATTTAACAACCACATTTCATTTATAGATACTAATATTATAAGGCTGAAGAGTATGTTTGTTAGTTTGAACGCGCTAATCTCTGGAACTACCAGTCAGATTCGAAATTTTTTTTTTGCATATGATAGCTAGATTTATGAAGAACAGTAAAGGCTGTTTAACATCACGCTACGACCCTTAGGAGTCGAGCAACGGGGGTGAAACCGCGGGGCACAGCTAGTAACTAATAAAACTTGCCTCAATCACATTTATCCGACCTATACTTAAGTTAAAAGCTTCGAATGCTCAAATACATACTTAATGTAATAATTACCCACTATTAGTGTACATTGAAAACGCACCTGTGTCTTCGTACAAAGGAACGATTTCTTAAAGTTGACCGGCCTGCTCCTTTGATATTCATTGTGGGGGGAACGTGAATATTGAAAAGAGTTGCTGGTCTCATTTTGAAATTGGGAGTTCAGTTTTGAAAGGGAGAAAGGAATTGCTTGAAATACTTGTTTTCTGTTCTGTCACAGAATACGACAGAAAGATGACTTCGTAAAGGCAGTATAATGAATTACGACCTCAGATCATAGAAACAAGGAGATATGCCATCATAGCAAATTAGTACGGGAACAACTGATGCCACTTTTAGTACATTTTTCGACACAATCACGCGCATAATTAAGCGCTCCTTGTGAATAAAAAGATCTCCACGCATGAAACATTCCGCACACCCTCAATCTAACACTGTTAATCATCACTCAACACTAGCACTAAACTAAAACACTGTATTTATACCATCGATCGTGTTCGGTTCGTCGCCAGCGCGTACGTTTTTAGTATGAGCAATTTGCTCAAAATCAGGCATCAAGCTCGATAGCGCCTTGGCACATCTCCCTTGTTTCTATGATCTGAAATTACTCTTGCAACAATGCAAAATTCAGTTCGCACAGCGCTGCGTGCCTTAAATTATATTAAGCTACAAGGTAATCTCTTTCTATCACATATCCTATCTCTTTTGATTTGCCTGGTTCTGTCTTATGAAATCGTTCAAGTTCGAAGTAGATTTCATAGCTTTTCATGTAAGTAGTTGTTCACGAATTTGACGTTGTTTCTAACAAAATGGAAAAACTTTTAGGCCGAGATAAATAGACATTACTTAGCATGTACTTTGGCTAAGCTGGATCGTTGTCACTGTCGCGCAACAAGCAAGCAAGACAGGGGGTCTACTCTGTAAGTCCGTCAACGAAGATACGGGCCCGTCCGAAAGTACAATAGACATAAGATTCCGTCAAAACAAGTGTCAAATTCAATTTTTCGGACGGATAAAAACACATCGGGAGTAAAGACAACTGTCAAATCGTGCTATCATTCATTCTTAGTTCGGGCCCCAAACTAATCATAAGTCCGTAGGTGATACGGAGTAAGAAACGCTCGTAACTAAGGTCGAAACTACGGATTTCGTGCTTAGAGAGTAGACCCCCTGAGACGGGAACATAAATTAGCCAAAGCACGTGCTAAGTACCGTAATGTTTATTTATCTCGGCTTTCACGACTATAGTCTCACCGCGACTAAATTAATATAGGTAATTAACATCAACAGACTTTAAAGATCCCAATACCCCAAAATCATAATCTTAAAATAAAGAATTCTTCTTAGACATCAAAATACGAGATTTCGTATTCGATCTTTGAAACTTAGTTCTTCTTTAACAATTATTTCTTCAAGCTAGCGTTACCACCGTTACATGTGAACATACGAGCTAACAACACCTGCCCATGGCAGACCGGTCGGCGCGGGCGCACCTAACTTAACGATTATTTTGACCCGCTTACCCAATATTTTTGGTAGCTTTTCTAAAATCGGATGTACTTTTTGTTTGCATTCTGCAGACTTGAGAATAACATTTTACAAATTAAAAGTAACTTTTCCGTTATTTTTATTTGTTAGGGTTCCCTACCTACTCGAAGGGTTAAACTGGATCTTATTGCTAAGCTTACGCCGTCTGTCTGTCCGTCCGTTTGTCACAGGGTTGTATCTTACATAAGCCATAAAAGCTAGTCCAGTGTTTCCGCGCTGCCGGAGTGGGCGTTTTTTCTGGATGAAAGGTGCCCTATGTCCTTTTCTGTACCCCTGACAACGTATATGCAAAATTTCTCTATAATCGGTTCGGTGGTTCAGGCGTGAAAATGTAACAAACTTTCGCATTTATAAATATAGTTTAGGATAGTGTGGATTACCATTATTTATTTAATAGATGCTGCCCGCAACTTCGTCTGCGGAAAATGGATGAAAAGCAGCCTATGTGTTTTTCCAGGTCCCAGGCTACCTCTTTGCCAAATTTCATCCAAATCCGTCCCGCCATTTCAGCGTGAAGAAGTAACAAACATACACACACACACACACACAAACTTTCACATTTATAATATTAGTGGGATTACACATGATTAACACATCCCAAGATTTTTAACCCTAGATGCCTCTAATGAACCATAACCGTCACTGATAGATACCATTTCGACCTTACTACGCATTAACCCTACAGAATCACTTGACATAATTACTATCTACACACGTTTTCCCTATCAAAAGTACCTACTGCGCATAAAATCACGCATAGACATGCGCGTGCGCATAGACGGCGCAGTGGCAGACCGCGCGCCGCCGGCTGACGTAGCGCGGATGTGCCAGTAATGTATGCTGATACATTCACGATAGCACCTTCATTTGGGTCGACAGAACTTGTACTATCTGGCTTTTGATGATGTAGTAGGGACATGAAGATTTGACAGCTTTCGCACCAAAACTAGTATAGGTCCCTCAGATCATAGAAAAAAGGAGATATGCCATCAAATTAGTACGGGAACCACTGTCACCACTTTTAGAACAGTTTGCGATACAATCACAAGCGCTCCTTGTGAATTTATCTCCCACACATTAAAAATTCCGCACACTCTCAATCTAACAATGTTATTCGTCAATCATAACTAACACTAAACTTAAACACTGTATTTATATATCATCGATCGGGTTCGGTCCCTCGCCAGCGTGTATGTTTTAATTATGGTCAATGTGATCAACTAAAGCGTCTCCCCAGTCGGGATGCTCTAAATTGAGGAAGATATTACTCTGTTCCCGTCTTAAATATGCAATAAGTACTATATAAAAAAAAAACCAAGCTTTTATAATGACCACTACCTAACTCCATCATGAGACTCTGGACATCATATAGGTCTTTAGTACTTGTCAAGACAGATCCAACGAGCCCAAACACGACGGAGTTATGTTAAGAAGTTGAAGAGTTCCTATAGCCACCTCCCAGCTCCATCATGAGACTAGGTGGTCTCATGGTACCATGGAGGTCCATGGTACCATATTATGGGATTGTCATCGACGTGACACATGCGTTCCAAATTCCAGCTCAATCAGTTGAGAGGAACTGGTCTAAGGCTGTGTCCCCAATAGGCAACTGAGCGGCCCACTGAGTTTGCGGCGTATCGGTTTAGTACGCCCTTCCATATATTTGAAATGGAGTGTCCACGGTTTGCTAGTTTGTTACTGCAATTTGTTAGCGCAAACTCAGTCGGCCGCTCACAGTTTGCCTATTGGAGACACAGCCTTAAATTCAATTGCAAGATTTCGCGCGGAACACACGGCAAGTTAAAGTTTGTAAAAATTACAGCATAGGAAGATTGCTGTTAGACTGACAATCATCTTCATAATAATTGTCGATTATGACTTGTAGGGCAGGAAATGCAGTGCCCTTTTCTCTACACACGATATTTGCTCTCACACCAGTAACAGCGTGAGTTAGCACTCCCGAAGGTGTCGGGTTTGCTCCCGGTAACGTGACACGTCGGGAACTACTTCCGTTAGCTTTCACGTCCGGTTCAACTATATAGATTCGATATTCGTATGTTTTTTGTGTAGATATCGTTAAAAGCGTGTGACATTATCGAGAAGATGCTCTTGCAGCATGCGATAGGCGGTAAAAAGACAAGATCAAAGTTGGAGAGATTGTTGGACTTATCCCAAAGGTAGATTTTTTGGTGTGTGGTGTACCTGATAAAGTTTGCCTATTGCCTTGTAGGATACGTCTGACCAAGATGTGGCCACTGTCATAGTATTGCGCCCTTCACCCAGAGAAAGTCGAAATGTGTAATGTGCCTGTAACTTTATTAGCACCCATACGCCATACCCTTCAAACAAAAGCACACCAATGTTGCTCGTTGCTAGCTGAATAAAATCATAACTCCCAAATAACACTTCCGTATTATCATGTGAATGTCTTCAGATTCTACTTGAGAACGGTTCTTGCCGATGGAGCATTTTTCATCTGAATGTGCGGCCGGCAAACTATGGTATTTATTTTGAATTAACCGAATTTTATATAAAATTCTTAAACGTTTTTTTGCAATCAGCATCACCATGAAATACAAAGCAACTTAGTAGCTTTACTTGCGTGCTTTTATCAAAGGTCATTAGCAAATATGGACCAAAGAGTAAGGCAAACTGAAGGCGGGAGGGCTATGCTGACTGCATCCCAGCTTGATGAATGGAATTAACTCTTTGTCTACATCAGGGGTGGCCAACTTGATTCGACATAAGATCTACTGTTGCCTGACAAGACTCTGTGCAATCTACCAATTACATAATCTGCCTGTCTCACCGTGGCATTCTCCCTCGAACATCCGCAAACAAACTGGGAGTTCTCGCGGTGATATCACGCGGCGTGTCGGTACAGAATAGCCAGGCAGTACCTCTTCATTCAACCTAACATCGAATTGTATTGTAACTTATATTTTTCTTTGCCTTGCCACGATCGCTGGTCACTGGATTACTGGATTGACAGCACTGGCTCGCCAGCCCTGGTCTACATTTTTCAACTGTAATTTTAAACTAGCATCTCTCTATTGTGATATTTCATACAATCGTCTCTTCAAGGCTCCAATGTTATTCTCCACCTCTCAGAGGGAACATACTATCAATATTTTTATTATGTCCGGTCGTGTGATCGAGTAGTACGATGGCCGTTAGCACGCGCGCTGAATATTTATGACTTCGTTTGTGACTTGCGTTTGGTTGCTAGGACATAAGGAGGCCCAATGGGTTTGTATTAGGCACATTAGGAAATCTATATAATAAGTCAATAGAAATGTTATCTACTACATTATACTACCAGACGCGTGTCGCCGGTTTGCAGCACATTTTTTTACAGCCAATACAATATAAATGAAACTTAATTCCGTTCATCATATTTTTAAACGCGCGTTCTCAATTTTGTGGTGTGGTGTAAGACACAACGTGCCTTATATGATTTACTCAAAAGCGATGACCAAGGCCCCAAGTCTGCTGTTTCAATTGTGTAAGAATGGTGTCATAATGACATCTTAACTGTCAAAACATAAGTAAAAAACCTTTGGTCATTGGCTTAGAGTAAGCCTCTTTGGTAATTGGTCAAAACCAACAATAACGATGTCATTATGAGGCCATTCTGACACGATTATGACAATAGCAATGGCAGACTTGGGGCCCCAGATCACGCGCCTTAACGACCTCTATTGATTTATTATATAGATTTCTGTGGTACCTATAAGGTGTGATTGCGTTTGCAGTTTTCTGTAGATGATTTTCCTTTTTTCTATGATCTGCCGGCTTAGCATGACCAATTCTATCAAAGAATAGACAAAGATCTTTTTATCCAACCTGTTATCTCTTTCGCCCGAGCACGCGGCGACCCATGCTGCTCCCATGCTTATCAGATTTTTTCTACTGAAGAATAGAAACATGTCTTCTCTTCATTGTTGCATAAAACGGTAGAAATCTTTCTACAATCTGTTACTTTGTCTATTCTTCTGTAGACAAAACCCGTTTCTATCGTGGTCATACTGGTCATGCTAGGCCGGCTGAGATGAAAACTGTAGTCCACGACTCGGTTGCAGCGTTGTGGCCGCCACGAGTGGCTCGTACGTGGCATGGCTTATAACTTCACCTCCGACCTCGTTTCATTCAAACCCGTACTTAGCCAATAAAAAATGCATGCTTGTCGACGCGTCCTCTAATTATATCATAACAGTAAAGTGCCATCGATTTTTTTCGCGACAGCTCATCAAATATTCAGCTGCAGGAAAAGATGACGTGGTGGTTGGTGTGAGGCGCAACCCTGGAAACGTATCACTATCTAGTAATTTTCTAACATTATAGGGGAGTAATTAGGGCTGACGCTCGTGGCTTTGCGATTGTTAAGGGTTGCGAGGTGAAATAATTGGTGTAATTTGCAGTAAGTTGGTTGCATACATTTTAAATATAAAATACTAGCACTTTTCGAGCGACTTCATCCGCGTGAAATACCTACACGTAGCGCCATCTAGAGTCGTAAGGCAATTGTGCCCGTCGAAAGTTATTGTTCTTTCTCTCGGGAACAGTACTTTTGTTCTGAATAAAAGGTATCCTATGTCCTTTTCTGTACCCCTGACAACGTATATGCAAAAATTTGGGATGATCGGTTCAGTGGTTTAGGCGGGAAAGGGTAACAAACTTACTTTAGGATTTATAATTATTAGTTAGGATGTGATGGAAAGGTTTTAAACTAGGACATGAAGAAGTTTTAAATGAATGCTTGAAACAAAGAACAATTTCTAGTCAGAAGACGGCTATATAACATCCGTGCCAACACGGCGTTAATTTTTAGGGTTCCGTACCAAAATGGTAAGAAAGGAACCCTTATGGTGCGACTTTGTCTGTCTGTCTGTCTGTCACACCTGCTTATCTCAGCCACCACTTAAGCTATCGACTTGAAATTTGGAACAGTTATAAAAAATGCCTGCCCAATTTTATTGCAAAAAAGTCAAAAAATATTTTTATTTTCATTGCAAAAGGGGCCGGAGTGGGGTCCGAATTTTTAAAGTGGGGTTACTAGGTCAAGTGACATATCATATGAAACTTATGAAAGGGCTTGATTTGCACATTTCAAAATATATTTTCATTTTATTTTAGGTCTCACAGTTTTCGACATATGATGAAAAATGACTGAAAAAATACCATTCCCCCCCCCCCTTATCTTCAAAGTTTGAGGAGCGAAAAATCTGAAATAATTAGAGTTGATAGGAATTGACCCAAATATTGCACCAAAAATAAAACGATGTTCCTAACTATTACAGTTTTTTCAAAATCATCAAAATTCCTTGACAAACAAACTTAGTTATGCGGTCCGGTTTTTTTCACTTTATACGTCCTAAACTGATACGGAACCCTCGATGCGCGAGTACGACTCGCACTTGGCCGGTTTTTTAAACTTTGATTTAACTTGCCTTGTTAGTGGGAGGCAAAATTTTGCAACAGAATTTTTGACCAGTTCCCCTCAACCGATTGAGCTGAAATTTGGAACCTCCGTGACAATGCAATAATGGAGGTAGTCTCATGATGAGGCCGGAAAGTGGCCATGGGAACTCCTCAACTTCTCAACATAACGCCGTCGTGTTTGGGCTCGTTGGATTTGTCTTGACAAGTACTGTAGACCTAGATGATGTCCAGGGTCTCATGCTGGTGCTGGGAAGTGGTCATTAATTCACTATAAAAGCTTGTTTTGTAAAAATGTTTTTCAACATAAAACTTATTTGAATTTAATGAAACAAAAACAGTGATGCAGTAATTAAAGACGCATTAGACGCAGGACCGCCATCTTTAGAATAACTGGAGTAAGGTAAAAACTGGCATATGTTATACAAAATGACATAATTGTTATTGTTTTAAACGTTAGTCATGCGGAGGGAAGGTCACGCGTGCATCGTCAGGGTTAAGCGATGGCGTGCAAGGTTTGGATTTTGATGGGTAACCTTTTTCTAGCACCTTTAAAGCAGTGGTTCCCAATCTATTTTTAATCAGGGACCACTACGAATTTTTAGTTCTATGCGTGGACCTCAAAGTTTAAAATAAAAATTTCACGACCGTCGCACCGCCTGTAAATATTAATTTATTATGGGATATAATTTTATACGGTTCTCGCGGCGCTTTAGGTAGGTAGGTACCACTGGTGGTTCGCGCACCATCGGTTGGAAACCACTGCTTTAAAGTGACGTTTCCTCATTTTTATCCAGGATTATAATTATAATCATCACTGCTGAATACAGGCTTCGATGGACCATAATAAATGGTCCTCCCGCCGAACAAAGGACCGCATGGTCCAAGAATTTGCTATCTCTTTCTTGCGTATCATAGGACCGGTCAAGAGATTTATTAGTCAAATACCAATGAATACTTATTAATTATAAGGGACTTAAATACAAACATTTTATCTAACTTCGGTGTTTTAATAGTTGGAAGATCGACGGCCTACAATTCGCGAAAAATTAAACTTAACTGGTACCTACCTACAATTTTATTAAAGTCATTTTATAGACTCTACTGGTTGGTCCTCAGATCCCTAAAGTCCCCTTTATTAGGTTCTGAGGACAACCACCGTAGCCATACACCGTCCCCAGACCGAGGGTGTCCATAATCGCCGTAGGATAACGAAAAAAACGTTGTCGTAATTAGCATAATAAATCAAATTGAATTAAAATTATCTGCTCAATAATCTGTATATTTAAATAACAAGAGATAAGATTAACATTTTCAAGAGTGTCTGTCTATAAATTAGCTTAAACTCGTTGAACAATATCATAACTTAAAACAACTTAGATTGGGTTTAAAGTTGTTTAAATGCTTTAGAAAAGTTCTCTTTGAAATAATTATATGATATTGTCAAACTGAGTCTAAATTTATATTAAAATCATCGAAGAAATTGCGGTAAAACGCAAGCTTATTATCAAATAATATTTTATTATTCTAAAGAATTACATATTTTCTTTTCACATAGACCATGGAAAAGCACTGAAAACTGTGTGAGTGCAGGCGCTCCGTTCCAATTCGTCGTTTTCTTCAAAGAAAAATCGCCAAAAAACTCCACAGTTACTCTTTTTAACATCAATCTCCAAGATTCCTTTTGTAAATCATCTTTTAAAACTTACACATCCATTCAGAAACACTTTTGAACATTCAAAACGTCACACAGAAGAACATAACAAAAAGGACCCTGTCTTCTTTTCCCAACTTTCAGAACGAACAAAAACTCCTTTGTCACCGATCAATTTCGAATTTCGAAATCCATACTGCACTATCGAAAAAAAAAGCACAAATCAAATCACAAGATTTCAAATTTCGAATCTAAGATCCGCACGCCACGACAAAACAGGGAGGAAATTTAAAAAGAAAAATGGCACTATCGCGCTCTTACCGGGGGCAGAACAATCATATGAAAACGTAAACACACGAGACAATGCTAGCACTAACGTCAACACTAGATAACACAACCACTGTTACATCACTCAAACTTTGTACGTGTTTTGTCGCGGGGCGCCGTACGTGCGTGCGGCGAGGCGGCGGGGCTACTACTGAATCGCCATGGCCGCTTGCCGCTCACTTAGCTGGTGGTGTTGCCATAAAGGACTGGTAAATATCCTCGATAGCGTAAGTGTTTTCTTCGGAGTAAAGGTTTTGAACGATGTTTTTGGTGTATTTTAATGATTTTTCGTTGTTCATTTTGTAATAATAACTTAGCGTTATGATAAAACATGTTAAAACTGTCAGGTAGAGCTTGGTGTCAAATATAAAAGTTTGTTTAACAGAACTATTCCAATTTTCCTCACGAAATCATCGATCTAAAACGTTTTCCTTGCTTTATTGGCATTTGTAAGTATTCTCAAGAAGTATCACCAATAAATTCTATCACAAACAAACATTGCTCAGCTCAATACAGTATTCATTATCAAAACCAGTATGGACGCAACTTGTACACAAAGAAATCACAATTTACATTGAATCCCGCTCTCAATAAACACCTATTTTTCCAACAAAACTAAAAAATCTTATCACCATAGTCTAGTTAAATCTCCCTACAACGTACCACCGAAAGCTCCTAGCGGTCTGGCAACCCCCAACAAAAAGCGACGTTGCCAATTCTCCAGGGGGGCGCGGGGCGGCGCGAACGTAACAATAAATGAGGTTAAAGTTTCCGAGCACAACTTTACAAGAGTACTTTTTTCGAATTTCGAACTCGAAAAACGGTTTCGTACATTAAAAAAATTGTTTTATTTTAAAAGTTATTTGATGGTAACGAAGTTTATATTCCCAAACGTAATTTTCTAAGTTTCAAAGTCAAGTTATCACAGACAGTTCTCGTGAATAATTAAACTATTTCGTAATAGCGAGGCTTAAGTAAATTGGTCCAACAGTAACTTCTAACTACATAGGTCATATATTATTGCTGCGTGGTCTACATCTAATAATGCCACCCCATCATCACTTTCTATAAGCGCAGCGTATCGATATCGCACGAGGCTACTACAGGGTACCTATAACAAAGTCGTTTGTTGCAGTATTACGACATCACGAGGGAGACCAATCCACGTTTAAGATAAGACATTTACAGGACTGTAGAAAATGCAAGTGTGGTTATCAATTTATCGTTCCTTCTGTATTAGAGGAAGCCTTTGGTCCTGAAGAGGAATGATGAAAGTCCAATTCGGCCAAAGAACCGATAAACACATCCCAATTTCCAATAGACGGTAAGCTTGATCATATAATATAATGTAATGTAGGTACCAATCATATAATTTAGAAAGACCCATTCGTTTATAGGTACCAGTAGGTACCAATTTAGGACAATGCCAAGATTAACCATGTTTTGACAAGATTGAATTTAAACAGAGAATAATTACGAAAGTAATTGTCAATTAGACTATTTGCAGGACCTATTTCTGAATTTTCGTGAAGTTTAGGCTTCGTTCAATAGTGTAGATTCCAGGAAACAGAGAGTAGGAAAAAAAACTTCATCAAGTTATTCCCATAATGTTTGGTTGCATAGTTTTCTTTAGAAAAACTATATGATACTATTGAGGTGAACCATATCTATCCTTATGATAGTAAAAGTAAAGAGAGAAAAAAAAATGAATTCATACAACGTCGAAAAAAGAAACACAAAGGGTAGGTATAGGAAAATAACAAAACAGAGTAAGAATTTACAGCGAGAGACAAAAATGGAACTTAGCTCAGCATTGTGCCACTAAATAAAGCAGCGCTGATATTCTGCTAAGATCAGGAGATATCACGGACAGCTATATCAACATAATTATCTTACATCAATAAGCTATTGATAAAAACTTATCCGTAGACACGAAGTACACATTTTTCTTCTCTAATCAGACTAAGGGCCGATTTTACTATCATCACATAACATTTACCTAAGGAATGAGATTTGACAGATGTTGTATAAAAAATCTATCAAAAAATTAAAACTAATCCTTGGATAAACTTATCTGATGTTGGTGAAATCGTTCCTAAATGTAGAAGCAGATAAAGCTATCTAAGAAATGAGGTCTGTCAAATATCAGTTGCTAACGTTACTGATAAAAACAATTTGATTATTAAAAAAACCGACGCAAATATATTAGAAAGATTATGTAATCAGATTAATTTACAAGATAAACATAGGTACTTAAGATTTGCCTACTGAGTCATTCATTCAAATCGGTGTTCGAAGTTCTTTCTTTGGTCAAGGATATTGTAGAACCAGTGATTTTGTCATTTTATTTTACTACCACGTTCTTATTAACTCGCTTTCTTGTCTGTCTGTCTGTTCGGTACAAATTTTGCAAATAATTTTTCAAGCACTTGCTGGCATCTCACTAAACTGAAATTTAAATATGAAAAATATTTAAAACCACATTTTTGAAACGGACTAAAAAGTATAAAATAACTTTTAATTAAATGAAAAACGTGGGGCGCATGCAATAGTTAATAGCAAGATGCGCCCCAAGTATTTAATTTCATTTGATTTTTTTTTAGAATCCTATTAAATCCGATGCCAGATTCCAGGCTGCTACTGCGAAAATCCTAATGGAAAAGTTGAATTACTTTGATCGACCCTATGGACCCGCTTAGCAACGAGGCAGGCTTCACAAATGTTTAATTTTCAAAGAAAAACACAATTCCAAAATGTTTAACTGAAGTGGCTCCACATCACTAGGTCATCAAGCCATAAATAAGCGTAGTTTATAGTTGCTCTAAAGACAATAAAACTGATGGAATTAGATACTCGTTTAATCTGCTCTCTGGTATCCAGACAATAAATAAACAAACCGAATTTGTCTTTCGATACTTTTCCAATATTCACTTTATTTTTTCAACAGACTTTTTTTTTATGTTTATTACGATATCTTTGTCAATTAGGAACCGATTTTAATAATTGTTTTTTCATTTTGTAGAAGAAACCGAGTGGTCCCATTCAAATCTTATTAACTTTGGCTAAGTCGTTTTTTAACCAGCACCCTAATTGCGTAACTCAATTGCTATCACCATGGCATTGTTTTTGACATTCATTACGCTGTATGATTGCTAATACATGTTCCCGTAACTAGCTCAACGTCGCAATGGATGTTGTTGAACTGTCACAATGAAAGCCATGGCGAAAGAAATTGAGTTACGCAATTAGCCTGCTGCTTCAATAAATGGTATTCAGTTCGCTTTGTGTATGTAGACGATATAAATTCGCAGCAAAAAGTGGTACTTATATGTGGGTTCGGTTAGTGGTAGTGAATTCGCGCCACTGCACTGCTCTAAAACCGGTGAGTGAAAACATCGTGAGGGAACCAGCATGCCCATTCCCTTTTCACAATAATGACTACCTTAAATCCCTGTACCTGTGTACCAACTGTCAGTGGCGTGCCTACAGGGCAAGCCCGAGGGTATATCTCTAAATTTTTCATGAATGTAAGTGAGTAGCGTACAAAAAAAACACTTACAATCATGAAAAATTACGCGAAATACCCTCAGGCTAGCCCTGTAGGCACGCCACTGCAACTGTTATACCTGTTACACAATAATATAACACTACCTTTTCGCGATTTTTCTAAAACGTTATGTCACAACATGTCATTGTGTCACCAACAGATATGTCCTGACGAGGGCCCTATATCTGCCACTAACATATCATAGACAGGGCTAATGTAAATAATATATTACTCTTTATTATATTGATACACTAGCAATTTGACCGCGACTTCGTTTGCATAACCCACAGGAGCTGTGCAGTTTTCGGGATAAAAAGTAGTCTATAGCAATCAGGGATAATGTAGCTTGCTATTAGTGAAAGAATTTTCAGAACCGGATCTGTTGTTCCGGAGCTCCGGAGGTCTGGTAAGTCCTGTGGTAACACCGCTGGCACTGCCCTAGTTACGGCACTGATGAACGTTTTCACTAACACTAGGAAACACCAGTGGCGAAGGGTCCCTTCAATACGATTCCTACCGGCTTCCATTTGAAAAATAGCACATGCAGTATTGCCGACTATTGTCAAATATTTTTAATTAGCTTTTCGTGGCCAGGTAAGCATTTGTAGCTCCGGCTTACCTCTTACAAAAATTTACCCTTCGCCACTGCGAAACACCTGAATGTAATGTCTAAATATTAAAACTTAGCACGTGCTTTAGCTTGGATATTATGTTCCCGTCTCTCTTGCACTTGTAGTTTAGCACCGTTTTGCGATAGGGACGGGAACATAAAGACTAAGCCGAAGCACGTGCTAAGATAATCAATCTCGGCCCTAGTGTTAGTGTCATCATCATCTGCCTAGCCTTTTCCCAAATTATATTGGGGTCGGCATCCAGTCTAACTAGTTTTGGCTGAATATCAATATTTTACGTGGAGCGACTGCCATCTGACCTCCACAACCCAATTAATGGGTAATACCGGTATTCGAATGTTAGACCAGCTGTCAGACTTTTAGGGCTTCTGACTACCCGTAACGATTGTCAAAGATATTCCTATGACAACCGGGACCGACTGCTTAACGTGCTCTCCGAGGCACGGAGGGGTCTCCATGTGTAAAGAACGGTCTGACCGCGGCAAGCGCAGCTTAACCTCGCAGATCGATCGATCAGCGCGGCGTCATTTAGCCACAGCATAGTGTAAAGTAACATAATTCACAAGTACTATTGACATGGACTTTACGTAATCAAATCATTTTGTATTACTAAACTGACCCCTAGTTCAAATCCGTAATCAGTAAATCTCCCGTCAAATGTCATGTCAGCTATTGTGACTGATTGAACGAAGTAACATCCAACTAAATCACTAGTCACGGACGGCCAGGAGCACGAAAAAGCGCCATCGGTTCATGGTTGATATACCAAAAACCCGAACGAAGCGCTTTGATTTCACTTTCATTGTGAAAACCGCTAAACAGTGGAATGCGCTGCCCGAGTGGGTGTTCCCTGACAGTTACAATCTGGGTGTCTTCAAGTCGCAAGTGAATCGGTTTCTTCTAGGCAAGCGTGCTCCATCGTAGACCGCATCAGGCGAGATAGCGGTCAAACGCAAATATATTAGAAAAAAAAAAAAACTTGACAAGAGATTTGACGACCGGTTAAATTGAACAGGGTTTCAGAAATTAAGGATTGATTCCGTCTGAAGTTTCTTAATAAATCTTGGACACACAAGCGACCCCCTGCGGCCGCAAACAATAGAATTTTAATGTTGATGGATTAATATTTAATTGTAGCCTTCATTCATGTGACCAGCACGCTTAGCATGACCATGATAGAAACGGGTTTTGTCCACAGAAGCATAGACAAAGTGACAGATTGTAGAAAGATTTCTACCGTTTTATGCATGCAATGAAGAGAAATGTTTCTATTCTTCAGTAGACAAAACTCTGATAAGTCAAGCACGGGTCGCCGCGTGCTCGGGCAGAAGAGATAACGAGTTGGATAGAAAGAACTTTGTCTATTCTTCGGTAGAATAGAGATAGAATTGGTCATGCTAAGCGTGCAGGAAATGGTCCATTAAAAAATGAGTACACTACATCAAATTGACCTAAAACTATTTTAATTGAACACTATCATTGTGAAAAGGACCCTGTTCCGTCAAAAAGTGATAATAACAAAATTAAATTAAACTCAATCGCTATCGACACAGATTATGATGATGATGTCATCGCTATCACACAGATATTTCTAATTATTCGTATTAGCCGATAGCTTATCAACAGTTAATAGTTTCGTCAACGTTGTATCGGCGTGCTCCGCGGAATTTATTTTTATGATAAGATCTGTGTTGTAAAATAGCTTTCAGCATGAAGGTGCTAGTTCGTAGGCGACTATAGACAGCAGCAAAAGGCAACGTGTCGCCGCGACACTACTGGTTTCTATGTATTTCTATGAAGACGACACCTCGCTAACTACTTAAGGTATTTAAGTAGTTAGCGACGCGTTGTTTATACATAGAGACCAGTAGTGTCGTGGCGACGCGACCGCCTTCATAAAGATCACAATTATGTTGCGTGAAACAGTTTCGGAAATCGATGCCTTTGATTTTTGGTTTGATTCGGCAAAACAAACAGCGATCCACAATCCATCTACCAAGCGCGGTTGGTAACGATAACGGTGCCCACGAAACTTATTTTAATCAAACTATACAGGCTTTTGATTTAATCACCTGCAACATTTAAGGGGGTTATTCTACCCGTCATACTGAACAACTTTCCTATGAGACCCATATTCGATGTCTTTTTCACAAAAATAATTGAAAAAAAAAAAAAAAAAAAAAAACCAACCGAATGCAGAACCTCCTCCTTTTTGGAAGTCGGTTAAAAAGGACAGAAAATATTAAGAACTGTCAAAGTAGTCTACGCCACAGATTTCAATTAGGCTAGATGCCACATGTTCACTAAATAGTATGAAAACGAGCGTGCCACTTTTTCCTACCTACTATGCTGTCGCCGCGCAAGTCATTTAAAGGCCTTGGGCAACCCTATAAGAGTTTTTTTACAGTTATTATTGGTAAAATTTGGCATTTGTATGTCTTGAACGACAGTATTTGTCAAGTTTCACCGGCGCGTTTGAAAGTAAACTCAAGTAGAAAATCGGCAAGTAGGCGCATTGCACAAACTTTCGGGCACGCTGGGACGGACGGTTTGCGGTATCTAGTCTACTCTAAATCTGTGGTCTTCAGCCTTGTCATTTTTAGTCGTAACCTATTGCCAACTAAATTCACATTGATAATACCTATGCAAGTGAACTAATTTGACGGGATTAAATATTTTCTATCTTTTTCTCATGTTTTTTGTTAGGAAGAAACATAATGAGAGTAAATAGTTTAGTTTGTAAAAAACAGAATCGGCATCACTGTCTTCGAATCTTCTTCAACCATTCATTTTAGGAACCAACGTTTAGCAGTGGATATTGACATGATACCGCACTACCCAACGTGATGTTTACATCCTTATTATCACGCCCACTTATCCTAAAAGACTAAACAGAAACGCAACTTCACGCAATCCCAACGGAGATTACAAAGAATCTGTTCCAACAAAATTGTTTACAATATAAAAAATTCTAAGTGGATTATTGCCCATTACGCCTCTATTGTCTATATAAAGATAACGCGAATGAATTACAAAGTCTGTGAGACGTGCGTCGCGCTCAACGTCTGAATGACTTCTGAACTTAATCGGGTATTACACGCTTGAGTCACGGCGCGACGTTGCCAGACCGCTCCCCCCACTTTGTAGACAGAGATAGGGATATTAGAAAGAGATAGTGCAAGGAGTAAGGGAGCTTTACGATTACAGAGGATAATGGAAGAAAAACTTTTGTATGGTGGATTATTTTGATGTATGTTTGTAAGACCTAATTCTGCTTATAGCTGTGACGGAATAGCGTGATGATAATGATTTCACAATGTATTTTGTTTAAATTGTAATATCTGTTGGAATTCATTGATATAATGTATCGCTTGTGACGTAAAATGGAATTTGTGAAGTTCTTGTATCTTACTACTAGCTGTTCCCCGCGGTTTCACCCCGTTGCTCGGCTCCTAAGGGTTGTAGCGTGATGTTAAGGCGCTATAGGTCCAGCGAAATATTGTACGTACGGGGGTGAAGAACACGATGCGGCGCGCGCGCCCGCAGGGTACGGGGTGGCGCGTTGACGAGATCTCTTGCGGCGGGCTGAGCGCGACGCTATTACTTTTAGTGGAAATTGGCGCGCACATAGTGTAATTAAAGTAGTTGTCAAACTTTATTAGGTAGGTACCTACTTTTGGTACAAGTTAGTTTAGCGAATTAAGTCAATTTATTTTTTGTGGTGGTTATTTGGAAAAACTAGGTAGGTATGTACTAACCTTTTAGAAATCGGACTAGGAGAGCGTTAATTTACCTAAACTTCGAAGAACAGAGGCCAAGTGCGAGTCGTACTCGCGCACCGAGGGTTCCGTATCATTTTTGGACGTATAAAGTGAAAAAATCCGGACCGCATAACTAAGTTTGTTTGTGAAGGAATTTTGAAAAAACTGTACTAGTCAGGAACATCGTTTTATTTTTGGTGCCATATTTGGGTCAATTCCTATCAACTCTAATTATTTCAGATTTTTTGCCCCGCAAACTTCGGAAATAAGGGGGGGGGAATGGTATTTTTTTGGTCATTCTTCATCATATGTCGAAAACTGTGAGACACAAATTAAAAAAAAATATATTTTGAAATGTGCAGATCAAGCCCTTTCATATGATATGTCATTTGACCTAGTAACCCCACTTTGAAATTTCGGACCTCCACTCCGGCCCCTTTTGCAATGAAAATAAAAATATTTTTGGACTCTTTTCATTTGCAATGAAGTTGAACAAGCATTCTTTATAACTGTTCCAAATTTCAAGTCGATAGCATAAGTAGTTGCTGAAATAAGCAGGTGTGACAGACAGACAGACAGACAGATGAAGTCGCACCATAAGGGTTCCTTTTTTACCATTTTGGTACGGAACCCTAAAAATGCAAGAAATCACTGTAATAAAAATTTTAGATGAAGGAGAAACTATTTTCTAACAGTGTTTTTGTTATAAACTTTATTTATCGTACCTACGTACAATTTGTAAGTTATCAACTATAATATTTTTGTACAGAAAACTCATGCGAATATGAACATTAATAATAATTAATGTATAAGAATAAGGTTCATATTCATATAAGAGAATATAAACAAGCGCTTTACACGAATATGAACCTTAATTAAATACAAATAATGTTCATATAACGCCAGATGAATCCATATGAATTAGAACCAGAATAATGAGAATTTACAACAAATTCGACTGTAAAATTACTTCAAGACAATTTTGACCGTTAAAAACAAAATAAATTACTTATTGTAGGTATCCTATTTGCTTTTATATCAATAAACGTTATACATACTACAATGGGCAAAGAACAATGGTCAAATTCCTATAGAAGCTGTACCTGACATTCATTTGTTTATGACCCTGTACAAATTATAATATAATTATAGTTTGAATGTTTTTCATGTGGTAAGCACCATCCTGGATGAAAATAGTATCTAAATAGCCAAGATATTATAATATCGTCCACAATACTTTAGAGGGTTAGAATCCACAACTAACTTGATATACTGATAAGCAGACGACGTAGGTTAAATAGATCATAATTATTTATATGAATACATTGCATTGATCGGCAATCGCACAATGCATAAATAACACAATTCATAACAAACCCAATAACAACTGTGTCGAACTCGGACCAATAATTCTTCCGAGGTGGTGAATGATCGCCTGTATCAATCGATTTGAATCGCGCTCATGGCTTTCCGTTTTGATATCTATGTATTTATTGAATTGAATTACTGATAATAAATAATCAGAAAAACGAGAAGAATAATTATTTTTGATTAATTAGTAATTTCGTATGCAAAACTAAACGTCAATTTGGTACGTCCTGAGCATTAATATAAATAATTTCTAATAAAATAACATAAACAAAAAAATGTATATCTCTTTTTCTGGCTTCCTAGAAAGATACCTATTTCTTTTATTATTTATAGACCATAAAAAACTTTTATAGAAAAAAAATACCGTCTTCAAAAAGTCACTACAAGTAAAAATAATAATTTTGGTTTCGTAAGTCGGTGGCTATGGTTTTTGTTTGCTTTTTTTAGCACCGACTTCCGTAACCAAAATTATTACATATTTTCATTTGTAGTGACTTTTTTAGTAGGTACCTTCTTTATACTGAGTTAGATTACTTTCCTGAATTCATTCATCAGTACATCTTCTACGTAGTGTGTACATTTATGCATATAACTTCGTTTATGTATAGGGAAGATTACCTAATGTGTTATATACTATAACCTTCCTGAAAGTATGTAGATTATGATAGTGAAAATCCCATCCAAATCGGATTAGTAGTTTTTGAGAAAATCGCGCAAATACAAACATTTATATACATAATTACATACAGGGTGTTCCGTTATGAGTGGTCCAAGAGAAAACCCCGGTAAAAGGACATGTCTAGCTATCAGTATACAGCTTTAGTTTGGGAAATTTCGATATCGATTAGAAATAATATTATTGTTACAAGTTTTCATGAAAATCTTCTCATAGGCGCGATTTTTTTCTTTGAATAAGTAATTTCGAAAAACGATCTCACTTATTCATTAGAACCTTCTCATAGGAAATTGTAGACAAAATGTATTGTGTGTTTTTTTGATGTCTAAAAATCGATTATTTCTAATCGGTATCGAAATTCCCCAAACTAAAGCTGCATACTGATAGCTAGACATGTCCTTTTACCAGGGTTTTCTCTTGGACCACTCATAACGGGACACCCTGTATATACATACATACATACGGATCGAATACAGAACCTATCCTCTTTTGAAGTCGGTTTTTTTCCTTTTTAACCGACTTCATTAGTACCTACTTTATACCAAGTTAGATTACTTTCCCGAATTCTTTCATCAGTACATTTTCTACGTAGTGTGTACATTTATGCATATAACTTTGTACATAAGAATAATTACCTAATGTCAAAGTCAAAACATTTATTTCAATTAGACCATTTACAGGCACTTTTGAAATTTCAAACAATATTACAATAGTTGTCAGTCGGTTTGTCCGTTAGTTGAAGCTAGTTGTCCGTTCCAAAACGTAGATTCCTATGGAGAAGAACGGACAAGAAACTCCATGTTTACTCTTTTTCAATAAATTCGGTTACAATTTCTTTGATTACAGTGATGCCCTTATATGTGAGAACTATGTTTAGTAAGGTACAAAATAATAATATCAACTAGAAAAATGTAAAAACATTGCTTAGGCAGTCAAGAGATGAGCAGTACTAACTGACAGCGCCCGTTCACAGACATGACGTGCGCATCAGCAGTCAGCACCATTCAACTCAACCATTTTGGAGGGAATCGAAAGATCTAATACACACGCCACCATCAGCGGTACATTTAAGCGAGCATGACATGCTCTCAACTCCCATACTACAGATAAGCTTAAAACTTAAATAGCTAGGTACATTAGGTACATAGCACTCACATACACAATATACTCAAAGAAAGTTACTCAATTACAAAACTAACGTTATTCAAATGCATATAAAAAAACAAACCAACTTACTATTGGAAATTAATACATTAATTCATGACAATTTCTGATTATATTACCTATAAATATCAGAAAAATAAAATAATTTACAAAGTCATAAAAAAGAGCTTCAAGGGCAGATAACTCCGATTACATGAGTCTAAGTGGTTGTGGAGCAGGACCAGCATTAAGCCAAGCATTCTTACCAGCATAAAATCTTCTAGTTTGTAATATGCTTGCCTACATAGTGTGCGTTTTATACAGTCTTTGAATTTATTCTCATTTAATTGAAGAACGTTGAGAGGTAGTTTATTATATAATTTTATGCAGTATCCAATAAAACATGTATGTACTTTGGATAATCTGTGCGTGGTTGAACTAGTTGGTTTTCATCTCGAGTACTGTAATGATGTCTTTCGCATCTTTTACAATGTATTATATACTAAAACCTTCCTGGGGCCCAAGTCTGCTAATGCAATTGTGATAATCGTGTCAGAATGGTCTCTCAATGACATCGTTTTGACCAATGACGAAACAGATACTCTTACTCTAAGCCAATGAGCGCTTAGGATTTGACCGTTATGGTGTCATTATGACACCACTCATACACATTTGCAATAGCAGAATTGGGGCCCTGCAAGTATGTAGATTATGGTAGTGAAAACCCCATCCAAATCGGATCAGTAGTTTTTGAGAAAATCGCGCACATACAAACATACACACATACATACGGATCGAATACAGAACCTCCTTTTTTGAAGTCGGTTAAAAATGAACCGATTTTTCCATGTGGGTATATGGAATATTGGGTCGCCGTCAGGTACGATAATTATGTCCATTGTTCTTTGAAAAACTGCAAATATAAATGAAGTAATTACCTTACAAATGCCAGATCACAGACGTATTTTTTTTATTACATACTTCCGAACGCAACCGACTTGACGTTCACTCTAAACAGTGTCTTGCAGAACACCATATTTTATTCTTGCCAATCGCGTTGACGGCGCACACAAAGAAGTAACCAACAATTCTACAGGGTGGCAGGTTAGACAGTGGAAATATTTTAAGGGGTCATTTTACTCATCATTATGAACAACACCATTCAACTCAACCACCACCCTGAAATCGCGAAAAAAAAATCAGCTGTTCCATACATTTTGTTGACGAATGTGAACAGAAATGTATGTAATAGCTGATTTTTTTTCGCGATTTCAGGTTTGGTCCCATAGTAAAAGTTGTTCATAATGATGAGTACAATGACCCCTTAAAATATTTCCACTGTTTAACCTGCCACCCTGTATACTTGCAGCGCCAACACACGGCAGATGAATGACTATGTTGCTTACGGACGTTTTTGCAATATAATTTGTATCAATTAATGTATAAAACCTATTATATATTAATTGATACAAATTATAAGACAAGACCCATTTTTTACATTCATCAGCTACACAGGGTGGCAGGTTAGACAGTAGAAATATCAAAAGGGGTCATTGTACTTGTCGGTTTTAATATCGTGTTTTATGTTATTTTGAGTTATTATTTCTTTAATTTTAGTATTGATTAATGTTTACAATTTGTTTCCTATTGGATTTGTATTATTTTCTTATTAGAATTGTGTAGGAATAAGATTTCATGTTTTTTTATGTAAAGTCGTGAATACCTTTGTAACCATAATCGAGGTTTTGTGTACATCGTGTTTTTATAGTGTAGGAATGTTGTTTACATAAGATGTATATAAGCAGTTATACCTCTCGACGATAGGAAAGCTATAATTTGAGAATAAGTGTTATGTACATAAAATTGCATTTGTAGGATTGTTGTAATGTGTTATATAGAATCTAGTCATGTATTTGGGTTCGGTAGGAAGGCTAGGACATAATGTTGTGTAAATACTCTGAATTTCATGGATATTGTGCCTATAATATAGATCGATATGTGTTTGAAAATGCGATATTTCTGTGTGTAAGTTAGGATGATAAATTGTGTCTTACTAGACGTGTGGTAGTCTAGAAACATGTATCTAACAAGAATATTGCAGATCCGATAAGAAATGGCTATGTTATAGGCAATTGGATATTGTAACTTTGCTAAGTTAGAAATTTAGACAGTTTTTGTTCTAGTAACTTTTTTATGTGACTAGTTAGGTCCATGGGAGTTGTACCATTGGATAGGTAGGATTTTTCCGCAAATTATGATGTATAACACTTGTGTAATTTATGTTTGGATATTTAAATAAAGTTGATTAGAAGGGCTCACACGTAGTGAAAACGAAAGTGAATTAGGATTCAAAAACACGGCTCTATGTGAGGTAAAGTAATTAGGTTAAATAAGAAACGCGTGCTCTCCGAGGCACGGAGGGGTCTCGATGTGTAAATAACGGTCACCCATCCAAGGACTGACCGCGGCAAGCGCAGCTTAACCTCGCAGATCGATCGATTAGCGCGGCCGTCATTTAGCCACGAGCCTCTCATAATTTTAATATAATATATTAAGTTAGTTTTTTTTTTAAATAAATTATGATTATAATAATAAAATGCGAAATCCTATTCAAACTAAATCTTATACGTCTCAAATAATAAAGAATATGCTTGCTTACACTCTTGTATTATAAATAAATCTAAAATGATGTACCTATCTATTGTATCTTTTGTTTGACGGATTTTACTGACGGAAAAATATTAAATCATGACGAATTTTTGACGGAAAATACCAACCTGCTTAGCGGAATTTTGAAATTGTAGTTGGCAACACTGTTTCGAAGTTCGATGTGAGCGTACCTACGTTTATCAGTCAATAGCGCTATTTGCCCAAATATGTGCTAAAACCTAACCTTAATTGTATAAAAAATATTATCTTAATGATATTATTACGTTTGTTAGTCATTTTCACAAAGAATTATTGAAAGTAATCGGTTCGTGAGCGGCGAAAAATTTGGCACGCGTCCTACTCCGGTGAGGTCTGAGACCGGACTGAAGCAGTCGTGCGCACGTTCTAGGAACGTTTTTTGGGTATAAAAAATTATCTAAAATTGCCGTTTTAATTTTTATACAATTTTATTAATGAATTCACTAACTCAATTATTAAATAATATGTTAAAAAAATTTCAAAAATTAAAACGTAAGAAATAAGTCTAAAAAATGAAATATTCGTAATGAAAAAGTATCTTCGAGAGGTATCTTTGGAATTTTTTTCTATCGAGTGAAGTTATTTATATCGTGTATTGAATTAATGATTTCACTAGCTAATATGCTTAAGTATACCATATATTTTTTTCTGGGTGGAAACTGTAAGAAATCTTATAAAAAAATGAAAAATTCTAGAGCTCATTCTAGCGTTTTGTGAACCCATAGCGCCTTAAATAGCCTATACTATTCCTCACGAATCGGGCTATCATACACAAAAAGATTTTTCCGAATCCGACTGGTAGTTCCAGAGATTTGCACGTTCAAACAAACAAACTCTTCAGCTTTATGATATTAGTACATATAGATAATCTCTTAGATCCCTCGATCTCTGCTCACACCGTTAGGTATGTGTCGTGAATGTAAGGTAATGTAATAAAAAATGCACGAGCTATCATGTTGCATAGGGCCCACCGACTTGAAAACTTTCGCGTAGAACTTATACATGCGAAGCCCCCGACGTACCCCATTACGTAACGCAATGGCAAGTAGTGGCTATCTGCCGGCTTAGCATGACCAATTATATCTCTATTCTATTCTCGGTATCTCTTTACCCGAGCACGCGGCGACCCGTGCTTGGCTTATCAGAATTTTGTCTACTGAAAAATAGAAACATTTCTTCTCTTCATTGTATGCATAAAACGGTAGAAATCTTTCTACAATCAGTCACTTTGTCTATTCTTCCGTAGACAAAACACGTTTCTATCGTGGTCATGCTAGGCCGGGACTATGAATATTAGCCTCTGTTTTCGGCATCAAAAAAAATAAAAAATCTACTAGACTTGCCCGCGAATGCTTCCGCGTGGACTACAATAAATTGACCATTTTAAATGACCTCCTTAGTGCAGAGTGGCTATAACTATGAAGAGGTCAAGCTGTATCTCCGGTTCATCCCACGGGAATTAGATGAAATATGGCTTAAAGTAATGTATGTGGTGACATCAAAACATCATGATTGCTGTGCTGTTGTAAGTATCTAAGTTATATGTAAATATATAATAATAAAACTGCATAAAATCCATTGTGCAGTTCGGAAGGACTATGGGGACAAACAGATACAAAAAGCAACTCTGTTTTTTGTTCTATTTAGATGTTATACATGATAATTTAAATGATTTATAGTTTTTGCTAAAATCATGCGCGACTGAGAGATTGGCTGCTGCGCGACGTGTCGCGGGTTCGATTCCCTCATTGCACACTGGTCTGGCTGTTTGTGTATGTGAAATTTGTGTTTGTAAACGCACCCACGACACAGGAGAAATCCTAGTGTGGGGCAACGTTTTTTAAAAAATAATATATGTATCAATTCAATATCGAACTCCGCCACTAAAACACCTACCACTCAATTATTTCGTAGGCGTAGGCTGACCAGCAGTTACCTCCTACGCAAAGATGAGTATTCTCTATTTTAAGCTTGAGAAGTCAACATTTACAATCAGAAATAATTAATTAACCAATGAACATTATTGCCAATGAATAATATTCAGTTATTATTTGATAGCCTAATAATGATTGACAAAAAGAAAGGTCATGATTTCTGCAACACGAAAGTTGTTTCAATCGAGACATCATGTTAAAGCCATGTTATGATGAAAGCCAAATTGACTTAACAAAAACTATGCGATTTTTGATATCATTTGACATAATCATGACAGATTAAATTGTAAAGGCTTTCAGTAACCAGGTAAAGTTAATAGCAATGTCAATTTCCTTCAGAACACGTAATACACGCATCTGAAACCGTAGCTCGTAAGACCGATTGAACTCGCTAAGTGGTGAAACTTAGTTTCAAACTGTTTCAGCTTCGTAACACGACTTTTACTACTTTTCATTTACTGCTGTGACATGTCCTACTCATTGTTTTGAATAAGTCAACTACGAGGTTTTAGGGTAGGTAGTTAGTTTAAGGCGAAGGTAAATGGTAACGGCCAGTTTTAAATCTCTTATTTCGCCGTCAAATAATGCAGGTTAGTTGTGCAATTTTTTTATGTTAAACTAGAACATATATACATCAATCGTACCTGTGAATATTTAACTATTGTAGTAAAATACTTAATGAATTCGTGTCTACCCAAAACATAAAAACGTAATTACTTTCAAATCGCTTAAGATATTTTCATGATTTGTTTTGTGTGAAAAGACTATGTTACTACCTATAATATTGCCTGTTACTTTTTTTTTATTTTATATTTTAGATACTAAAAAGTAATAATACGTCTAATTCTGCACAGCGCGCTCCTTGATAGGCGAGTCGTATTGCTCGGTGGATGTATGTCGCGTTGCTTGAGCTCAGCGCAGAACACTCAAGCTATACCGCCCAAATCACTCAAGGCCGTTGGCGTATACCGGGGCCTTAACTGTCATTTGAGTACAAGCTTTTTAGATCTGGCACATATTTTATATAGGGTGTGTTTTGTTGGAAATTTTCGTCTCTCTGCATTGTTTTGTTTTCTACAATATCTTAGGGTCCTTTTGGAATACCAGATTCATGCTGTAGATATTATTAATCAATAAGAAGGCGCATATCTTCCTTAATCAAAAACGAGAAATAAAAACATCTTAAGGGCAGGGCTAAAAGCTTCATGACTTCTTAATTACAATGATCGAATGTGAATAGAGAACGAAACATCAAACTATAAATGAAAATCAAAGTCTAAAAGTAGCGCCGGTGACCGAAATGTTATGAGGAAGACGTTTGTCTTGGTGTGGGCATGTAATGCGGAGGAATGCGGAAAATGTCGTGAGAAAAGTTCTGAATATGAATGTAGAAGGCTATAAGAATAGAGGAAGACCAAGGAAGCGATGGATGGACTGTGTGAAAGATGATATGGCCAGAAAGGGGGTGACTAGTGAGATGACGGCTGATAGAGATGTATGGAATAAAAGATATGCTGCGCCGACAACAAATAAATTGTGATAAGGGCAGGAGGATGAAAAGAAAGAAGAAAAATGCAGTCCAAGAAGAAAGAACAGACCTATCGAAGAAGTCAAAGGATGAAACATCCAGACGAAGACAAAAACAATGTAACCATGACATTGTAATGATTTGATTCAAAAGAGTGCTTGTAAGTGGTGTAATTAAAATAAATGCTTCGACTTTGAATAGTTGGCATTCGATAAAAAGAGATGGGAAGAATGCTCGACAAGTGTCGAACACTTCAATAATTGACTGATTGATCTTACTGTTTCGAACAAGTCAGCAGTAACTGCAGTCTACTGTTAAACAAAGAGCTCAGCGGTACCCAAAGTGTGCGTCGCAACGCCCTAGCTAGAGCACCGTGAGGAGTAAGTAGGGACGCTGCGAGGGAGGAGCTGCTGCTTGCTCCCCAAACAAACTAAAATATTGTAGTCGCGAGACTTTATTAGTGTTATTTCACACATATTTTGACAAGGGTGCCGTGAGTCCGTGACAAAATGCAAAACCTGCAAGTGCGCCGCGAACTTAAACCGCCTTACTTATAGACGATGATTAAATTAACAATTTTATGTCAATTGTCATCTCTATTAATTGTCATACTACTGACAAGGGTCAGTGGTAAAGTTAAGATACGTCTAAAAGTAAGGGGGAAAGAGTTTGGGAGCTAATTGCATCACAATCTCCCCCACATTTTGTACGTGTCCACCAGCTTACCATTAATAATACAAATGGTAATGATATAGGACAGGCACAGTTCATCGGTCTAGAAACGCTGCCTAAGCCGGAGCCTCTCGAATTAAACATTCAGCTAACAATTACAGTGCTATTCCAGCTGTATTAGCGATTCCACGACACGGACAGGGCTGGTTCAGACTTGACCAGTAGATGAGGCTTTGGTCTATTTATTTTGAAAATGTCCCTATCCTTATACAACAACAGCCGGCTTAGCATGACCAAGATAGAAACGAGTTTTGTCTACAAAAGAATAGACAAAGTGACAGATTGTAGAAAGATTTCTACCGTTTCATGCATCCAATGAAGATAAGAAATGTTTCTATTCTTCAGTAGACAAAATTCCGATAAACCAAGCACGGGTTGCCGCAGGCTCGGGCAGAAGAGATAACAATTTGATAAAAAGAACTTTGTCTATTCTTTGGTAGAATAGATATAGAATTGGTTATGCTAAGCGTGCTGGAAGGGTTGCACTTGCAAACCAAATGCGCGTTGCCGACCTCTAAAATGAGTATTCGCTGTACCGACAGCTTAGAGGATAAGCAGGCCCCCGCTGTCAACACAGCGCATCCTCAGGAGCTCTGGCGACCTTACTCACCACAGGAACACAACACTACCGAAGAGTAGCGTTATTTGGCTGTGGTGTTCTGTAAGGTAAAGGTACTCTTTCTCAATCGGGTTGCTTTTTACATACCTCGCGAAAAACATAACTACTACGTATATTCTGGCAATTATAATACAAGTAGAGATAGCTGCTAAGTCAGTGTGAACCCGCCATAAAATTAACGATGCACAGTGATATTTAGTTCTTTGATTGGCTCCATAGCCAATCGGAATTCAATTAGTGAGCTCTTTTAGAAAATAAAATCGGTTTGTCTTGTACCGGGGTAGGTAGATATCTATGTCTCGATAGCTTCTATTTGAATTAAATTGTCACCAGCCTGTAAACCAAAATATTGGAATGGTTGAAATTGCTAGTTACCAGATTTGGATCCACCCCTTTAGGCCTTCGCCACATCACCGCGGCACGACATGTTATGCGGTCAAGCCGTCACGTACTCACGTCAGACCCATCATGATATTTCAAAGTCAGACAAAGTTAGACACTACATAATCAATTAATTATTATATGTCTTGTATAGTATTTAGCAAAGCAGCATCTTAACCTTCCCTAGAGACAAAGCCAAATCTCCCACAAAATCATTACCCGTTATTCACCTAAGTGAATCAAGTCCCGACCAATAAATCCCGCGTGATATTACGCGTGCTGGCGACGTGGCCGGGTGACGTCACAGGGAGGGGGGAGAGGGGGAGCCAGGGGTCGGCACAGACCCCATTGTGAGCCGTGATGTACGGAGCGATTTAGATAATATAATGACGGGGATGAAGTCAAATTGAGGAGAGTATAATGTGTCTGATGTGGGGGATAAGTGATTATGGGAATTGGTGATGTATTTTTATATGGTAGGATAATGGTATGGCTTGAGGGTCTTCTCGCCAAAAGACAAGCAGCACACGTAACATGACCACCTATAGAAACGGGTATTGTCGACAGAAGAGTAACTGTAGACACAATGACAGGTGGTAGAAAATGTTCTACGCTTCGATGTTAGAAATGGAGAGAAGAAATGTTTCTATACTCTGGTAGGCCAAGCACGGGTCGTATGATCTAATTCCCTCCTGCCTTTTTTTCTATCAGAAGGTCAAAAGCACGAAAAAGCGACATTGTTTCATGGTTATTATACCAAAAACCCGAACGAAACGTTTTGATTCACTACTTTCACTGTGAGAACCGCCAAACAGTAGAATGCGCCGCCGGAGTGGGTGTTCCCGATAGTTACAATCTGTGTGTCTTCAAATCGCGAGTGAATCAGTTTCTTCTAGGCAAGCGTGCTCCATCGTAGACCGCATCATCGCATAACATCAGCCGAGATGGCGGTCAAATGCAAGCCTATTAACGAATAAAAAAAAAACAATAATGAATATAGTTGCAATTTCATCGGCGGTTAGAAAATGCTAGCGTGTCAAGTCAAAGCTTATATAATTATAAGCGCATGAAGGTCAGTGCTGCCTATTAATTATACTGCTATCTAAGTCCACTATTGAAGTGCAATGGTTCTCAAACTGCAGCAAAAACGAGCCACAACGTATTTATAAAGGCCGATTTACATCAGGCGAGCGAATGCTTATTCTATCCCCGCTCTATCAAACTCTTTTAGTGTAAACAGACGTAGAGCATTCTTTCATGACTGTCTGCGTTCACAAAGATTCTATGGAATATTCTAAAAATGCTCGCTCGTTTGATATAAACAGCACTAGAGCGTGCGAACAGTTGCTTAGAGCGTTCTTGCATGTTCGGACATGAAGCGTTTCTGTGTTCTAGCGATTCGTTCAGCTGATCTAAATATCTATTGTGAAAGAATTGCAAATCTTGGTTCTTATTTTTCTCGTTGATATTTTGGTGTAGACGCTGAAAACGAGCTTTCGTTTGGTGTGCAGTGATAGCCTAGTGGATTAACCATGTGCCTCCCACGGCGAATGGTTCGAGTTCGATCTTGAGGCACGCACCGCTGACTTTTCGAAGTCATGTGCGTATTAGACATTAATTATCACTTGCTTTAACGGTGAAGGAAAACATCGTGAGGAAACCGGCATGTCTTAGAACCAAAAAATCGAAGACATGTGACGTCCACCAACCCGCACTGGGCCCGCGTGGTGGACTACGGCCCACTCTCTCTCACAGAGGAGGCCTGTGTCCCAGCAGTGGGAACATTATAGGCCCATTATGCTATGATTATGAGCTTTCGTTTACACTAAAGGATCGAGAAATAATGCTCTTGATAGTTCATGAGGAATAATATAGGCTATTTAACATCACGCTACGACCCTTAGGAGCCGAGAAATAGTGGTGAAACCGCGGGGAACAGCTAGTCTATACTTAATATTATAAAGAAGAAAGTTTTTTAGTTTGTACCGAATAGGCTCCAAAACTACTGGACCGATTTTAAAAATTCTTTCACCAGTAGAATGCTACATTATCACTGAGTAACATAGGCTAGTTTTTATTTTGAAAAAATGCCCAGTTCCTTTGGGTCACGCGGACGAAGTCGCGGGCAAAGTGCTAGTAATCAATAAAATAGTAAATCTTTGAGCACCATCGCAATTTAGGTTTACAGTCTATAGTTTCACAATTGCGCCTAGTCTGTAATCAGACAATTTCAAAGAAAATGCTGAAACGCGCGCGTTTAACTAAGTTTTATGCATAAAGAGGTTTTATGTCTATCAGGCGGTTATGCCTTATTCTGCCTAAGTGGGTTGTAAGCGGGAGAACGATTGATTTGAAAATTGTAGCATTGAAATAAATTCAAGAATTCCGTTCCTTCGAATGAAACTCAAGAATGTTATTCAATATACAGGATGTCCCGTTCCTGGTGGTCCAAAGGAAAACCCTGGTATAGGGACATGTCTAATTATCAGTCTGCAGCATTTGTTTGGGGAATTTCGATATCAATTAGAAATAATTATTGTTACAAGTTTTCATGAAAAACTCCCCACTGGCACGATTTTTTTTTTAATATTTCGCAAAGCGATCTCACTTTTTCATTCGAACCTTCTCATAGGAAATTGTAGACAAATAGTAGGTTTTTTTGATGTCTAAAAATCGATTATACCTACGTGTTAATCAACCAATCAATTATTTCTAATCGGTATCGAAATTCCCCAAACTAAAGCTGCATACTGATAGCTAGACAGGTCCTTTTACCGGGGTTTTCTTTTGTACCACTCAAAACCGGACACCCTGTATAAGAGATTTTCAAAAACAACTGACACAGGTTGGGTTTAAACTAAATGGCTTTTTGTTTCTTTTTTTTTTCGATTTTTCGAATACATCGATTTGATAGTGGCTTCGCTTCCAAATTAGCGACATGGCCAGTTTGTCACTAAGTGAGTTAGCTGCCATACATTTGAATATGTTTTGTTTGGCGACGCTGCTGGCGACATCGCCCTGCTATCAAGGTGAGACAGGGCTCTTAGATGCCCTTTTTAAGGGATGAAAGATCATAATGACAAAGCGTTGCATAGATACTTCGAAGGACAGATCACTGTGGTCATATTATTGGCATAATATCGAGATGGTATAAACTATAACCACCTTTCCACATGCTTATGACCTGAATCAAGGTGATATAAAAAGGTTAATAACCTTAACACAACCCCTACACAACCTATAAGTAAAACGTAATCAAACAATGTACCATTGATACATTTAAAAAAATCTTATCAAATATGTCCCTATAATTCGTAAGGTCATCGACACATACAAACATATATAAATTCCTACATATCCCCCCCCTTACCCACCCTACGCACCACCTGTACAAATCTTCGGACATACAGGTTCGGATCGACGCACGCGCCGGCGACAGATGTTCGCGTTCGGGCGTGCTCGGCGCGCTTCGGGGAGCTTCGGGTCCACGATTAAAGGAATTTAAGGGTGTTTTTGCTGGAAAGTCGAGGTTTAAAGTGGAGCAGTTATTTAACTTTGTATCCGACAGATTAATTGCTATTCTTGTATTTATGAAGAAACTTTTGGATTATTAGCGAAATGAAGCAATGGCAGGGCGATTTGTCAAACAAGAGTAATTATTTATATTGACTGACATTGGAGGATACAGCTGTTATCGTTGTAAAAGTCAAAGGAAAAGTGTTGGTTAAAAGAAAGCAGGCTTCACAATTGCCACAAAGGACCTTTTGACATCACTTTAAGGTTAATAGGTAAGTTATATGTAGAAAAAATTTTTTTTAACACACGTTTTTATAATGACCACTTCTCACCAGCTTCATCATGACACCCTGGACACCATCTAGATCTACAGTACGTGTCAAGACAAATCCAACGAGCCCAAACACGACGGAGTTATGTTGAGAAGTTAAGGAGTTCCCATGGCCACCTCCTGGCCTCATCATAAGACCACCTCCATGGTACCATATTATTGCATTGTCACCGAGGTTACTTAAGTGATCCAAAGTTGTTGTAGTAGATAACATTTCTATCGACTTTTAGATTCCCGTGGCGGCAGTCGATCTAGTTTAAGAGAACCTTAAGTAGGTACCTAAAGAAATGCCAATTTCCTCAGTTGTCCTTGAACTCCCACGCTAATTTATTAAAGTAATATTTAATATCAGACACGCATATTGCGTAAATTATAAACAGTGGCGTGCCTACAGGGCAAGCCCGAGGGTATTTCGCGTAATTTTTCATGATTGTGTTTTTTATTGTACGCTACTCACTTACATTTATGAAAAATTTAGAGATATAACCTCGGGCTTGCCCTGTAAGCACGCCACTGATTATAAATAGGTTATAATAAAGGCGTGGGCGCAGCCTAACCTGTTACTATGCAACGCTCCGCTCATGTGGAAACAACCTAATGTATTGCCAACGTAGCATACATAAGATTTACATAATGCCTGTATTCAGCAAAAGGCTGGACCTCAGATCATAGAAACAAGGGAGATGTGCCAAGGCGCTGTTGAGCTTGACGCTTTCCATTGACCGTATATAAAACGTACACGCTGGCGACGAACCGAACACGATCGATGATATAAATAGGTACAGTGTTTTAGTTTAGTGCTAGTGTTGAGTGACGATTAACAGTGTTAGATTGAGGGTGTGCGGAATTTTTAATTTGTGGGAGATCTTTTTATTCACGGAGGAGCGCCACGTAATTGTGTCACAAACTGTTATAAAAGTGGCGATAGCTGTTCCCGTACTAATTTGCTATAATGATATATCTCCTTGTTTCTATGATCTGAGAGCGGTACCCAGTAGTAGAGCCCGACCCACCCAAAATTTTCAATTTGTTCTTGGTCAAATTCTTCAAAATTTTCTCCCCTTCGTACATGAGATTACAAAAATATATCTACAAAAATACCGATATAGCTACCCCGCTCTTCCCCGACATAAAGCGCGGTGCGTCGGCGCAGGCGCAGCGCAGGGTTCCTGAATACTATTCGCTATACAAACGGACCCCTCGCGTCTTTTTGTGTCACGGTCGTTCAACTTGGCCTTTGATGGGATTACCATGAAAATTATGGTGTTGGGGACCCGTGGGGTTTGCTGGTGGCTAATTTTGTAGGTAATTTTTTATAAGTTCTGTTGGTGATTTTAGCGTAGAATTATCTCCAGCTAGATGGATTTTTGCGTGATGCGCGCACAAATAGGCAAAAAAAAAATGTGGGCATGGACAATTTTTTTTTTGGCCCTGGTAATGTCTATACCCTATTGACTTATCCTGACGTTTTTTCTGGGAAATATCTTCAATGTACAGACACGGCTTTTTTACAGCTTAGAGTTTATTAACTTTAGAAACAAATTCAATATAGGTACGGAACCGATCAAAAATAAATATAATTGAATAAAGGGTTGCATTACGCTTTTATATTAAAAATCGGAGTTAATCCAACATGAACTTTATTAAAATAGCCATAAAGGACATTTTAAGGTATAAATTGTTTTTCTTTGTATATTATTTGAATATGAATGTGGAGTACTTGCATGATCATGTATGTGGTATCCAGGAGACGAGATACAAGTACATAATTATGTACTTTATGTATCTCTACATATCGCACCTTGAAAACAAAACTGACACTAAACGAAAAAACCGGCCAAGTGCGAGTCGTACTCGCGCACCGAGGGTTCCGTATCATTTTTGGACGTATAAAGTGAAAAAATCCGGACCGCATAACTAAGTTTGTTTGTGAAGGAATTTTGATGATTTTGAAAAAACTGTACTAGTTAGGAACATCGTTTTATTTTTGGTGCCATATTTGGGTCAATTCCTATCAACTCTAATTATTTCAGATTTTTCGCCCCACAAACTTTGGAGATAAGGGGGGGGGAATGGTATATTTTTGGACATTTTTCATCATATGTCGAAAACTGTGAGACATAAAATAAAATAAAAATATATTTTGAAATGTGCAGATCAAGCCCTTTCATATGATATGTCACTTGACCCAGTAACCCCACTTTGAAATTTCGGACCCCCACTCCGGCCCCTTTTGCAATGAAAATAATAATATTTTTGGAGTTTTTTCATTTGCAATGAAGTTGAACAAGCATTCTTTATAACTGTTCCAAATTTCAAGTCAATAGCATAAGCAGTTGCTGAAATAAGCAGGTGTGACAGACAGACAGACAGACAGACAGACAGACAGACAGACGAAGTCGCACCATAAGGGTTCCTTTTTTACCATTTTGGTACGGAACCCTAAAAATGTCTTTATTGGAAATCACGTTTAAAGTTTTCGTAAAAAGTTTGATTTCGAATATCGACATTTTTCGTGTAGTGTCAGTTTTGTTTTCAAGGTGCGATATTATAAAACAAAGTCGCCTCGCCGCGTCTGTCTGTCTGAACGCGATAAACTCAAAAACTACTGAATGGATTTGTATACGGTTTTCACCAATGGACGGAGTGATTCATGAGGAACGTTTATGTGTATAATTTATGAATCTGTTATTTCTATTAGCCGAGCTGTCACGGTTTTTATCAAGGACTAGACTTTTGGCCGCCACTCCGTCCGCGTGGACTACAATGAACTGACCAGTTTAAATGACCTCCGTAGTGTAGGTTGGCTAGTATTACCAAAAGGTCAAGCTGTATCTCTGTTTTTTTTTCAGCGGAATCAGATGAAACGTGTCTTAGATTTTAAGTTGGACCATAAGCTATCGAACTGTGAAAACCGAATCGAAATCCGTTCAGTAGTTTTCGCGTGATGCGCGCACAAACAGACAAACAGATAAACAAACAGACAAAAATTCAAAAATATCTTTTCGGGTATAGTTACGTCCCAGTACCCTATCCCGACTGTTTTTGGAATATCTTCAATGTATAGACACGGCTCTTTTACAATTTTATAAAAGTATAGAAGTCGGAAAAAATATCGGTTTGAAAAAGCTTGAGTAGTTTAATATCTGCCTACATTGATAGTTAAAATCCAAGCCAACAATTTTGTTCTTTACTATTGAAACCAGATTTTCCGTGGACTTACAACTTGTGAATCCCCATATGTTTTTCACGCCAACGTAGACCCCCGTGGACCCCTGAGGGTCCACCTGGGCCCTAAGTCTGCTAATGCAGTTGTCATAATCGTGTCAGAATGGTCTCTCAATGACATCGTTTTGACTAATGACGAAAGATATAGTCTTAGTCTAAGCCAATGACCGCTTAGGTTTTGACAGATTCTTACACAATTGCAATAGCAGAATTACCTGGACCACTGCTATAGACCTTCCTATACATATACCAAATGTCGACTTAATAACTACCTAGCACCCTGTTACCTCCTCAAACTTAACAAGCATGATGTTCATAAGTGAAACTAAATAAAAGGCACATAACACGGTGATTGGTTACGACGGCAGGTGCGCCAACTGAATCCTGTTTCATATGTATAGCTGCGCGGGAGTGGATTAAGGCGGCGCGGTTTTACATGTTATTGTGTGAGCTGTGAGTATTAGGGGGGAGGTGGATGTGTTAGTAAAAAAATATTTAATATTTGATTAGGTGATAATATGGATAAAATCAGTCGTAGAACCGATGACCGTTGGAGTAGACGTGTTCTAGAGTGGAGACCGCGAATCGGCAAACGAAGCGTAGGACGCCCTCAGGCTAGGTGGAGCGATGATCTTCGCAGGGTGGCTGGTGGCAGCTGGATGAGAGTAGCCGAGGATCGAGTTAAATGGCGTGCAATTGGAGAGGCCTATGTCCAGCAGTGGACTGCTATAGGCTGATGATGATGATGGATAAAAATGATTTAACGTTTTTAAAAGAGATTTATTTTTTTCAAATTATACCTATTTTTATTTTTTATAGTCCATATTATTAAATTGTCATCCAAATGGCATAGATATACCAAATTTCAGCTCAGTGCGACGCTAGCAAGTGCTTGAAAAATGAATTGCAAAATTTGTACAGAACAGACAGAAAAACAAACAGATAGATAGACAGACAAGCAAGCGAGTTAATAAAAACGTAGTAAAAAGGCCATACTATCGATGGGACAATTGATAGTATTGATACTATCGACGGCGACGGTCCAAAAGAATCGATAGTTTTGATACTTTGATCCACAAATCAATACTATCAAACGGCAACACTAATTGCAATAATTGTGTGCGTGTAGATTTTAGAGAACTTGGACACGCCAATGACGAAGACCAATTTGTGTGTTATGTCTATACACCTACTTTGCATGTGAGTATAAGTAAACACATTGGAGAGGCCTTCAGTTTTAGATTAGACGATATCAGCTCCATAACACCAGGAAAAAAAAAATCAGATCGATCCTATAAAAGTCCCAAGAATACAATAAAATTATCACGCTAGCGAAAATAAAATTCGATCTTTCTAGAACAAAGAAACAAGAAGAAAACGATGTCCAAATATCTAACGATATTAAAAAGACTAAAACGTAGGTATGATACGATAAACCTGTCTAACCCGACATTTCCTATCAGAGGTCGACACAAGAAAATCTAGAAGACAAATGGCTTTAAAGTGTAAATCAGTTTAGCTGAATAAAAATTTAAATGATTGAGAGGCCAAAAAAAATGCATTTAGATTATTTTTTTGTCATCTGTTGCGCATCTGGACATGTTTTGTATTCAATAACAGCAATTTGCAATTCTTCAACGACGCGAATGCGTAGATGCTCCAAACAAAAGATGGATCTATCAATAATGCACGGATATCTGTCTGTATTTTGCACTCCAGAGCCTATCCATTCCGTTAGTTGAATTTTAAGGAGATTTAGATATGTCCCTGTATTTCCTAAAGAGAGTTTTACAGGGAGTGAATATCATCTGAGTGTCTAATGGGAGTTTTTTAACATATTCAATGGCGTGAACGTTAGGTAACTAAGGTCATAGTCAACGAAGAGTCGAAGTCGAAATTGAAGACGCTAAAGCACGTGATTGGTTATTCCAATCACTTCGCAAGATCTTTACTCGATTAACGCGATGGTTTGCAACTCGCTGGCACTCTGATCTCTACAAAACATAACGGGGATTTACCAATCCAATATAAACAATTTTTATAGATGCGGAAGTATTTCTGTTAGTTGCGTTTTTACGGCTGAACCCCTGAATCGATTTTGATGAAATTTGACATGGAGATGGATGGATGGATGGAACATGGATTTGAACCTTGGAGAAGGACATAGCTACTTTCTATCTAGGTACATAAAGTAGTTCCTGTTGATGCGAGTGAAACCGCAACATCTAGTAGAGTCTCCAGGAGTAACAATACTGGAACGACTGAGTCTACACCGTGGATAGACAGCTCCGCTTACAACTGACTGGTACTTTGTGCCCCAACTCCTGTAACCTGTAACCAAGCGACCTCTGCGCTGCCACTGATAATGGCGAAGAAGTGGAAAGTTTTGGGCAATTTTGGGAAAGTCAAGTATAAAGTTAGTTGTACCATCGACGTGAAGAAGCAAATGAAGAACTAGCTACTAATAGACCTGGGCCCCAAGTCTGCTATTGCAATTGTCATAATCGTGGCAGAATGTTCTCATAATGACATCGTTTTGACCAATGACCAAAGTGATAGTTCTACTCTAAAGAAGCCAAAGGTTTTGACAGTTTTGATGTCATTATGACACCACTCTTACACAATTGCAATAGCAGACTTGGGGCCCTGATTACCTGACAGTTCGCAACGACTAACAAAGGCGACAACGTTAGAAGCGACCAATCCACAAGTTTCAAAGAGTATAAAAAAATCCATTAATTAAGTCTTGACAAGTTTAACGTCGGATCATTCCATTCGCTTGCATTTACGACCCCTCTAAATTACTCCAAGCCCTTATACGGTAACGGTGCAGCATACTCCAGTCAAAACAGGGTTGCTTGTTAAACTGGATGCATTGTTTTAACCCTGGCATCTGAACGCGTCGGCATATCTCAATCGAGTTGACTGTCAGGTCTTGTAACATCTGCCTTGATAACGTAGGTAGGTATGTGGACCGATAATTACGAGGAAAATATTGTTCAATTTGTATTAGTTCGATGTAGTTTTGATAAAGGTTAATTTGAATCATATGTGTCTTGGAAGGAACATACAAGCTTGAGGTTAGGACAATATTTCTTGTCTATTTTTTGACTTAATCTATTATCTTTGTCCGCGTGGAAGTCAGAAAACAACGCAATTTCATGATTTTCTTCATACAAACTTTATAACCCCATTTAGGCATGGAATTTCAAAAAAATCTCTCCTTAGTGCTCCTCTATGGTGCTCAAGGCAGATTTCGTCCAAATTTGAAATCTCTAGGTCCACCGATTTAAGCTGTGCGTTGTCTATCAGTTAGCCACAGTACAGTTTTATAAGTACAGAGTACCTTTGGAGAATACGCTATTTTCTTCATCAAGATGGCCAGGCTCTTAATTAATGTTGTAAATGTAGTCAATCTATTCAATGCTTGGAATAAAATGACTTCCTAGCTAAATATCTATCCTTCAGATCCTCCCAGACCCGCATTCATAACGACATGTCACGTGATATCACCGCGAGAACTGTCAATTTGTTTGCGAACGTCCCAAGAAGAATCTCCGTGACATTCTCACTCGAACGTTCGCAAATTGGCAGTTCGCGCGGTGATACCACGCGGCTTATCGGTATAGACAGGCTGCCTCTATCTACCTACCAATCTTCCTTTATGACAAAATTTTTCCTCTTCTCCTAAACCAAACTCACAACTTTCGGATGATATACCCTAGACCTCTGCTCACCCCGTGAGAGAAGACGTCGCCACGTGACCGGTATAATTAGCCAGCCTGCCGGTCTTTGCATATCGATACCGTTGTCCGGCGAATTTTGTCCTCTAAGGCGCTACTATGTGTTTTGGGAGAATTAGATGAGCGAGATATACTGACACAGGATTAGTGAGATTGTGAAGATGATGATGATCATGTCCTCCACGACGTATCGGTCGATGGTGACATTCAGTTATCACCTGACATGCGTTCGTGTGACTCGCAAAGTCAAACTTGGTTTTAAATTGATTAGTGATGGTGTGATATAAACTCTAGCAGTTACATCTATGATACGGTAGATTAAAGTTTATTTCATGAATGCATCGGAGAGTAATGTTTTCAGAAGGCACATCTCGTTTTAGCTAAAGCTTAGAACACAGTGCAATATCACTCTTAGTTTCAGTCCTATCATGATTTGGCAATGAAAAATCTATAACTTGAAAACTAGTTCAAACTTACATGTTAGTGTAGATAGATCTAGTATCTGCATTAGATTACAAAATCGAGCAAAAAATGGTAAAAAAAGAATGATGCGACAGAAAACATTTATAAATTTTCTCATCTCAATCTCTCCGCTCCCAAAAGTTGAGAACCGTTAGTACCACATCATGATCATTGTCAACCAATTTATTCGCTTGCCGATTATAATAGGGACATTTATATTCTATCGCGAGGTATCAGGATTATGTTACACCGCCGTGTGATATGGTTGTGTAACATCATTAAACACATGTTGGGAAGTCGCTTTGAAGTTCAAGGTGCCATCTTTATTTTAAGTGTTTTCCCTGGTCCAATTTCTTATGCAATCGTTAATTAGACTATGGCAGTCCACAACTGATAATACTCGCGTCATTCGTCTTCCACATTTACCACAGTAAGCGCCAATTTTACCAAGCTCTGTTAGTTGCTAATAGCTCATCTGTCGAAACACCTGATTCAGGTGTGGAACAATAGAAAAATCAATTGTGTCTCATTAGTGACAGTCGAAAGGATAAAGAGCGAACCTTAAAAGTCCCTTCGACGCTATTTTGGATCTCCTGTCTGTCACCCTCATTAGGTCTTAACGTTTTATGTCTTTTGTAGATTTATGTGTTAAAGTCCTGCCGGCCTAGCATGACCACGATAGAAACGGATTTTGTCTACAGAAGAATAGACAAAGTGACAGATTGTAGAAACATTTCTACTGTTTTATGCATAAAACGAAGACATTTTTCTACAATCTGTCACTTTGTCTATTCTTCTGTAGACAAAGCCCGTTTCTATCGTGGTCATGCTAGGCCGGCTGTTCCAATTTCGTATGCAATCATTTGGACTATCGCAATCCGAAGTTGGACATTAATCGGTCATTCGTCTTCTACATTTACGTTCTAAATAAACTCTGTTAGTTGCAATAGAGCGTTTCACATTAGGAATCCCATCGACGCTATGTTGGCTCCCCTGTCTATCACCCTATTTTGCCATACCACGACATTATGCTGAGTCTGATTGCATGCGAATGTGACGCAACTTTTTAATTTTATTTCTTTTATTTTCAATTTATTTTTATTTAATGTACATACTACATAGTGTTTTTTAATCTTTTTTTTTTATCCTTCTAAATGTTTTTTTTTTTTTTATTGTTTTTTTGCTATGTACCTACCTATAAAGTAGTCACCGCATGCAATAAATCATTTTTCTTTCTTTCTTTCTTTCTTTCTATTTAGGTCTTAACGTTTCATGATTTATGTGGTAAAGAAATGCCTAGGACACTAAACAGTGGTGACCGAGAATTAGCACTGAAAAAATCTTCCAACACCGTTAAAAACGTTGTAAAATATTGAGATTCAGCAGCCTAATTGCGTAACTCAATTACTATCACCATGGCCTTCATTTTGACAGTTCAACAACATTCATTGCGGCGTTGAGCTAGTTACGGGAGAACGGATTATGAAACATACGGCGTAATGAATGTCAAAATCAATGCCATGGTGATAGCAATTGAGTTACGCAATTAGGGTGCAGGACAGCCAACATAGCGTTGAAGAGGCTTATTAAGTGAAATGCTCTCTAAATGTTCTATTATGCATTTTGACGTACTGTCTCACTATGCAAAACAGTCTAAATGTCGACTGTTAAAATGCTTAATGAGACATTTAGCAACTAACAGAGCTTGGTGAAATTGGCTTTAAATCTTGTTCAGTTTAATAATTAAAGTCAAATTAAAATAAGCTTTTGTATAATTTACTGTTGTACTGGATTATTATTTGTGACTGCAAATGTTACAGTATCAACTAAGAAATTGTGATCTTTTATTCACATAATTAATGCTAACATGAATATTAACAATAACAATTAATGCTGATACAAAAACTTGACATTTAAAAACTTTATGAATATCTACTACCTGTTCGTCATTAACTTAATTAAAGCAAATGAAGACAGAGGACAATAGAGTTCACGTATACACGATTATCGAAATTACGAAATATCTTCCGTGAATTTTACCTCCCGATATTTTGACGCTGTTGATAGCGCCATTCTAGCGGAATGACCAATAATCACGGTGATACCCTCAGATCACAGAAAAAAGCAGATATGCCATCATAGAAAATTAGTAGGTACGGAAACCACTGTCGCCACTTTTAAAACAGTTTGCGACACAATAGGGATGTTGAATATATTTTTTTTATTGTGAATCTGTAAACTATTTGAAAAAAGATAATTAACACCAAAAAAACCGATGAAACATCTACAAAATTGGCAAAGTTAAGCGTTTTAAAATGATTTGCTAGACACGGACGGCATGCATGATAAGTGACGTAACAACACCTATGTCCGCTTCGCGCGACAAAGACGGAGCGATACTCCCTCCAAAAACTTTAAAAGCGTCTATGTTTTCCATTTTGTGATATATTTTTTTTGTTATGCCTATTCCTTTCATTCTTTGGAATAAAATAATTTATTTGTACTTTTTTAATAGTAGTCCACTACCGTATTACAAGCGCTTCTTGCGAATATAAAGATCTCCCACACATTAAAAATTCCGCACACCCTCAATCTAACACTGTTTTTCGTCACTCATCTCTAGCACTAAACTAAAACACTGTATTATCATCGATCGAGTTCGGTTCGTCGCCAGCGTGTACTTACACACGGCTACACATCAAGCTATACATTCCCAGTTTACACTGACCTCTCACTGTAAGGAAATCCTATACAATGCGAGATCAGCTTATACTGGAAATCTATAGCTTCATCTGTAGCCGTGCGTACGTTTTAATTATGGTCAATGTGACTACTTAATCAAAGCGTCAAGCTCAATAGTGCCTTGGCACATCTTTCTTGTTTCTATGATCTGAGGGTGCAATGCTATTTTTGATCAGTCCAATAATTCATCATGTTTCGCAAGTACAAGCAATCCGTTAGCGGCTCCTGGTTACTTCCAAGATAGCATATCTTATCCGCCACGTGCTAAGTGAGTCAGTGCCAATATTTGGACGTGCTGTTTGTGTATGATTATGTTACTCGTGTTCGGTACCTATCTACCTATGGGTTTTTTTATCAGAGGTGAGGTGAGGAAACAAGATCTCTTGTAAATTACTTCAAAAAGGAGGAGGTTCTAAATTCAGCCGGCCTAGCATGACCACGATAGAAACGGGTTTTGTCTACATAGAAATAGACAAAGTGACAGATTGTAGAAACATTTCTACCGTTTCATTCATAAAACGTAGAAATGTTTCTACAATCTGTCACTTTGTCTATTTCTATGTAGACAAAACCCGTTTCTATCGTGGTCATGCTAGGCCGGCTGCTGTACTTTTTTCTGTATCTGACCCAATCTGTATCTACTATAATATTATAAAGCTGAAGATTTATTTGTTTGAACGCGCTAATCTCTGGAACTACCAGTCGGACTCGAAAAAATATTTTTGTAATGATAGCCACATTCATAAAGAATAGTATAGGCTATTTAACATCGATACGACCCTTACGAGTCGAGCAAAGGGGGTGAAACCGCGGGGAACAGCTAGTGTATGTATATAGAGCATATTAAGATCTTTCAATATAAATTATGGAACTGGAATCTCTTCAACAAAACTCGCAATTTTACACAAAAACCTCAAACCGTGCTCGCCTCGCATCTCAGGCGCAGCACTAAAAACAAAGAGATCTCGCCATTCATTGGGTTTGCGCGCGCAGCCCGTGCGTGCGTGTGTACATGTAAGTGTGGTATCGTGCGCACGCGCATACGATGCAAGTCGTTTCGTAAACATGCAGTCAAGTTTGTAATATTGAAAGAAAGGAGTTAATAGTCAGTTGGTTAAGTTAGCGTAAGTTCTTTTGTGGTCATATGCGTTGGTTGCTGATTTTTTTTTTAAACGAAATTCATTAACTCGATTAGTGGTAGGAGTCGACGGCTTTAGGTAGGGAGTTGACTGGGAGAAATCGTCACGTAAGGAAAAAGCTTTATGCCTCCTCCATGCGACTTTTATCTCTGTCTCTTTTTATCCGACTACGGCAAAGCCAAAAGGAATGGTAATGATTTTTTCTATTATAAACGAGGCGTAAGGAACTTCGTTTCTGACGGGGGTTCCTCGACCGCACACTTTAATATCTAATATTTTGTAAGAACTATCCATGTCAATTCATGTTTTCTTCTCTCTCATGATAATTGACAATTATTATTGACAATTTAGCAAGAATTTCAAACCCTTCCACCTTACCTCTCATAAAACTTATCAATATCATACATACGACCAACTCTTACCCACTACAACTCCACAACAAAGCGCACGCATACACGCATGCGCTGCGCACACGCATGCGCGCCGAGTGAGCGAATTTTTCGCGCAGGTTCTTGACCGGGGCTATTTCCGGCACGGGGAATCGAAACGACGTTTTATCGCCCCGAGCGCCAGTGTATCGGAATGGTGCGCAAGGCATAAGCGGTAGCGGGAACAACGCGCAATGAAGATGTATGTATCAATTTTTAACTGTTGTATGAAACATTTTGGGCTGATAATGTAACAGATCGTAATTTCCATTAGAGTCATTAGACGGAATAAGAATTTATTTTTTTCACAAGATGATGGCGCACGGCCCGCCTGACGGTAAGCGTCACCACACCACTGGCGACCAAACGCACCACAGGAACACAACACTACCGAAGAGTAGCATTATTTGGCTGTGGTGTTCTGTAAGGTGGAGGTCCCCAGTCGGGCTGCTGCAGGTTTGAGCGAGATATTCTGCTGTGCCCTACCTCTCATAAAAAACTGGACCAGTGTGAGTACGACTAGCGCCCTGAGGGTTCCGAAATATGCAATAGCGCCATCTAGGCCGCTAATATATCATAGTAGATATATCATATCTTGATAATAGATGGCGCTGTTGCATACTTCTAGTGGCGCCATCTATGAGCAGATGGCTCCACTCATGGTCATGACAGAGGAACAACAAAGTGATCCTAAAAGGGTTCTGTTTTTCCTTTTAAAGTACGGAACCCTAAAAATAAATATACAGGGTAAAATTAAAACCAGTGCGGATATTTTAGGAGATGAAAGTACTCATGAATATGATCAACTTTTATTATGGGACCAACACTGAAATATGAAAAAAAAAATCAGCTGTTCCCTACAAAAATGCACTACAACACGATCAAAATGTATGGAACAGCTGTTTTTTTTTTTCATATTTCAGTGTCGTTCCCATAATAAAAGTTGATCATATTCATGAGTACTTTCACCTCCTAAAATATCCGCACTGGTTTTAATTTTACCCTGTATAAGTAAATAACAACAAGAACACTGTTGATGTTGCAATAACTAATGAATCTGCTATCGCTTCTGCCTATAACTTGTTCGTAACCACCGGATATGTTAAGCATACCCAGCATTTAAGTCACAAGACATCTGTTCGCGTCTATTGCCGATCACCAATAAACACTGTCATAGGCTAAATGGAGACTCTGAGACGCCTAAGGGCCAAGTTCACCGACAATTTAGCAAACAGACTGATAAATTTAAAACGGCCGTTTAACATGATTTTTATATTGAAAAAGTATATTTTTCCGAGTAATTTGTCTGTGTTTTGGTTCATCTTAACATGACAGTGTAATAATGGCCTGACGTTATTGTACTGACTAGATGAGCTAAAACGTCAACATATTATTATTATGATGCATGATGCATCGCGTGATTTTGTAATCAGTAGGGACATACTTTCATTGTTTACTTTTTGTCGCAAATCTAGTTGCATTAGAATAGTAGCTGCATTAGCTGTAAAAATATGCTTATAACCGCTAAGGCGGTGCTATCGCTTTTTTTTGTACCGCTCTGAAGTTAGCGGGTTGGCTGCGCAATAAACAATGTATATTGTATACCCCAAACAATCCATTGCGCATTCAAACGGCTAACTTCAGAGCGGGCCAGAAAAGTTTGTTGATCTGTAAGTTAAATTCAGCTCATGACATAGTCATAATTATATAAATCAAACAAATACTTTTAATTTATCGAATCATATCAACCTTTCCGAAGATAGCAGTGTCGCTCACACCGAGGACCAAACCCCGCTACCTCTTGTAACTTACACAGCACTACCGGATGTGCCCACAGTAGTAGATACAGCAATACGTCTGCCTGCATCCTTATGACTACAGCATAATGGTACCATACCTTAGAGAATTAACAAACGTCGACTTACCTGAAAAAATAAAAAGGGAAGTTTAGTAATTAAGTATACAAAAATTGATAGTGAAAAAGTTATAACGGTGTAATCATGAAAATAAAGACAGTGGTGCCGATCCTGTTGTTTACCAACTAAACTAATTTAGTCTCATTACGCCTCTTTCTAATAAAAAACATGAGAAAAGCATAGAAGATATTTAATCCTGTCAAATTAGTCTACTTGAATAGTTTTGTTGTCAATTTAGTCGTAATCGCAAAAGGTCACGACTATTTTCCCGTAAATGACAAGAGCGTAGATTAATTAGACAGTTCTAAATATTTTCTGTCCTTTTTCAATGTTATTTGTAAGAAAGAGATGTAGTGTGATTAAAATTAGTTTAGTGCGACGTTCAACAGAATCAGCACCAGTATGAAGAATGCAGAAAGTGACGTAAGCAAAGAAAGAAACAACCTATAGCATAAGCATAGAATAATCGGCCTATAATGTTCCCACTGCTGGGACACAGGCCTCCTCTCTGTGAGAGGGAGTGGGCCGTAGTCCACCACGCGGGCCCAGTGCGGGTTGGTGGACGTCACATGTCTTCGAATTTTTGGTTCTAGGACATGCCGGTTTCCTCACGATGTTTTCCTTCACCGTTAAAGCAAGTGATAATTAATTTCTAATACGCACATGACTTCGAAAAGTCAGCGGTGCGTGCCTCGGAATCGAACTCGAACCATTCGCCGTGGGAGGCACATGGTTAAACCACTAGGCTATCACTGCTTTGCGACAAACAACCTATACTAATATAATAAAACTGAACAGTTTTTGTTTGATTGTTTAAACGCGCTAATCTCCGTAACTACCAGTCGGATTAGAAAAAAACTTTTAGCATTTGATAGCCCAACTCTCGAGGAAGGTTATACGCTATTTGGCATCACGCTACGACCCTTAGGAGCCGAGCGACGGGGGTGAAACCGCGGGGGACAGGTATCATTCATGAATTGATTTTGCGTCAAGAAGTTGAATATCGTTTAAACTACTAGCATTCTCCCTAAAGGGATTATCTCGTACACCTTTCCTCTATGTTTTCCTTGCCTGCCCCCTTCTGAACAAAATCCTGGCTTCGCCCTTGCAGCTTTAAAGTCTTAGACTAGTTTCTTCCACCAACATCTCTCGTCTCAGTGTTTTGTCAAGAATGTTAATAGCTCTCTCAGACAATGCGTGTTAGAACTTAAGATTGATACCCTAATTGTACAAAATTGCTGTTGGCTTCGATTGAATTTATTTTGTGATCCAACCTGTCTTGTGTGCAGCTTTCTACCGATGCTAAACGGTACAATATTTTTGGTTCTTTTATATTATAGCAGTTATAGCCTCGATGCACCGTCCACGGCGAAGGTTCGAGTTCAATCCCGAGGCACGCACCGCTAACTTTTCGAAATCATGTGCGTATTAGAAATTGATTATCACTTGCTTTAACGGTGAAGGAAAATATCGCGAGGAAACCTGCAACCCTGAAGGTTCTCCATAGAGTTCTTGAAGGTGAGTGAACAACCCACCCTTGGCCAGCGTGGTGAACTATGGCCTACCCCCTCTCATCCTGAGGGAAGGCTTGTGCCCAACAGGAGGACAGTTTATAAACAGGGCTGATATTATATTATATTAGGTCTAAAAAATACATAAATTAAATGGTCACAGGGCTAGCCAAGGGATGGATATTCGAGTCACCTAATTTTAGGGGCACCTGAGCGTTAAGGTGTCCCTTAAAGGTTGGAGAAAACGAAAATAGTGTTAGGGGTCACCTATCTTGGCATAGAAGACCCATAAAGTTAGGAAAGGTTGGTGAAAACGGGCACTATCCAAGCAAAACTGTAAGCATCACCTATAAATTCAATTTCTTATATATAACATTAGACAAAAGTGGCCCACCAATGCACGAAATCTTTTAAACCGTCTTCAAGTAGTTTCAGCATATTTCCATGGACTGTCAAGGTTCATAAAAACACTATCCTGTGGTGAATCTGGAAGGCTAAAGCCAGAAGCAAATACGTTATTTCTTCCATTTCCTTGCTCAAATGGGTCTTATCTGACGAACGTTATATGAAGTATAGTCAATACTAATATTATAAAGTGGTAAAGTTTGTGTGTATGAGGTATCTCCGAAACTACTGATCCGATTCTGAAAATTCTTTCACTGATAGGAAGGTATATTATCCCAGAGTGCTATAGGGTACTTTTATCCCGAAAAAAAGCACAGTTCATGGGTGTCACACGGATAAAGTCGCGGCCAAAGCCTCTGGTAGACATAAAGCGTGGTGATCAGTACACGTGCTTTATCTGTATTGGAAGGGGCTAGTAGTGGGCAATTTAAAGCATAAAATTAAGTTTTTAAACTTAAACCTCCCTAACTAAACTCTACCTACTTTCACATAAAAAAAGCCCGTTCTATCATCGAAATCAAAAATTTGAATTCGGAAACGGAACGAGAAAGGCGCGGGCGCATTTGATTTTTTTTCTCAATCCTAGGGCGCTTTGTTAGCTCTATCTCTTTCACTCGTGTATGTCTATCTCGCGTCGGGGGTGGGTGAGAGAGGGTGTTGAGCGCCAGATGTTTTGAAGATTCTTTTTTTTTATGGTCTTCGTAACAATGGGGGCGAGCTTAAGATTTGAGCATATGGTCGGTGAACAGGTATGAATCGATAGGCGAAATCTTCTATTTTTTCGTCGGTTGTTTGATTTTAGATTTTTGCTGGGTAACGACGTAATGAGTGAGGGATTTGAGATATTTCTTGTAATCTCGGCAATTATAGTGTCTTAGTACCTAAAAGGAATTGAATAAGAGCTTGCGGGTGATAAAACGATGTGTTGAATTACGGAATAACATATTGATTTGAAAAAGCAAATATAAAAACATTATTTTAGGCAACGTTTTAGAGTTCAAGCAGGAGCATGGAGTATCACGTTTTTGAGCTTAGTGCTATCCTTCTTAAAACGCAAGCTTGAATAAACTTTGATATAGGTAACTGGTATTCTGGTAATTGATTCGCGAACCAAATAGAAGTAAACACATAATTATAATATTGAAAGAAATAAATCTATGACAGTTGACAGCACTGACAGCTCAAAGCGCGGGAAATGTAGTCCCTGTGAGTAACGCCAGTGTTGCCCACACTGCATACTTCTATAATCTTTACATCTTTCTTATCAAAAAGATTCAGTCATACCAAACATTGGCATCACAGGCAACAATTAACTAAACCACGCTTTCTTTAACTCAAACAAAGGCACCTTGACAAATCTTTAACTTTTTTTCATACACCTAGGTGTACCGTCATAAACGGTAATGGTCGGCAAGTCAATAAAACAATTTGGCGAAACATCTGTTCCTATTGCTGAGACGTGCTAAATGTAAATAGACCATAAATAGGCATTCATGAGAGAATGTTCCCACGAAGTGTGACATTTTATGGTGACGCCGGATCAGGTGGATGAGAAGCTTAAAACAAGGAGTAAATATTACTTAAAGAGCTTCAGAAAGAGAAGATAGGCTCGTGGCTAAATGACAGCCGCGCTGATCGATCGATCTGCAAGGATAAGCTGCGCTTGCCGCGGTCAGTCCTTAGATGGGTGACCGTTCTTTATACATCGAGACCCCTCCGAGGCACGGAGGTGTCTCGATGTGTAGGAATATCACCATGGCATTGATTTTGACATTCATTACGCCGTATGATTGTTAATCCGTGCTCCCGTAACTAGCTCAACGCCGCAATGGATGTTATTGAACTGTCAAAATGAAAGCCATGGCGAAAGAAATTGAGTTACGTAATTAAGCTGCTGGTCTAACATTCGAATACCGGTATTACCCAATCATTGTGTTGTAGAGGTCAGATGGCAGTCGCTTCACATAAAATATTAATATTCAGCCGCAACTAGTTAGACTGGAAGCCGACCCCAATGTAATTTGGAAAAAGGCTAGGCGGATAATGATGAGCTTTGGAAAGAGATACCGGCTAGCTTCGGCTTTATAGAGCATCATCTCTGTCGCACGAAGCACTAACAGTCCGGTATATTATTATAATAAACAAGTCGGCGACAAAACGTCACATACGAGATTTTCAAAATCCACTGACGCTAGCGAGAACTTCTTTCTCTCCTTATTCACAAAACTTTATAGCCACATTCATACCTCTGAGCATTATCTACCTGGATTGTCTCTTCATCATGATCGTGCTTACCCATAAATACTAATATAGCATGGTAGAATGTCACGGAGTCATAGTGAGGAGATAGTTCCCACGAACACAGGAAGTGATGGGTAGAGAGTATAGGCTGCGGTGCCATTGACAGCGGGAATGTTATGCTAACACCCGATCTATGTCAAATGTAGCTGTCGAGCATAGGCGTTGCAGCCGGCCTAGCATGACCACGATAGAAACAGGTTTTGTCTAGAGAAAAATAGACAAAGTGCCAAATTGTAGAAAGATTTCTACCGTTTTAAGCTTACAATGAAGAGAAGAAATATTTCTATTCTTTAAACCTAGCACGGGTCGCCGCGTGCTCGGGCAGAACATATAACGAGTTGGATAGAAAGAACTTTGTCTATTCTTTGGTAGAATAGAGATAGAATTGGTAATGCTACGCGTGCACATCTACCCAGACAATAATTAGACCACTGCCTTACGTTATGATAAGTGACGATAAGCTAGACAACGAAGCAAGACCTAGAAAATATTGATACCTGTTAATTTTCAACTCGGTATAGCGTTTGGTGATTGGCGCACTCTGAGCGGTCAGCCCAACCACGAAACCTTCTGATTGGTTAAACTGCCAACGATGGCATGACCTGATCGTGCTATTCTCGATACGAGAGAAGATTCCCGGCAAAGATTTTTACCCTATGCACATTTTAAGAGAAGGTACAGGATATCTCACTCAAATCTGGTCACGAGTCACGACTGGCCAGTCACCTTACAGAATACCACAGCCCAATAACGCTACTCTTCGGTAGTGTTGTGTTCCTGTGGTGAGTAACGTCGCCAGAGGGGGACCTGCTTGTCCCCTAGCTGTCGGCACAGTGAATCTGTGGTGACCGTTAGGCGGCCGGTACGCCTGCCAGCATCGTTGTATAAAAAAACCTAGGTTTCAAAATATCTACACTAGAAGATAGAACAAGACTATCTTCTCAACACCGCTACCTCCATAAGCGTACGCACCCGCTACCCGCTCTCACTCCACCCACGCTCAAAAAAAAAGCTCTCCCGCATACAAAGCGAATACTTTCCGAACATCTGTCAGTATGGGGGGCGTTTTCCTTCCCTCTCTGACACGATACAGTGACGTACTGCCGTCTCAGTCTATAAGTTAGCAGGTAGACAACCTGAGTTTCGCGAGTCATGCTCAGGATTAAAGATCATTGGGTTACTAGAATGTGAAGTATGAAGATGATGATTTAAGGTTGATAGGCATTTTATTGTACTAGCTTTGTTGTAAGCTCGGTCCCTTATATCATTATTTCGTATGCATAGGTCTTCAAAGATGATCCCTACCTATTTGAATGCAGCTTCTAGATTCTACAGTTCTGATGGCAGTTTGGTGACAAATATCTATTTTAATATAATAAAGCTGAAGTTTTGAGTTTGTTTCCACGCGCTGACCTCTGGAACTACCAGTCGGATTTGAAAAATTCTTTTTGCATTTGATAGCGCAATTCTCAAGGAAGGTTATAGGATGTTTAACATCACGCTACGACCCTTAGGAGCTGAGCAACGGTGGGTCAAACCGCGGGACACAACTAGTGAAATATATTATGAATGGCGAAAAAGGTATCATAAAATCTTTAGAATTAACACACAAAAAAAATATAGCAGCTAACATTATCAAAGATGCTGAGAAATCTCAGGATGAAGTAACTTTTAAAAATCAAACTATTATAACATCAGACAATCTTGTATCAATAAAAGTGCATATTGCAACCCTAGTACCAACTCGGTAAGGTCAGTACAATAACACCATAAAATGCACCATGCATTGCACCCCCTAGCTACGGTGCATTACCCTGAAACGCAAAGGGTCGCATGCGCACCCTCGTTTAAATATCTGTCTCTTTCACTCGTTTTGTTAGAGCCGTGTTAGATAGTGCTGTCTCGCTTGCTCACAGCGTTAGGTGCAGGAGTAATGTGCTTTTTTTGGTTTACTGATATGAATATGTCCTTAGAATACGGTATTTTCGGGGGTGGATAGGATTCAAAGGCATAACGTGCATGATCTTATCATCTAGTAGTAATAATTATTATTATCTACTCATAAATAAGCTACAACTAATAGACAATACAATACAGCCTTCGCCTTTTCCTACTTTTAGGTACAATCCCGCAGCCTAATTGCGTAACTCAATTTCTTTCGCCATGGCTTTCATTTTGACAGTTCAACAACATCCATTGCGGCGTTGAGCTATTAAAGGAGCACGGATTACCAATCATACGGCGTAATGAATGTCAAAAACAATGCCATGGTGATAGCAATTAAGTTACGCAATTCGGGTGTAGGTTAGCTACTCGTACTTTTAGCCTTTGAGATCAGCGATTTTGCGACTGCATCAATGCTGCGTTTACGTTTAGGCGATTTTCCACGGTCGCTGTATCGAAATGTGAAGTGTAACGTTCAGTCTCGTTCAGTCAAAAAAGTGACTCGATCGCCGTGACTGGCGCTTCCCGAAAAAATGAAGGTCCTATGGGTCAAGCGGAAACAATCACTCAAATCGATCAGTCATTGTTTGACTGACTGACTTATATCAGTGGTCTAGTCTAAAAATTAGACTGGTAGTCAGATTCTGATAGACCGGATAAAATCGCCAAGTCCTAAAAACCCAAGCTTGCAACAGCAACGAAGAAAAAATATTAATTACTCTTTCAAACTAGATAACAATATTAATAAAGAACCAATTAGTCTTTAGCTAATAAAATTTACTGCGTAGCTGGCGCCACCTGTCTTCAATTTGAAGATAAGTGTTCAATACAATGACTATGCAATTTTTTTACTTTTTTATGGGAGCATGTAGCAATAAACACTTGATTGAGGACTATTAATTGGCTTGATAGACATGAGGGGCTCGTGGCTAATTAACAGCCGCGCATATCGATCGATCTACGAGGTTAAGCTGCGCTTGCCGCGGTAAGTGCATGGATGGGTGACCTTTACACATCGAGACCAGTCCGTGTTTCGGAGAGCACATTATACAGTCGGTCACGGTTGTCATACGAATTTGACAGTCGTTACAGGAAGTCAGAAGCCCAAGTCTGACAACAAAAGCCCAATTCTCGTAAATATGATTGTTCAAAATATGATTCCGACTAGCTTCCGCCCGCGGCTTCGCCCGCGTTTTTGGGATAAAAAGTAGCTTATATGTTATTCTGATGTATAAGCTATATTACTGTAAAGTTTCATCAAAATCCATTCAGTAGTTTTTGCGTGAAAGAGTAACAAACATCCATACATCCATCCATCTATCCATACATCCTCACAAACTTGCACGTTTATAATATTAGTAGGATAGTTAAGTAGGATTTGGTTTCGATATAATCTCAATGCCTTAGATGTCACAAATGGTGTTCTAATGTACTACACGTCAAACGGATAAGAGAATACAATTTCTGACTTAAATGGCATTAAGATTATATCGAAACCAAATCGGAACACATTTTTATTTATGAGAATTGGGCTTCTGGTCTAACTTTTGAATACCAAATAACTAATGATATGATCCGAGAACAATTACAGCATAATGCGATTATACTAGCTAAACACAACGACGCTATATCTAATCTATCGCTACATACACTAACCACTTTACTTATAAACGATGATTAAATTAAACAGCTCTTAAGTCAATTGTCATCTCTATTCATTGTCTTACAAATGACAAGGATAAATGTTTATTCGTTTGTCTGTCGCACTTGACAGACACAATTGATTTCGACCTGAATGAGGCGGATTGTTCAAAGGTGACAGATGGAGGGATATTTAATCAGTGGTTAAAGTTAAGAGGCGTCTTTATGGGGGTAACTCTGTACCGCTGCATTACTTAGAACTCAGTATCCCTAAGAGCCTGTCCAGATGAGGCGTTTGGCGCGCGAGTCCACTCGCGCGCTTCAATTTATGTTGCGTCCAGATGCCGCGTTTTACGCGCGTTTCTACGCTAGGAAGGATTCCCTGTCAATTATAAAAATGTACGACCACATGCCACGGACTCGCGCATAGTACTGGACGCAGCAATGGCGCCCGAGTATCTCAACTCGCGCGGCGCTCACGCGTAACACGCGCGAGTCGGGAGTCCCGCTCATTGCAAGCGTTTTACGCGCGAGAGAGGAAACGCGCGGCAGCATCAGCCGGCCTAGCATGACCACGATAGAAACGGGTTTTGTCTACATAGAAATATACAAAGTGACAGATTGTAGAAACATTTCTACGTTTTAGAATGAAACGGTAGAAATGGTTCTACAATCTGTCACTTTGTCTATTTATATGTAGACAAAACCCGTTTCTATCGTGGTCATGCTAGGCCGGCTGGACAGGATATATGTAGCTCTAGTATCTCGGCAACGCGCGAGTGTATACGCGCGAGTGGACTCGCGCGCAAAACGCCTCATCTGGACAGGCTCTAAAGGACTAGCAGCTCTTTCCTTTCAAAGTAAAGGACACTTTAAGATTTAAACGGTCATCTCAATCAATCATCAATAACTTCAACATCGAAAATCAAACAAAACTGACACAAACACAATCACGCACACGCACACCTATCTATACTAATATTATAAAGCTGAAGAGTTTGTTTGAACGCGCTAATCTCTGAAACTACCAGTCGGAATAAAAAGTTCCTTCTGTATATGATAGCCAGATTCATGAGGAATAGGCTATTTAACATCACGCTACGACCCTTAGGAGCCAAGCAAAAATAAAAAAGTCAGAACGCTAGGTCAAAACGAAGTAATAGCGGGTGGGTAAGTTAGTCCGATTTCTTTTAAATTACTGAGAGATAGTATAATAATAATAATACCAGTAAGCCTACTGTTGCCGGCTTAGCATGAACAATTCTATCTCTAATCTATCAAAGAATAGACAAAGTTCTTTCTATCAAATAGTTATCTCTTCTGCCCGAGCACGCGGCAACCCGTGTTTAGTTTATAAGAATTTTGTCTACTGAAGAATAGAGACATTTCTTCTCTTCATTGTATGCATAAAACGGTAGAAATCTTTCTACAATCTGTCACTTCCACCATCGTGGTCATGCCAGGCCGGCTGGAAAATACTTCTCATACAGAAGGAAGGACCATTGATCACCAAGCTTGCTAACTACGTGCTGGTCATTTCAAACTATCAAGTCCAAAGTTTCCTCTCGATATCTTTCTACAGAGCAATCAAGTAGTACTACACACTCACACATGCGTATACATGGTTATAACGCCGGGGTGCGCCGGCGCACGCGATTGGCGTCGCACGCGCCAGGTGCGCGGGAGTCGGTCGGCCGGGCCCTTACCCCGGCCCCCGTGACATCCCCGCGTAGGGGGAAATGGGATTTTACGAGGATTAGGGATGGGGTGGTATGAGGTAATAGTTATCGATAGATTAAAAAAAATGCAAAATATTAAACAGATATTTGTTCTGCTGACTATAAGATGATTGGAAACGAAGATGCTAGAATAAATAGTGTGCACTATTTATTGAATGAATGTACGAAGACGGGGTCGCCTGTACTTAACGTGTCCTATTTATTTACTAGTTTAATTTTCAATTGGAATAAGTACGCTATTTATTTCTTGATTGGCTAAAACTAGTGCACCACTTTAGTGCGTCTAGAATTTTGTAAGCGACAATTAACTTTATTTTTGTATTTCTTCTAGTTACAGCGATTAACAAGTATATAAAGCTACTAGATTCTGCCCGCGGCTTCGCCCGCGTTTTTGGGATAAAAAGTAGCCTGTGTTATTCTGATGTTTATGCTATATTACTGTAAAGTTTCAGCAAAATCCGTTCAGTAGTTTTTGCATGAAAGAGTACCTAACAAACATCCATCCATCCATCTACACATCCTCACAAACTTTCACGTTTATAATATTAGTAGGATTTCGATAGCTCCTACAGTACCTACATCTCATTACTTTATAATTTTGCACATCACTATTTTTTTTTTCTACTATATTTTGAGAGCTTTTAAAAGATCGATGTATAATGATATATTTACATGAAACAAATAAATACAAGAACTTTACTACTATAATAAATACGCCTGCGTTCCACACTAGATAGACAAAAAAACAGTAAAATTCTTTTCTGATTACCATAATTTATCGTGTCAACAAAAAATATATCAACACTCATTATGTCAACAATGTAAATTGTGGACCACACACGGAGAAGAACTACATTTAATTATACCAGACTTGTTCATACAACATATTTACATTGATTCTCGAAGCTTACTTGGCAAGTTCACAATTTAATGCTATAATCGTCTCCATAATATTTTTTTAAGGTCTAAATTTTATTGGAACTGGATTAAATTAAACCTCTTTGTGTGATGTCATAAATGGAGGAAAAAACCACCAATCCAATCTTCAATCAATTTTCTAACACTGGTGATAGTGATTGTACCTAGAAGTGTTTTAAAAGGCCCACTGTTATTATAAAACTATTTATGCAACCGCATCTATTCTGCCCTATCGATATACCTACTAATTCATCGATACTTTCCCCGTCTCTAGCGCAACAAAAAAATGGTACGTGCCCATATCCACAGGTATAAATGACAAAAATAGATGGATATAGATTAAAATCTACACTTCTATAGAAATGCGAGCATTGCGCTGTTTATCGCTAACGTCGTAGGCAGTCCACGCGGTAGTAATGAAAGTAGTTATCATTGCTAGATTATAATAATTTTTTTAAGACTTAAAATGATAATTAAAGCTTCTTGCACGGCCTTCTAGTATAAAAATGTAGATGTTATTAAATATTAAGACATTCCAAAAACAATTGACACAGGCGGGACTTGAACCCGCGACCTCTGCCGAACCGTGGCTAGCACTCTCACCAACTGAGCTACTGTGTCTTCGCCTGAATGTCTTAATATTTAATAACATTAAGATAAGCATAACATGGCTTAAACATGTTTGAAATTCGCAAAAAAATATACATTTAAAAATGTAGACTTAAAACTTAGCCCCATTTTCTACTAATAACACCCTATTTTTTTTTTTTTTTTTTTTTTTTTATTTATTTGGGACAAAAAACAGTTACATGTTACATTTTAACAAAGGAATAAAAATATGATTATGTTGGTCAACATGTAACCCACACCATTGTCCACGAATTTAAACGTACGTTAAATAAAAAGCGGATGTGACGGACGCGCTCATAGTGCACATCATATTAAACTAAAAATAAGAAAAAACAAAAATGTTTCCAATTGCATCGATGCCCGAGTCTGTGGCGGGGAGATACGATCCTCCCGCCAGAGCTCCGAGCAGCGATGCAATGGCTCAAGAGGTTACGGAAAGTAATGCAATAACTTTTTTTTTGAATTTAGGTTGTGATAATGCGAAGATGTCTAAATCTGTAAATAGTGTGTTATATGCAACCACAAGGCGGCGGAGAGGTGCCCGTTCCCCTGCGTTTGTCCTGCACTTCTCAGTGTGGAATAGACGGGGAACGCGCACCTCACGCCGCATAATAGTTCTAGGTACTACGTAACACAATTTATTGGTAAGATCAGTACAATCAAACTTATTGTTGCAAATTCCATGCAACATCATGATCTTAAGGAATGTACGTCTGGACTCCAAGCTTAAGATTTTATAATGATTTAATAATTCGTTATAGTGAATTCTCATGTGATGACATTTGTAGTGGACAGTGCGTAAAAATTTTTTTTGTACCATTTCTATGCTGTGTTTGTATTTGTCATAGAAAGGACTCCAAATAGGAACAGCATAATCTAACTGAGAACGCACCAAAGTCTTATAAAGAAACAAAAAAGTAGAGGGGTTTTTTAAAATCGTTGGAAGATCTCATGACGAAACCATACATCCGAAAAGCTTTGTTGATGATGTTGTCAATATGTGTGTCCAAGTGTAACTTTGAGTCTAGCAATACGCCCAAGTCCCGCACAGACTCAGTTTTATTTAAAACAGTGCCGTGCAGACAGTACAAATAATTTACTATGCTCTTATTTTTAGTAAAGGAAATGGAATAACATTTTTGCAAACTAAGTTGAAGCTTATTTTTTAGACAGTAGTCAGAAAGTCTATGCAGGTCCTCTTGCAGGAGTAGACAGTCTTGCATGCTACTGCAGGATCTATAAATTTTCATGTCGTCAGCGTAAAGTAGGAAATGCGAGTTAATGAAACAAGATTTGATATCGTTGATAAAGAGAATGAAAAGAAGAGGACCCAAAACCGATCCTTGAGGCACCCCAGACGGAACAATTGCATAGTCGGATTCAAACCCGTTGACGACAACCTTCTGAGTTCTATTAAATATGTAAGACGCGAACCACCGTAGTAAATTCCCTCTTATACCATTAAAAGCAATTTTATTCAAAAGTAATTGATGGTCCACCCTGTCAAAAGCCTTTCGAAAGTCTGTGTAGACAGCATCAACCTGAACACGGTTGTCCATGTTCTCAAATAAGGAGTTTACAAAAATCATAAGATTAGTTGTAGTAGATCTGCTTTTCATGAAGCCGTGCTGTTCAGGTATGACGAGGTGACGTATGAGTGGAAATATTGAGCTGTGTACAAGACTCTCGAAAAGCTTAGACAAGGCGGACAGTATCGAGATGGGCCGATAATTTTCAATGTTGCTCCTATCGCCACTCTTATAAATGGGAGTAATGAAAGCCCGTTTCCATATATCGGGAAAAATACCATGCCTTAAACATTTGTTGAATAAGACGGAAAGGGGGACGCATATCGTACTTGCGGTTTGTTTTAAGAAACTAGGTGGCAGGCCATCTGGACCAGATCCCTTAGTTGCATCTAATGATTCTAGAGCTCTTTTTATTTTGTCCTCACTAAGATAAATATCAGATAGACATGTAGAATTATCTGCAAATAAGTTTGGGGGTTCCCAGTTTTCTGGATTAAAGTCGGAAGATTCATAAACAGAATTAAAAAAGGTTGAAAAAAGATTACAAATGTTTTTAGGACAATTAGAATGTGTGCCTTTGAAGTGCATGTTAGCTGGAAGACTTGTTTTTTCCTTGCGGTTAGATATATACGACCAAAAATGTTTGACGTTAAGGAGTATACTATCTTCCACAGAGTTTATGTACTTTTTAAAGCACTTCTCCGATTCCGTTTTGAAATGCTTGCGATGGTTTGAGAAATCCTCGTAATCTGATAAGTTGCGGAATTTTTTCCACCTAGTCCAAGCGCGTTCCTTTTTTTTGAATATATTGATTAGAGATGTACTAAACCAGTTTGGAAATCGTGAGGTTCTCGTCCTTGTATAAGGTATATGTAATCGGATTAATCCATATAAAAGTTCATAAAAAGCGTCAACTGCCTGTTCTACGGGAAGCGGACTGAGCACGTCCTTCCAAACTACTTTCTTAAGTTCGCAGTTAATTATCTCATAGTTTGCCTTATAATAGTTATGTTTCATACTGTCAGCATGGCGCTTCATAGGCGTATAAAGCGTATCTAGCGATGTAAATACCGAGAATGGTGGATGGTGACTGTCCGGCTGTAATAATTCCACACCTGATTGTGTTTGACACTCAGCGTTAGATATAAATAAATCGAGAATGCGTCCCAGGTTGTTTTTGATGGTGTTATATTGAGATGCATTAGTAACGGACATGAAATTAAGTAAACAACGACTTATGCTGCTAGTTGATTGCACAACGACACGGTCATCGCAGTGCCGCCATTCAATGTCAGGCAAGTTATAATCCCCCGCCACGTAGAATGACGCGGTACAAGGGTCGTTGAGAATACTTTGTAGTAATTCTAGGTGAACAGCGTACAACTGTTCGTGTGTGCGTGGTGGTATGTAGGCAGCACTGACAATGTGACGCTTATCGGGCCGCGATGCGGGCAGCTGGACCACAACATGTTCGATGCCCGCGTGAGCCGGTTGCGTCAGCAGCTGCGTTGGCCGGTGCTCACGCAGGACCGCTATGAGAACCCCCCCACCATCTCTTTTGTGTGTGGCAACACGGTCGCGGTCGTCCCTAAACACCATATATCGGTCATCAATAAACTCGCTATCTGCAACATTAGGTGTAAGCCAGGTTTCGGATAGTATGATCACGTCAAAAGAAAACGACAATATGTTCATAAACAATGTGTGTAATTTTGTGCGAATTCCTCTACAGTTTTGGTAGTATACAGATATATTGTTAGTAAGCACTATAATTGGATAAGCTATAAAACGAGTGTATACTTGGAATGTAAACAGAATGAGGTATATTAAAGTTGGAGCCAGTACGTAATGAGTTACATAATTCACTTAACTTGTAAACATGATAATTTGTATTGTTTATGCATAATCTATGTGTTGCAATTACAATCAATGTTAGTTGCCTGTGAGACAAGTTGAATATTAGTTTATAAGTGATGAAAACATGACTACGAATAAGTTTATGATATAATACGTGTAATTGTGTGACAATTGTAGATTCAAAATATAGTTGACGTGCATGACAGGTGGTATTACAGATAATACGGTTAGTACGTGCAAAAATAATATATTTAGGGTGATAATCTAAGCATGCATAACAAAAAAATAGGCTATTCAGTATGATTACATTGAGCAATTTTGGAGACATCGTTATGACAACGTACGGCAAATGTTTTAGAGTTATCAGATGCTTTAACAAGAATAGTGGCGTTTTTGATCCAGACATATTTGACGTTATGTTTACTAGCCATCTCGCGGCATACACGAAATAGGTTTTTATTAAACAAAGTGAGATGCTCGTTAATGTAGATTTTGTGGGAGGTACCTGATATCCCGATTTGGTCAGATGACACATTTTTTGATAAACGATAAGCACTTAATATATTATTGCGAAGGGTACGTGAAGCCAATTTCACGATGATATTCTTCGGCCGGCTACCTTCCTGAGTGCGAGCATGAGGAACACGGTGAATAGCTAGGACTTCCTGACGAGGAATTGAACACTTGACAGCAGCACCAATACATTCCACGAGCCCGAGAAGGTCTTCATCCCGTCTTTCAGGCAGGTTGCATATCTCAATATTGTTGAGCCGTGCCTGTTGTTCCAACGATTCAATTTTTTGCTCGAGACTAGATAGTTTATCGTTCATGTTGTGAACTGAGGAAGTGCGGGTTTCGATGTCATTAACGTGTTTTTTCAGATCGTCGACCTGATCAGAGTGAAATTGAAGTGAATTCTCAAATTGAGATATTTGCACTTTGAAAGAGGAGTGTTCCAAACGCAACGCATTGATGTCTTGCTTGATCTGCAGTGATGTATCTCTGAGAACACTAAGATCGGCTTTGATGGTGTTAACAATATTCTCATTGATTTTCATTAGCTTGTCGTCAAGCTCGCAGCGCAATTCCTTGAGTGCGTTAGCGATTTCGCGACCCACAATTGATGAATTCAAGTCGCAGGTAGACTTAACACAGTCGCAATCCGGTTGTTTTCGTTTTCGTAGCGTAACACAGGATTCTCTTGAATCACCAGCACCCGATAAGTCAGGGGTTGAATTGGTTTTGTTCGGGGAACGCATCATTGTTGTGACTTTAAATAATTTGGCTACGATGACCGCCGGCAAATAAATCGCACTCACTGCACACGATAATTAACCTTCCGCGTACTTGTATAAGGTATACTTTGAACTGCGATGTTTACAGAGACTAATTTATTGAGACGATGCCCTCGTAACACGTCCGTCACTTATCGCTTTGAGCGCGTCGATGATGCACGTCGATTTTAAATGGATTGGTATGCGTATGTGATGCAGTTTTATCAATTATAAGGATACGCATGTATTTTCATATTAGATTTTAAAGATATTTTCGAAAATGTGACTTTGTTATTCATTTATATAAAAAAAAACCGGACAAGTGCAGTCTCGGATCGGATCGGATCTATGATCCGATATATGATCATAGATGGCGCTACTGCATACTTCTAGTGGTGTCATCTATGAGCAGATATATATCGATACAATATATATCGAATTCGATATCAATATCGAACCCGCGAGAATCACCCCCCTGTGGTCAGGTCATCACGTGTAGAAAGACACGTAGTCCATCAAAAACAAATGAGGAACGGATAACATTGCGAAATATTGCTTTGGACATTCAACGAAATCGATTGCGTTCGGAGGGTACGGACACGTTTTTGGGTAGATGTACCTCGTTTTTTTTCAGTAATTAAATATAGGTATACTGATTAGTCAACTGTAGTTGTTTCAAGTAACAAGGTCAGTTTTGTGTAATCGAATTTCAAAGTTACTTAAGAGATAGAGAGGACACAGCGCGATATCTTGCTCAAATCTGGAGCAGCCCGACAGGGGAATACCTCCACCTTACAGAATACTACAATCAAATAACGCGACTCTTCGGTAGTGTTGTGTTCCTGTGGTAAGTAAGGTCGCCAGAGCTCCTGAGGATGCGCTGTGTTGACAATGGGAGACCTGCTGGTCCCCTAAGCTATCCGCACAGCGAATTCTCATTTAAAACAGTCGGCAGTGTGATACTCGGTGTTGCAAGCATTTCTTAGACAGTTGACGCTTGCCATAGATGCCTCTGGTACTGCAGATGTCCAAAGGCGGTGGTGACTACTTACGATCAGGGCCCCAATTCGCTATTGCATTGTGTATGAATGGTGTCATAATGACACCATAACGGTCAAAACCTAAGCGGTCATTGGCTTAGAGTAACGGCTCAAATACACCAAATCCATCATCGTACGAACTTTGCTCGTACGACGACGGCCGAACTCGGACGATTGAATCAAACACTTGTAAATTGTAGAGAGCGCGTACACCAACACGACCGATTTTGTCCGATTTTGTCGGACGTTTTGGTGTACGCGCTCTCTATGATTTATATGTGTTTGATTCAGTCATCCGAGTTCGGCCGTCGTCGTACGAGCAAAGTTCGTACGATAACGGATTTGGTGTATTTGAGCCGTAAGACTATCTGTTTCGTCATTGGTCAAAACGATGTCATTGAGAGACCATTCTGACACGATTACGACAATTGCATTAGCAGACTTGGGCCCCAGGTGGGCCGCCTGCTTGTCTACCATTCAATAACATAAAAATAAAATTCATTCACTAACCGGAACTATACATAAACATGACGATTTAGCAATAACGTCAAATGTATTACTTAACAGAGAGATAGGGCACGTGCGCTAAGTGCATCAGTATTGTTTAATTATGCACTTTGTGTTCACGATGATTAATATTTTACACGTGTAGGTTTTTGCTGACCTTCAAAATCAGGTCAGGACCAAAAAACATTTTCTTGAATTTTTGATTGTTTGTCTGTATCACGCAAAAAGTCCTGAACTGATTTGATGTCGTTTTTAGTTTGATAGTTTGGGGTAGGTAGGTACTTAAAACTTAAAATCTACGACACATTTCATCTCATTCCGGTTGAATGAACCAGGGATACGGTTTGACCTCTTCGTAGTACTAGCCACCCTACAATAAGGAGGTCATTCGAAATGGTCAATTTATTAAAGTTCATGCGGACGAAGCCGCGGGCAAAAGTCTAGTAATCTGAATAAATGGCTTCACTCTGATTCGAATAAATGACTTTTGATTTTGACTGCGTATAATAAATACAACGAAGTTTCATAACATACAAACAAATTAATTTTAGATAAAAACAAAAGTGATTCAACAGATAAGTTCAAAACAACTAGGAGATAATGTTATTATATTACGTCGAAGCGAGTTTGTTAAATTAATAAACAACACGTGTCGAACAACACGTACACAACACACACACATGTATAAATATATTCTACAAGAAAGGATAAAAAGACACATGTATAAAATAAATCTAGTCGACAAGGATAAAAATGTAGTGATACTATACCTGCAAGTCTCGACAAATAAGACTTTGTTATACTTACCTATAGAAATAAAAATTCTAATAAAAAAATAAATTGACAAACGCGCTATATTTTCTTGCTCACATATCTAGTTAGTAACTAATTATTGTTATTTCTAATCGATAGATCATTAAACCTGTGCAAACCCTAAAAACAAAGCTGAATTGATTTTAAGCAAGTGCAAAACAACACAAAAATACTAAAAACACAATGTACGGAATAGAATAGTGAAAACAACACAAATTCGGATAGACACCGATTTAAGACAACAGCAAACTCATTGTTTATGTGCTAAAACAACACGACATCGGGCACGTGCTGTACAACAACATAAAGACAACAGAGCTTTTAGTCACTATAGAGAACCGTCAACGTTTTGTGTCAAAGATTACAACAACAAAAAATAAGAGGCAACATACAGTTGTTAAAAAAGGCACGTGCTACAACATAATACAAACAAAACAGGTGTTGAACATAATACAGTGAATTTATCTTTTTATTTGTTATAAATAACACAAAATTAGACATTGCTAAGACTTGAACAACACAGGACATTGCATAATAAAAAGTGACGTATATGTATTAAGCAAAAACAAAATTAAACCAACAGTACACAGGGTTACAACTACAAACGTGGTCGTGTGGTCAATAGCAACTGACAGTCGTCAGTTGTCGTCATCATTATCACCGATATTCTGTTACTAGACGTCTCTAGTAACAGAATATCGGTGATAATGATGACGACAGCTATAACTAAACGTGTATCTATAAAACAATAATTACAATTAACTTACCATCTAGTTTCTAAGAGCCTCTTATTGGTAAATCTACTGCGAAATCTGATGTCAGTTGTTATTGGTTGGTTGATCCCAATAACATCGACCAATCATATAAATTGAAAAGGCTTTCAGAAACTACATTATCACTACAAAATTAGAAAACAAAATCAAAATGGCGGTGATATAACAAACAAACAGAAATGTGTAAAAGGCAACACACGTGCTAAAACGACACAAAATAGACAACTAAGGGCCAAGTTCACCGACAAGACAACAGTCCAATAAATTAAAAAGGGCCGTTTAAGTTGACCTTTTCTATAGAAAAAGATATTAAACGACCGTTTTCAAATTATTATCTGACTGTTATCGTGTCGGAGAACTTGACCGTAAGTCTAAACACAAATCACAGGACAACATAAAGCCAACAACAGCACGTGCTCAAACAAACAACACTTAAACAACGGCCATCTCACCCATTGTGGAGGCACGTCTGCGTGTTGATGGTGCTGATGGTGGTGGTGGTGGCGGCGGTCGGGCTGGTGGTGGCCGTTCGACGCTGCGCAGGAGGTGGCCGCCACACCGTACTGGTGCAGAAATAGGGGGTGAACGGTGCGGTAGTGGGGGTACATTGATACAATACCTATATTAACCTTTTGAACGCCAATGGCATGTATAGATGCCATGCGCAAGCGTGCCCTGTGCGCCACCGACATCTATAGATGCCAAGAAACAGATCATAGAAAAATACAAAATAAACATATTAAATCATTACTTTAACGTGTTTTATTGATATATCTTAAGAACTGAATCCCCAGTTATTACATATAATTGTACACAATGAACAAAATTGCAAAATAGTTATTCAAATATTTATGATAAAAAATAACTTAATTAATGGCTGAAAAACATGTTCTCTTGCGCCAATGGCATGTATACATGCCTACTAGTGATGTGGTGTAATATTCAAGTAACTTCATTAAAATTTCAGCTAAATTACTCAAATTCGCTTAATTTTTGTAATAACTATTAAAGAAATATATAAGCTTAGTCACTGACAAAAAAGGTAAATACTACATTCTTTGGTATAATATCATATTTTCTATATTGTCGATATTGTTGATTTGAATATTGTCTTTTTCGCCAATCATGCGCATCCCTAGCACAGTACCGATATTGCAATCCCTTCTGCGCCAATGACATGAATAGATGTCGGACTCGTGACGTCGTAAGCGCGTGCCATGTTTTTAAGTGCTGGGAAGTTGAAAAAATATTTTTTCGATATTTTTTTCGATCTGCCAATATTATAATTGCAAAAATGGCAAGTGAAGAGTTATTTAGTACAGAAGAACTATTGCGTATTCTAGAAGGCACTGAAGATGATGAGTTTTCTGAATCGGAATCAGTAAATGAAAATGATTTTGAGGTAAGTTAATTTTACTTTAATATCAGATGTTTTGCTGTTGATGAGCATAATAATTGTTGATTTTTTAATATTTTTTATTTTCATGTGACATTTTACTAATAAGTACAAGGCTGTTAATGAGCATAATAATTATATACGATTGTTGATTTTTTATATTTTTAAGTTTCATGTGACATTTTACAAGGCAACTATTTTAAGAATATGAAAGTGTATAAGTACTTATCTCTAAAAAACTGTACTTTACCTATTTAGCAGTTTTCAAAATGTATTACCTAATAAGTCTATTCAGTGCCTTTATTAGAATATTCCTATGATACAAATTGTCGCTATGTCATATCAAATTATGGTAATTGAACTACATAAATAACTAATATTTGAAAATATAACTCGTAAACTCTATTAAACTAAATGATTGGAAAATAAATATGTAGTTTTAATGCAACTCCCTTTATTTAAAGATAATAGTTGTTTTGATGATGAAAATAAAATAAGTAAATAAAAGACTGATTATCAATTAGTTTTTTATTATAAAATAAATCTAAAGTAGTAGGTAGCTTAGGTAACCCGCTATAATACTGGCTGTTTAACAGCAAAAGTCCTGTGAATCTATCCGAAATTAACAGTTACAGACTAAAAAAAAAGGTTAATTATGTCTTTTTACTATATTGTGTTATTGATACTTTCTTTGTTTTTTTTTGTAAATAATTATTATTTTGATACTCACAAATAATCACTCCACAATGATACCTAGTTCATATAAACTTAATAAATAAATTCGATAAGTTATAATAATATACAGCTACACATCCCTAATCAGAAGCGAGAAATTATAAAAAAGGATGGTTGCCCGCGCCATTGGCATGTATACATGCCAATGGCCGCGTAACTGATAGAGAATAGTGCTGTAACTTGCTGCAATTTTATATGTATTTTTGTATCTCAAAAGGTTGATTTTTTTATTGATAGTTGCTATAAATGTGGTCTTAAGTTTTTTACAGTAGGAGATGAGGTTAAATAAATATTCTTTTTGTGTTATAAGCTGTTTATTCACAAATTTCAGACGAAAATTATTATGTTTATCGATAACATTTTGGACTCCCTACTATTTTCAAGGTTATTTCATTGAATTTGTCGGCTTGGCGTGGAGGGCACGGCGAAGCACTTTTGCTCTGGCGGTCAAAAGGTTAAAAGTTCACAGCTGAGAGACAGTACCCGTGCCAATAAAGAAATGAATTAAAAATGGCACTAATCATTCCCACTCACTCGCACGTTATTGCTTTCTTTATTCAGCCGACGTGTGTGAGTAAAGACAAGAAAGTGCGAGTGAGAGGGAATGATTAGTGCCGCCATTTTAGATTCGCTTCTTTATTGGCGGAGGTTATACATTTTGCAGTAATTGTGAGTACATTGAGAAGTGAGTTATTTACATACATTGTACATATAAATTATGTGTTACAATTATTGACAACTATGGACCTATCCATGGTTGTCGCCTAATGGCTGGTGACATGCTTTTTTGCGCTAGTTAAATCCTTTTGATATTTAAACATTTCACTTAGGTTAGTGTTAGTGAAAACGGGGGCATTAGTGTTTTATGAAGATATCTTTAAAAGATTTATGCATATTTATAGTTTTTCGAATTTTATGAATGTGATAAATTCGGGGTACCTACTGTTCAAAAACACAAAAAAAAAACTCAAAACTTTGATTTTCGGCTATTCTTTATGTGCTTATTTCGTGCAAATAGGTCACATTATCACCGTCCTAAGTAATACGCTGAATTGCAAGTCACCCTGTATATCATTCATTATGTCTCAGCCAAATTGTAGAATTTGCCGTATTACATAACGGCTAGCCATTTTAAAAACTGGAGCTGTATTAGCCGCATTGTAATCAAGTTGCGATAAATTCTACAATTTGGCTGCGATATTATTATACATCTTTACTCATTATTTTGTTAACTATCTTATGAATACATTTCACATGAATGTATAAAGTGTAAATACTCTTCCTACCAACTCTTACGTCTTATTCCCATCTCAACATTGTACCTGCAAGTGTCGTTTTCGCAACCCTATTCGATGACCCATTTTTAATATGGGTAAATCGATTATGTCACCCAGATCCGATGACCAATACCTATTCCAAGCTTAATTTTTTTTAATGAATCTGTAAATAAATGTTAAAGCCATGTTAGCTTGTTTATTTTTATCAAATATACAGGGTGGCAGGTTAGACAGTGGAAATATTTAAAGGGGTCATTGTACTCATGATTAAGAACAACTTTTACTATGGGACCAACCCTGAAATCGCGAAAAAAAAATCTGCTGTTCCATACATTTAGGTTGACAACATGATTTTTCTTCGCGATTTCAGGGTTGGTCCCATAGTAAAAGTTGTTCATAATGATGAGTACAATGACCCCTTTAAATATTTCCACTGTCTAACCTGCCACCCTGTATAAGAGATTTTCAAAAACAACTGCCACAGGCGGGGTTTAAGCCCGCAACCTGTGCCTCACCGTAACATCGCTCTAACCAACTGAGCTACAGTACAAGCTGTTCTAAAAGTGAAATGAAATGAAATGATATTTTATTCTGTAAATAGGTTACAGGTAACACTTTTACACGTCAAAAATTGTTTTGATTTTTAAGCTAGATGAGGTCGGTGTTTTCTATCTGACTACCTTTGAGAAGAAACACCGAAACAAACTCAAAGGTCAGTCTCTTTTAAAGTCCAGACAAATTAAAATGAAACTATGCAAGGACCATGCAGGTTAGTCTGGAATGGCCTTTAAAGGAAAGAGCCATACAGATTTGAGTGGACCTATCCTGACTGTGCACGCATGTGCTGAGTATCGTGGTAGCTCAACCCTGACTTAGGGAGCTCAACGACCCAGCGAACATTACTATCAGAAAGGACATTTGGGTAGGTCGCATAAAGTACTCAAACTGTCAGACTGAACTTTGGATCTATACCTATATTATGTAACATAGAAACCCACATCGTACTCACATTCACAAAAATAAGTTAAATTAAATAATAATGTCACCTTAAATGTCATTGAGTAAATAAATATATATATGTATAAGTGGCGACAGTCGTTCCCGTACTAATTTGCTATGATGGCATATCTCCTTTTTTCTATGATCTGTCGGCTTAGCATGACCAATTCTATCTCTATTCTACAAAAGAATAGACAAAGTTCTTTCTATCCAAATTGTTATCTCTTCTGCCCGAGCACGCGGCGACCCGTGCTTGGCTTATCAGATTTTTTTCTACTGAAGAATAGAAACATTTCTTCTCTTCATTGTATGCATAAAACGGTAGAAATCTTTCTAGAATCTATCACTTTGTCTATTCTTCTGTAGGCAAAACCCGTTTCTATCGTGGTCATGCTAGGCCGGCTGTGAGCTCAAATTAACGTTATAGTCGCAGTCATGTCACTTTTTAAACTAAATAAGACATATTCCGGTTTCCAAATTAGTGAACTAAGACCACTATCACTCAGCGGAGAATGGAACCGGCGAGAGATGTCGTGCGGTGTTCCGCAGGGATCGGTCCTGGGGCCGGCCCTGTGGAACATCGGTTACGACTGGGTGCTGCGTGCCGACCTCCCTACCGGCGTCAGCGTAGTTTGCTACGCTGACGACACGCTGGTACTGGCACAAGGGGGGTCGCACGAGGCGGCGGTCGAATTGATGACGCGCGGGGTTGCGATAGTCGCGGAGAGGATCCGGCAGCTGGGTCTCGAGGTGGCATTGCACAAGTCCGAGGCCATGTGCTTTCATGGGCCTCGGAATGCGCCACCGCCGGGATCCCGGCTGATGGCGGGAGGGGTCTCCATCGGCGTCGAGTCGACATTGAAGTACCTAGGACTCGTCCTCGACAGCCGGTGGAACTTCGTTGAGCACTTTCGACGTTTGGCTCCCAAATTGGAACGGGCAGGGGCTGCCTTCAAACGGCTCTTGCCCAACCTGAGGGGGCCAAACGCCTCCTGCCGGAGGCTCTACGCGGGGGTCGTGCGGTCCATGGCCCTTTACGGGGCCCCGGTGTGGGCGCGTTCTCTGGGGCGGCGAGCCGCCCACTATCTTAACGCGCCCCAAAAGGTGGTAGCCGTGAGGCTGGTCCGTGGATACCGCACGATCTCCGGCGAGGCGGCGAGCCTCCTTGCCGGATTGCCGCCATGGGATCTGGAGGCGATAGTCCTCGCGCGCCTGCGGGACTGGCGCGCGGAGGTACTACGCCGGGGGGAAACTCCGCTGCCGCGGCAAATCGTCGCTCAGCGGACAGACCTCCGGCGCGATCTCATGGCGACATGGAGAGAGCGACTGTCGCAGCCCCGTGCAGGGCACGCCACAATAGTGGCGATAGTGCCCCTCTTTGAGGAGTGGCTAGAGAGGCGCCACGGCGTCCTCACCTTCCGCCTGACGCAGGTCCTCACCGGACATGGGTGTTTCGGGAGGTTCCTGCATCGAATCGGGCGGGAGGAAACGCCCGGGTGCCACCACTGCGTGGATCGACCGGAGGACACGGCGGAGCACACTGTAGAGGTGTGCCCCGCTTGGGCGGAGCACCGCCGTGTCCTCGTAACGGCGATCGGCGGCGGCGACCTCTCGCGCCCGGCCCTGGTTCAAGCCATGGTCCGGGGCGAGAGGGAATGGGAAGCCGTCACCTCCTTCTGCGAAGCAGTCATGCTAGCGAAGGAGGTGGCGGGGCGTGAGAGGGAGAGAGCCTCACGTCCCAGCCGCCGCGGCGGTGGACGCCCCGGGCGTCGGGGGTCATTTGATGGCCCCCGGCCACCGTAGGCGCGGGCCTGTGGACGGTGAGTTGGGTATGCTCACCGTCCGTCCGTCTCATGACGACAGGCCGTGTCGACGGCGCGTTCGTGTTCCACGCGCGCCTCAAAGAGAGTCAGCAACAGCGTAGGGGCCCGCAAGGGCCGAAGCCTGCCAGGGCTGCGGGACTGTTCGAAAGAGACACCGCAGCCCTGGAATGTAACGGGCAACGAAGGAACATGGGTGGGTTTTAGTCAGTAAGAGTCTGACACTCCCTTCCGCTCCGCCCAGAGCGGGAGGGGTCATTTGATGATTTCCCATCCCCAAAAAAAAAAAAAAAAAAAAAAAGACCACTATCACTGGCTATCAGGTTGTACTATACCCACAGTACCCACTCGGCCGAGTTGCCGCTTCACTTTTATAGCCGGCCGACTGTCTTGCGGTACAGTCGAGCACAGCCGATAAGAAATAAATGGGGGTCATGCATGACCCCTTCAAAATCTCATAAAAACGTGCGAAATACGGTAATTCACGGTATAGCATGTCGGCATTAATCGATATGACCCCCCCGCCCCCCCAAAGACTTCGGCTGTGGTATGACCCCCCTAAAGTCTTCGGCTGCGACCGCGTCTGCCTCTTCTTAAACTAAATAAGATATATTCCGGTTTCCAAATAAGTGAACTAAGAGCACTATCACTGGCTATCAGCTAGTACTATACCCACACACGTCTATAAACATATATGTACGAGTAGGTACTGGCGCGAGTTGCCGCTTCACTTTTATAGCCGGCCGACTGACTTGCAGTACAGTGGAGCACAGCAGTGGGATAGAAAAAAATCTTCTAGGCAAGCGTGCTCCATCGCAGATCATATCATCGCTTTACTTCAGGAAAGATGGCGGTCGAACGCAAGCTTATTATCACACTAGACTTTTGAGTCGCGTGATGCTAAATGCTGACCAAAACACGTCGGTTTATGAGTAAATAATAAACATTATCATAATATGAAATAAAAAATTGGAATGATGACGATACATAATTAAAAAATCTCTGATAATATACAATAGGGATGTTGAATATATTTTTTTTATTGTGAATCTTATCTTTTTTAGGTGAATATATGTGAATAAGTGACGTAACACCACCTATGTCTATGTATGACAAAGACGGAGCGATACCAATTATGATATGTTATTTAAATACTGTAAAGTCACAAATGTCTTTGATAAAGTAAAATTAGCCGTTGCTTCTGATTACTCTATACATATGAATAAGCTACAGAAAACAAGCAGACCAAACTTTTGTCGAAACCTGTCGTACCTGCCTCTGTATAAGTTGCCAAGGGTTAATAATGAATATGGTAGAAGGGCTTGGCTGTATGCTCTTCCTAACATTTTAAATAAATTACCAAAAGATATTGTCAAAAAACTGGAAAATAAAAATCCTAGGCAAATCAAAAATATCTTGAAAGCCTACTTTACCACGGGGAAGTTTTTAGACTAGAAAGTGAGTAACATGTAAAATTGATTTGATAGTGCACATAATCTTACTTTTACTAGATTAAGCGCTATTAATAGCGAAATTATTGTACCTTACCTTATGAAATAAATAGTTTGAAATTTAAAAAAAAAAATTAATTTTTTACTCCCTCCAAAAACTTTAAAAGCGTCTATGTTTTCCATTTTGTGATAAATTATTATTTATTTTTTTTACTTTATTTTTTTTCTATTCCTTCTTTGAAATAAAATAATTTATTTGTACTTTTTTAATAGTAGTCCACTACCGTATTGAAAGGAAAAAAATGGAAGAATCTACCTAGCCGGAATAAGCAATACCTTTGTGCATTACCGTCTATTTACTTAATTTTTGTTTGGAGATTTTGCAATTCGTTAATAAATGTCAATAAAATAATCTAATCTCCGTATTTTTTTTAAGCCCGACAAAAAAGAGCGACAGAACCTATGGTTTCAGTTTTCGTTACGCTGTCACTTACGCCCCGTATAAGTATCAAAATTATAAAGAAAGGTACTCAAGATGTGATAAACATAAACACTAAACACATTATAATGAAAAATAAAACCTGTCAAGCACTTCTGTATGTAAGTGTACGTCTTCAAACTAAGAGGCAACAAAGACAATGCGGCGAATTAAAAGCAACTTACCCCCTCACCACCTATTTATACCCCCCTCCCCGCCCAAGTTTCATCCCCTTCATCCCCTTTTATTGCCTTTCACCGTCGCTATAAATAGATACGTTGTGTAATATATACGATATGTAGTGAAGGCTGTATGTTCAGTTTTTTCAGGTTAAGCAGAACTTCAGGATATCTACAATTTTAACTGCATTTTTTTATATTCAATAATAGGCTTGCGTTTGACCGCCATCTCGCCTGATGTTAAGCGATGATGCGGTCTACGATGGAGCACGCTTGCCTAGAAGAAACCGATTCTTGACGTGAAGATACCCAGAAAAAAAAAATCTTTCTACGGAATTTTCAAGAGCTTTTTGCTTTATTTAGAAGAGCATTAGGTTCCATAATTTTGTCAATAATTCCGAGATGGACATCATTGTCCTTTTAGGATTTGCATGAGATTTTAGCAGTATTCATAACGTTGACTACAAACAAGGCAGGATACCATTTTTTAGGGTTCCGTACCTCAAAAGGTTAAACGGAACCCTTATAGGATCACTTTGTCGTCCGTCTCTGTCTGTCAATTACCTACGTTTTCCGGTTAAATTGCTGATCCTACTTTGACGAAACTTGGTACGAACATAGCTTGACTCCATGGCTATGAACATAGCTTGTACATGGAGTAATTACCAAAGCATACGAGAGAAAACGCGGGCAACAACTTGTATTCTATTATCCAAACTGACTACATTACAAATTGACCACAACATAACCAGTTCAAAGAATGTCGTACGGAGCAGATGTTCCGAGTTCCGACCCAGTGTTTACAACGAGCACGCTTGATCTTAGTCATGTTAAACTGTAGCTGTGACCGCGGCGTTGCTTGCGTGTAACAGGCTATGTCATTTCGCAAATACTAACGACTTCGTGTTGGCGTCAAAATGTTACGAACAGGGGGGATCGGTTTCATTTACTTTAAATCATAGAAACAAGAGATATGTTATCGGAGCAAATTAGTACGAGAAAATACACACATCAAAAGTATCTAGGGATCAACATATATTTTTGCAATAACTTTTCTCCTGATTGATATTAATTAAAATTTTCTTTAAGGATTCATCAAATAAAGTGTTTTCGTTTGTCACAGTAACGATAAACCAAGTCACCTTTGCATTAATAAAGAAATTTGCCATTTTCCTAATAAAGGGATTTTTGACATTTGAACCACTAACATTAAAGTTCGAAAAAAAGACTGAAATAACAGTTTTCTTTAAAATTTTATTGGGTAACTTAAACAAGTAATAATCCGTGTTTCTACCGCGAACACTAACAACACAAGAACATCGGTTTGGCATACTCAAAATGAGTTCATCCAAATCACGCTGTGGAATGGCCGCCCATGTTCGTTGCAACAACAAATAAAGGTCTTCTTGCGACTGGATACCCTCCATATTCGGCAGAGCTCTTCTCTGTAGCATATCCCATGCATGCTCAATCGGGTTCAAGTCTGGCGACTGAGCAGGCCAGGGCAGGACATTGATGTTAGCTGCGGCGAGAGTCTGTCTTACAACTCTTGCGGTGTGCGGTCGTACATTATCATGCATTAACTGAAATAAGGGACCGATTTGCACTTGTAGAGGAACGATGACGTCTGATACAATCGTCTCAGCATAAATTTGAGCGTTGAGGTTGCCTCTGATCCAAATCAACTCAGTTCTTCCGCCGATCCAAATACCCGCCCATACCATGATGGTTCCACCACTATAAGGATGGACTTCCTGGCAGGATTTTAATCGCTGTTGGCGTCCAGGGGTTCTCCAGTGTCGTATACGTCTTGTATCCGGTCTCATACCAAAACGAGACTCATCAGAAAAGCACACGAAACGCCATTGTTCTTTTGCCCAATTTCTGTGTTCAAGAGCCCATTGATATCGAATCCTACGATTGTGCATTGCTATAGGTGGTACCCGTAGCGGTCTTCGATTTCGAATGAAGGTTCACTTCATGCAAGCGGTTTCTGACTGTTTGGTCGCTAATTAAGTTCCCTGAAGAGTGATGAAGCCTCACGGCTAACATCATGGCGGTTATTGTTGGAGCTCTTCGAGTTAAGATTTGAATGTATCGGTCTTGTCTCCGTGTGGTGCAGCGATACCGTCCTCCATGGCGCTCAGCCACGGTACCAGTGCTTCGGTAACGTGTCCAAAGTCGACTGATAACACTCTGACTTGTATTCAGAGCTAAAGCTACAGTACGTTGCCGGGAACCAGCTTCTATCATTCCCACGGCTCTGAGCATTTCTTCCCTGCTTAAATGACGTCGCCGCTCCATAATAACGTTGGTTTTAATCAGTAGTAGGGAAACAGTAGCACTAATTATGTCTTCAATGCGTTGTATGTTTTTATAGGGAAAATATTGACAGCTTATTTTCATCTTTTACTCGAATTTGATTGAGAGTTCCTGATTCAAATTATGAAATGCACCAAAAAGGATCCATATAAATTTATAAAATCATAAATTTATTACAAAGCCACATCTCAATCTCAAGAAATCCGCATAAAAATGCTTGATCCCTAGACACTTTTGATGTGTGTAGTCCTTCGAGCCGGATACGTTGTTATGTTGTGATTGGTTAACGCAATCAAACACAATCATATTAGGCTTGTTAAACCGATTACAAAAAAGAAGGTTCTCAATTTGACAATACTTTTTTTTGTATGTGTTTCACTACATGATATCTTTGTCGATTACGAACCGATTTCACGCTATTGCTGTTATCGCGTGTGTTTATGTCACTCAAAACAGAAAAAAAAGTTAAAAGCGCCTTCAAAAAGATCACACATAACATTATTGTGATAAGTTTCAGGCGGTTTTAACTTTATTTTTAAGTTTTAAACACGCGATTACAGCAATGGCGTCGAATTCATTACCACTAACCACTGACCGAACCTACAATTTATTTGCTGTGTGAATTAATACATCGTCAACATAGGCGAAGTAAATTAACTACCGTTTATGGAATCTGGTTAAAAAACTGCTCAACCAAAGTTAATAAAATTTATATGTGACCTGCCGGCCTAGCATGACCACGATAGAAACGGGTTTTGTCTACATAGAAATAGTCAAAGTGACAGATTGTAGAAACATTTCTACGTTTTATGAATGAAACTTTTCTACAATCTGTCACTTTGTCTATTTCTATGTAGACAAAACCCGTTTCTATCGTGGTCATGCTAGGCCGGCAGCGGACGAGCCTTATCTATCAAATAACAAAAAAAAAATCGGTTAATAAATCGGAGAAGATTTCGCGTAAAAAGATTCGAAAAAAAAGTCGAATTATTAACCTCCTTTTTGATTTTGATCATTTAAAATCAGAACTGGGCAAATGGCAAAATCTCTACGGTACGCTCAAAGGTCATTGTCCGTTTGTCCGCCTACCTTTGAAACAGACTTTAGCACAGATACATGCCTGTATCTGCCTACCCCATATCGAAAGTTACCTTGAATATAATTAATATAATTATGCACCACAAAACTATCAATAAAGTATGTTTATTAACTATAAGTGACCATTAATATTTCTTTTGCGTTAATTAGTGCTAAGATGGTCCGATATGTTAATTACGCGTATATTCACGCTGTTAACCAACGGGGGGTAAGCATCAAGGTGAAATTCATTTAATTGTATGTCATACTTGTTTATGAATACCTATTTCGTTTAAGGGGGATCCGCTCAGATCATAGAAACAAGGAGATATGCCATCATAGCAAATTAGTACGGGAACAACTGATGCCACTTTTAGTACATTTTTCGACACAATTACGCGCATTGAACATTCCGCACACCCTTAATCTAACACTGTTAATCGTCACTCAACACTAGCACTAAACTAAAACACTGTATTTATATCATCGATCGTGTTCGGTTCGTCGCCAGCGCGTACGTTTTTAATTTGAGCAATTTGCTCAAGATCAGGCATCAAGCTCGATAGCGCCTTGGCACATCTCCTTGTTTCTATGATCTGAGGGGATCCGTCAAGGTTGCGCGCGAAATTCAAAATATCTTGGGTTTTTTGCAAATTGCAGCGCTGTTTTACTTTGTATATTGATCCAAATTCAATTCGCGACAGTAATGATAATAAAGTTACTAAACAATAATCATTAAAATCATCAATTTGGTATATTTGGGGAAAATACGATTATTTCGTGAAATCATTAGGATTATCCTCAAATATAATTTCGAGGGCTATATTGATAATTTTAATTATTATTATTTAGTAACTATATTATCATTATTGTCGCGATCTCCATTGGTGAACAAACTGAATCAAAATGTTCTTGATCTAAGTATGCTGAAATCAAACCCATCTATCCATTTACATGTGAAACTAAATTGTGAGATTACGCTAGACACGTCGTCTTGCAGTCTGGCTAGTTTATTCGGCCTAGACATTTTAGCGTCAGATTAATAAGCAGTGCTTGTCTCATAAGGAAGCTACATCGGCAGGCGTTCCGAATTAGACTCGGACATCTGTCAAACAGGTCGATTATATTATTATTAAAAGGTTGCCTTTGGCAAAAATGTGAGTTTTTTGTTATTGTATAGTTTAGCGGACAGATATACAGAAACGAAAAGCGGGATTGTTTGATACTATTTATAATGTAGAACACTTACAAAGAAGACAAGTACCTAATCAAGAGACACCCTTGATAATACCGCCAATCCTAACTAATAATAAAAATGCGAAAGTTTGTTTGTTTGTTACGTTTTCACGCCTAAACCACTGAACTGATAATCATGAAATCATAAAAATTATATATTATTAAACGTTGTCAGGGGTACAGATAAGGACAGGGAACCTTTCATCCAGAAAAAAACTACTGTTCCCTAGGGAAAGAACAATAACTTTCGACGGTCACAATTGCTTTAGGACGCTAGATGGCGCTACGTGTATGTCACGTGGATAAAGTCGCGGGCAAAGTGCTAGCGTATTATTAAAAATGTAAATCTATAAGATGAAATTTTGACAATATTTTCCTTAGAGGGTGCCGAAGTAACAGAGGATTTTTGTTAAACTCATTCTCTGAGTGTCTCCATTAAGGGATTGAAAATAATACACGAACAAAGTCGCGGGTAGCATCTACTTAGTTCTTTTAAAAAAATACTGTTGGCATTATCTGCCGAAAGACGTCCATTGCTGGACATAGGCCTCCCTCAAACGACACAATGGCCGCTCTTGAGCTGCCCGCATCCAGATACTGTAATAGTCCGACAAGCCGGAGCGCTCTTGGCTATTGTAGTGCAGGTCACTGGGACCTCAACTGGCCTCATGTTAATAAGTAAAAATACACGTTTCCCAGCGTACGTCACAGTCGGTACATCTTCGGACCACCTGTCCGTTCGTCCACCCGGACAATTCTGATGGGACCGGTTCCGCAAAACTTTCATTAGAGCATGTAGCAAATGGAGTCTTAATACGCGAACTGTGAAAACGTTGTGTAGCTCGCGAACAGGCTGATTATCCATTTACGTGGAATTCTATGGACACATGTGCTACGCCAAAGGTTGATGTGGCAAGTTAAAAAGCCTCATGTGGCTAAACAAACTTTTTTTCTCTGCCGAACCGTGGCTAATGCTCAATCGTCTGAATTCATCAAAACGTGAATGCGCTGCCCGAGTGGGTGTTTCCCGACAGTTACAATCTGGGTATCTTCAAGTTACGACTGAATCGTTTTCTTCTAGACAAGCGTGCTCCATCGTGGACTGCATCATCGCTTAACATTCGGCGAGATGGCGGTCAAAGGCAAGCCTATTATTAAATTGTGTATTGAGTACTCCATTGACACAATACTCCGTGTGAGCAAAACATAAAAATACAAACGGCTAGTGATGTGTTTATTATAGGTAACTACTTAAATATAGATGGTGTCGCACCAGAATTAATTTGTATATCATTATTATTTTAGTATTATATTGTTTTATTGGGAAGCTATCGACGGAATATCGGCGAAAACTGTTGTTGTTACTAGCTGTGTTTATTATAGCGATTGAGTCATCGAAGATATTTTAATGGTTATTTTAAAATTTAATACAGAGTAAGTCTGTCATGTACTAAAGTACCAGCCGGCCCAGCATGACCACGATAGAAACGGGTTTTGTTTACAGAAGAATAAGTGACAGATTGTAGAAATATTTCTACCGTTTTATGCATACAATGAAGAGAAGAAATGTATGACAAAATTCTGATAAACAAAGCACGGGTCGCCGCGTGCTCGGGCAGAAGAGGTAAAATTGAATAGAAAGAACTTTGTCTATTCTTCGGTAAAATAGAGATAGATTTGGTCATGCTAAGTCGGCAGAACGATCGCAATTGCAGGCTATTTCTAATTTATTAGACATTTATAGATATGCAGTGGAAGATTCGAGAGTGGATCGGAACCGTATCGCTAGACAACTCTTCTGCCTGCACACGCCACTGCAGCACCCGCGATTGTAACAGGGGTGAGGATACAATGAAATTTCGATAAACACTGTAGTTTCGTATTGGTATACATATATTAGACGTAACAAAGTTCACTGGCCTAGGTAAATGACAGGAAATCTTAACATCGCGATTCAGAAATTGTTGCTAATTTAACAACACCATCTATCGGCACAATAAGTAACAAATAAAACAGCATAGCTGATGGCTAAACACCAGTAGTAGGTAGATAGGCATTAGAAGAAGAAGGCATACACTGGCATACAGTATACCACTGGTACAAAATTTTAAGCTTTTTTATTTCTCAAAACGCGACAAGTCGACTCATTGCAAAGTTATAGGTAGGCGATTAATTGAAGGTAGACGAGCCGACACATTTTTTTTTTTATCATTTGATAAATAGGCTTCCGTTTGACCACCATCTCGCCTGATGTTAAGCTATGATGCGGTCTACGATGGAGCACGCTTGCCTAGAAGAAAAATCCAAGTCTCAAACACGCTATTTCCCAAATCAAAGCTAAGATGCTACATATCTTTAATTCTAAAACTACCCTAAACAGAATCTACATTTTCTGCAACCCCCAATATAAATATACCCTAAATCGTTCACATTCTGATTTATTCGATTCCTGCGCAGCCCTTTTTGCTGTACGGTCAGCAAAACATGTAGCGTAACCTCCATATCTTGGATTTGCATTTGTATCCTTTTTTTGCTGACGTATGTGAAGTTATAAATATTAGATATTTTTGCTAGTTTTTTCGGGATTGTCTATTTTTATAGTGTTTCTTGGTTGTTCATTTTATTATTTGTTGTCTGTAAACATTTAAAAGATTATACAATCTCAATAAAAGACTCGCTATGTAGCTTACAGGTTTTAGCGGGTATAAATTGGTTAATTAATTTCAAACATGTTATCAATAATAACTTTAATACAAGTTTTCACATTTATTCTAGACTTGTGGTCGCCCAGTGATTGAAATTCGACTTAATTATATTAATTATTAACCCCCTTACTTATAGACGATGATTAAATTAAACAGCTCTATGTCAATTGTCATGTCTATTCATTGTCATACAAATGTCAAGGATAGTTGTATATTTTAATCAGTGGTAGTTAAGAGGCGTCTATAAGTAAAGGGGTCCAGTGTATTGTTTTGCATACGCATATTTTTTAGTTTTTTAGTAAATGTGTAACCAACAGCATTTTCCACAGAATAGAAATGAAGAAATATTTAAAGAACGTCGTGCGATTATCATTTATAATTTTAACTTACACGATTATAAAATTGATTAGGTACCTATTAGCAGTCTTATTATCCCCGCAGAATAGCCGTTTTATCCCCGGGGGGTTAATTTACGCCAAGGTTAGGAACCCAGGGCCTAAGGCAACCACAATAACACGATCGCCTCTATTGTTTCTTCCAGTTGAGGTTTTAAGCAGCTAACTCAGTCTGTTTTTGCCTAAGTTCTAATATTAGAATGAGTATAAATTGAACCTATGAAAAAAGATCCAATCCACCCCCACAATGATATCAAAAATGAGCACCAATATCTGAACTTGAAAGCTGATTTTTTAAAACTGACAATTTGTGGATTGGATCTTTTCAGGGTCCAATTATATTCTATACTTTCGCAATACAAAAAGGAGTAGGCACTAGACAGGAATAAATTTGGTACACCAGTTTAAAACAATTACAGAATACATAATCTGAAACTAACGATTACTTTGCACATACCTTCTAATGTAAAACACAAAAAAAACTATAATCAGAGTAAAACAAAAAGCAAGTACCTATTTAGTTATACAAAAAAAAAAACAATTTTACTTACATAAACTTACATAGCTAATGAAATTATAACTAACAAAAATTAAAGCACCAAAAACTCAGCACACAAATCATGTTACTTTTGCTTTAAAATTAAAAAAAAAAAAAACTACTCACCATTCCATTGTCCATGCCCCCATATGGCGATTGGTAACCCGCCTTTTCTGTGACTGCAAGAGATATTGATATGCACATTATTTATTTATACATAAATATATTGGTTTAATACTTTTTGTAGCTTCTAGCGTTCCTCGAACATAGTCGTAAAGTGTTTCGATTTAAGTGTTATGCCATTTTAGATTCATTTCCATTAAATCACTATTTATTTATTTATTACAATAATTAGAACATCCAACAAAAGATGACTTAGCCTTTACAGTCCCACGGTTGGGCAAATGCCTTTTTTATAATACCGAAATATAAAAATGTATTTATTAAAAGAAAAAAATTATCTGCCTAACCTTTTCCTAACTAGGTTTGGGTTGGGTCAGCGTCCGGTCTAACTAAATAAGGCCGGATATCAATATTTTACATGGAGCGACTGCCATCTGACCCCTAAAATCTAACTTCTGGGTAGCACCGATATTCTAAAGTTGGACCTGTTGTCACACTTTCGTGCTTCTGACTTCCCTGACGTAACGACTGTCATAGATATTCGTATGACAACCGAGACCGACTGCTTAGCGTGTTCTCTGAGGCACGAAAGAGTCTCTTTCGATGTGTAAAGAATGGGCACCCATCCATGGACCGACCGCAGAAAGCGTAGCTTAATCGTTTAGTGCTGCTTTTATTTAGTCACGAGCCCCTCACTTAAATAAATTATGACACTTTGGAATTTGGCGCCCAACATGGGACCGCAGAAATAAAATTATTTCAGAACGTATTGAAAATTAATAGTTCGAAAAGCAATATAAAATGTAACCAAATAATCGTATTACTTCGAACCTAACAATAACATTATTATAATAAAAACTCTTCCCTAAGCATCACACAATAAAATACGAATAAAAAATCGCACCATTTTGATAAACCCATTAAAAATCTATTGTTGACTTGGTTAAATAGGGTACCGAGTTCATGTTGTCAGTTGGTTAAAAAAGGGTTAAGCTGTAGAGTTGTTAACTGAATGATATATTGCGATGTGGGTTTATTATTTGTCTATAATACCTAAGCTTATTAGGATTTAAAAAAAACTTCGTTGAAAAACGACATGATCATGTAAACACAAATAAAAAAATAAAAATTGGCTAATGGGTCAACTAACATTTACAAACGTGCTAATAGCAGCAACAGTATTAAGTTATTCATGGTAGCAGTGTTCCAAGACTATGAAATTTTACGGAGAATATACTATGCGTTGAAAATTTAAAAAAAAAACTTAAATGAACCCAATAAACCAACGTCTGTTTCCATCTACCCTCAAAATTAAGCAAAGGCGTTGCTCAGAATTATTCAAATTAATTCTATAATTGTGGAGCGTTAACGCCTACAGTGAGGGTAGATATTTATTAAACAAAACTCATTAATTACAGTTATGGCGATCATCATCCTTTGTTTACTCTGAGTAAAGCCTTTAGGAGTAATGAGATGTTTGTGGCGCTGACTGTACTTGTGTTGGAGAAATAATGTGGAGACCACTGTTTTAAATTCTATCTGGGTAAATTTTTCAATTAGGCTGATCACGCATTATGCTGTTACCACGGTTTCATTCATAAGATTCGATGGAGGCGTTCTATCAGATACATTTCTGCAATATCATCTATATTTTGTTACTTGATACCATTATTTAAGTTGTCACACACAACAGTACTCTTTCATGTCTCAATCCCTAGTTGTTCACCAAAATCTATAGTGACATCACCATAAGAGGGCTAACCTTCTGACCTCTACGTCTAACCATGATGTTATCTAATTAGAAGACATCATGGTTGAAGGAACTGGTCCCTTCATTAATAGGCACAAAATTAGATCAAGAAAGGCCACACTTTCAGAGTTTCGTCTTAATTTTTGCCTTAATGTTGTTATTTTATCATTCAATAGATAAACAAATGACATTCCAATAAGAACTACTATCCTGTGACACTAGACAAAACATAGAAAAATTAATGACTTTTTTTCGTTCCCCCATACTTTTATAACACTATCATTTTGAAAAGCTGTCACCTACCGTCAAACGGACGACGTAATTTCTCTAACACAATAGTACCCTACGTTACAAAGCGAATGCTTAATCCAAATTATACAGTGAGCGAGCAGGGGTAGGCAGAACGAGTGCATTGATTGTTAGTTACGATATTATGTATTATTTTTTTTTTGTATATCTATCTTGTGGATTTAGGGGAGTGTTTTAATAATAATGCTTTAGATAAATAAATGGTTCATCACAGTAAAAATAGTGCACTATGCAGGTTGACCGGCAATGCATGTGGATAATACTAATATGAACATTAAAATAATTGCAAATGCGAATAAACAACACCATACGAGAACATAAACAATAATCTACTCATCCAATAACCAATAGATAACATTCATTCAAAACGATCATTTCCTGCGATTCGCTCTTTTAAAGTCCTCTGTTAAGGTGGATCCGACAAGGTTGCGCGCAAAATTCAAAATAAATTGCAGCGCTGTTTTACGTTGTATGTTGATCAAAATTCGATTCGCAACAATAATGATAATAAAGTAAATAATAATCATCAATATAGTCCTCAAATTATATTTAAGGACACTACGACTATTTCGTAAAAACATTACGATTTTCCTCAAATATAATTTCGAGGGCTATATTGAGGATTTTGATGATAATTATTTGGTAACTTTATTATCATTACTGTCGCGAATCAACATACAACATAAAACAATGCTGCAATGTGCAAAAAACCCAAGATATTTTGAATTTCGTGCGCAACCTTGACGGATCCATCATAAAGCAATTTTTTGAGACGTTTTGGATATATAAATATTTACTTATTGAAACCAAACATATTTTCATAATCATATGAGGCAATAACAAATTAAATAAATCAAAAGTAAAACTGACCAAAATCTTCGCACCACTGTCACTCGTGCCAACTTTCCGCTTGGTTTATAAAAGGAGGGTTCCGTATTTTGCTGTTATAAATTACACGGTACCGAACGGGAAGGGTGACTTTACTGACACGCTAATTATTCTATTTTATACAAGCAACCCGCCCCGACCTCGCTCATGTACAATTTAATAATGTGGCGAACCTTCCTCAAGAAATTCTATAAATTATAGTGAAAACCGCATCAATATTATTGCAAAATTCGTGTGTTCAAATGTTCTTCAATGCGTTCGCGCATCGTTCATTCAATTGACTTGGAAACTTTGTACAGTAACAGTTGGTGTTGGCGCGCCTGCGAAGTTTGTTGATGACAACGAAGTCGCGGGCAATAGCTAGTATCTAATGAAATGTAACTGGTCCAATTTATGAATTCCTTTAGAGGCCTTCGTAATAATAAGTAGGGGTATAATTAGTTTCAATTTCAAGATGGTAACCATTTAAAAAGAAGGCATAACAACACACAACTACCAACCACCGCTAACCGTTTCCCACTTAGACCACACTTTTAAAGAAATCGATAAGAAATTGCTCTTTTACAGTGTAATTGTAAAAATTACCTACTTCTAGACTCAAAGGCGATTGGAGGACAAGGCAGTACGAAATATAGCCAGTAATTTGCAAGATTATTGTAAGCAACAGAAACTATGAGGCTTTTAATAACTAAAGGAGGGTAGTCGGAGAAAACTGTTTCAAGTGCATGTCTAAAAGGAGCTAACCGGAAGACACGACGATTAATTTCAGCACGCGTAGCATAAAAACGGATTTTGTCGACTGAAGAATGACAGATTGTAGAAAGATTGTAGAAGACGATGTTAACAATGAAGAGAAGAAATTTTCCTTTTCTTCAGTAGACAAAATTCTGATAGTCCAAGAACGGGTCGTCGCGTGCTCGAGCAGAAGAGATAACGAGTTAGATAAAAAGAACTTTGTCTATCCTTGGTAGTAGAGATGGAATTGGTCATCATGCTACGCGAGCTTTCCTATACTAATATTATAAAGAGGTATAAGTTTGTATGTAGGGGGTAATCTCCGGAACTAATGATCCGATTTTGAAAATTCTTTCACTAATAGAAAGCTACATTATCCTTGAGTGCTATAGGCTATTTTTTATCCCGAAAAATTGCACGGTTCCTGTGGGTCACGCGGACGAAGTCGCGGGCAAAGTGCTAGTAATAACTAAAGGAGGGTAGTTATGGAAAAAGGTGCATGTCTGTAAGAAGTTTAAACGGAAGACATGGCCAATAATTTCAGGTTAGCTGCTAGTTTCTAGTTATTTCCTTTCGCGTGCAGTCTGTCGATAGAATATTCATTGAATTTAATATTGATGCCTCCAAAGACCGAAGCCAACGCCATTATGGGTAATTATAGTGCGTTACTAAATGGTTGGTTGATGAAACTTGTAGTTATAATGTTATTTTTGTATTATTGTTCTCATAAACTATTTTAAGAGAATAACTAGCGCCCCGGCTTCGCACAGGTACTATAAACCTTTCTCTTGAATCACTCTATCTATTAAAAAAATCCGCATCCAAATCCGTTGCGTCGTTTTAAATCTAAGCATACATATTTATACGGACAGACAGACAGCGGAAAGCGACTTTTTATACTAAGCAGCAAATAATGTAGTAGATGGCTATATTTATTGGATAGACGGTCGGTTGCAGAAAGAGAATTAAATTTTAATGGAGACTTTAACCATACAATTTCAATCGTTAGTCTCCTTCAAAACTTAATGACCTTTTCTGCAACTGAGTGAGAAACGAGTAGAAAATAATGATTAAGCAGGACCGTGTATCTTCATTCAACCCTTTAAACTCCTGAAAAACCTTTTGGGAAATAAATCTGACAAAAATTCACACCGCATCAAAGAACATAAAAGTACCCTCAAAATTAGGGATGCTTAGTAAATTATAGTGACATACGAACACTTAAAATGGCGCGCGACCGCCACGTGGCTGCGGTCAATTTGTTGGCGCGAATAATTGTTGTCAATATGTCACATTTAACTGTTTAACTAGCTATTGCCCGCCGCTTTGGCTCATGGATATTTTTTTTTGTGGGAGTTATTTCAAATCTTCATCCCTGCATAATTTAAATGACATTTCCCTTAATGTTGTTATAGCCATAATTAATTAATGACACTTGACAATTTTACAGGAGAACATTTTAATGTACCTACGACTGAACGCCGACAGACACTACGCCGACAAGACTAATTACTTCGACGGGACTCATCACCGACAGGACTCTTCGCCGACAAGAGTTTTCGTCGACAGGATTCATCACCGACACAATTTATCTCCGATAGTCAGGTACTTTAGAAATCGATTATGCTTTTCTTGTAATGTTACAATTAATAAAAAAAACATTTAGTTACTTATACATAAACATAATTATAATATTTTAAATAAATAACCTACAAAGTCAGCGAATGCTTCTATCAGTCGTTTTAAGCAAATAAAAGCACTTTCCTAAAATTGTTGACGACAAGTCACAATGCATTAGTTATCAAGCAAGACCCATCTTTAATTACCGTACGTGTAATTTTAGTATAATTTTCGTAGTAACGTTAAGTCTAATTGGTATACTTCAAAGTGGATTATAATTGAATGAATTCGGTATTTAACTTTGATATCGAATGAAACAGACTCGCTAAGTAAGTGTTTGAAGCAGGTATTCGTTGATTCAATATGTATTATTTCTTGCATACATTTTATCAATAACATTTTCCAAATGAGTAGTTTATGATGTTTGATTGTACTTGATATTATATAATTAAAGTTTTTTAGAAATTAATTATAGAAGGCTAGCTGTACCCCGCGACATCGTCTGCGGAAAATGGATGAAAAGTAGCCTATGTGTTTTCCCAGGTCCCAGGCTACCTGTTTGCCAAACATCCAAATCCGTCCAGCCGTTTCAGCGTGAAGAAGTAACAAACATACACACACACACGCACAAACTTTCACATTTATAATATTACTAGCTTCCGCCCGCGGCTTCGCCCGCGTTTTTGGGATAAAAAGTAGCCTATGTGTTATTCTGATGTATAAGCTATATAACTGTAAAGTATCATCAAAATCCGTTCAGTAGTTTTTGCGTGAAAGAGTAACAAACATCCATACATCCATCCATCTATCCATACATCCTCACAAACTTTCACGTTTATAATATTATGAGGATTAGTGTGATTAATATATTAATAATATAGAATAGAATAGATATAGATAGAAGATAGAGTGTGTAAAGGTACGGTACGGTGTGATATCTCGCTAAAATCTGGAGCAACGCGACTAAGTACCTCCAGTCCTCCACCTTACACCACAGCCAAATAACGCGGTAGTGTGTTCCTGTGGTGAGTAAGGTCGCCAGAGCTCCTGAGGATGCGCTGTGTTGACAGCGGGGGACCTGGGCCCCAAGTCTGCTAATGCGACAGTCATAATCGTGTCAGAATGGTCTCTCAATGACATCGTTTTGACCAATGACGAAAGAGATAGTCTTACTCTAAGCCAATGACCGCTTAGGTTTTGACCGTAATGGTGTCATTATGACACCATTTTTACACAATTGCAATAGCAGAATTGGGGCCCTGCTTGTCTAAGCTGTCGGCACAGCGAATCCTCATTTTGAAGGGTTGGCAACGCGCAATGTATTACGGTGTTGCGCACGTTACATAGGCTATGGTAACCGCTTACCATCAGGCGGGTCATACGCCTGGTTGCCACCAGTTTAAATCTGAAAGACGATACTTATCTCTTGGATATAGGGAAATAATTTAAATGTATAAATCACGGCAATTAAAAAAGCTTCACCACTCAATAAATACAGAATATTCACCCCCGGATTCAACCCTAAATCATCCCCTTTAGGGAGATATGAATCTGTATAGAGGTCGTACATCATCCCCATAGTTTCACGGTGGACGAACAGGAAAGAATCTGGTTTAATACAATCCACCCCTTTATTTATTACACGAAGAGGGGTAATGATATTAGATTTTATGTGTTACATGAGGGTAGATGGAAAAGTACGCAAGTGATTTTATGATATGTTATTTTTTTTATTTTTTTTTATTTGTAAATAGGCTTGTGTTTGACCGCCATCTCGCCTGATGTTAAGCGATGATGCGGTCTACGATGTTATTATGGCTAAAATAGCACAGGGATTGTAAGGATTTTGGCAGAGGTTATTTAGTAGGTATATGGAAAAGAATGTAGGTACTATAGGTAATCATTGAATCAAGATTTTGTATTATTTATGTTCCTACATCTGTTCCAATTTAATTTATTTTATGGTTAGTCAAGATTTAAAAATCTGAGTTAAACTTCCAACGTTTGTCACTGACTGTACGTATTTAAGTGTTAGCTGACTAAATAGATGATACAAAGTTATGATGATAACTTTGCGAAAATTCTCGGTTTTTTGGTACTTACCAATTTCAAGAAACTACTTACACATACTTGACTTATTCAATTTTTTTTAGAAATTAATAAGTAACCATTAGGTTTCGCACGCAAATGTGCGAGTAAGGGCCAGGCCACAACAGTGCGTTGCGGCGTCGCATCGCAAAAACAACATTGCACAGCTATGCGATGCGATGTCGCAACGCAAAAATTTCATCGGATACGACATCGTACGACAAGACGCTAACCGTATCCGATGAAATTTTTGCGTTGCGACATCGCATCGCATAGCTGTGCAATGTTGTTTTTGCGATGCGACGCCGCAACGCACTGTTGTGGCCTGGCCCTAACGCGATCATACGCGTGCACGCTTCGAGTGCGTTTAACTGACATTACGTCACGCGTGACACGCAAAGCACAATAGGCGGAATGGTCAGAAGTATCACCTAAATATCTGAACAAAAAAAATTAAATAAAAATGTTTGCTTGTAATGTCAAAAGAACAGCTTTTTTTTACTTAATGCATATGAAAGTAAATACGGTAGGTACTTTATAACAAAAAAAAATGTGTTTGTTTCGGCTAATCCCCGAAACGGCTGGACCGATGTTGACGAAACTTTTACTGGCAGATAGCTGATGTTGTAACCAAATTTTATTTTAAAAACGTAATTAGGATTCCGAGAAAAAAAAATTAAAACCCATGAAAAATCCAATGATATTTGTATCTAAGACTAAAAAACTTTACCCGTGCGAAGCAGGGGCGGGTCGCTAATCTATACTAATATTATAAAGCTCAAGAGTTTGTTTGTTTGAACGCGCTAATCTATGGAACTACCAGTCGGATTCGAAAAATTCTTTTTGTATATGATAGCCAGATTCATGAGGAATAGTATAGGCTATTTAACATCACGACCCTTAGGAGCCGAGCAACGGGGGTGAAACCGCGGGGAACAGCTAGTTGCGTTAGAATTTCCCGCGAATGAAACTTCTGCCACTATCTCGTATAGCGACAGGGGTAATAGTAAAAAGTCGGTGTCCCCCTCGAAGTACAGTCGGCGTGTTTTTGTCGTTAATGTTACAAATATTGTCGACCGTGAATTGGAGCGATTGAGAGGGGTTCGCGGCGCCGTATTCATAGTGAGGACAAAAACAGAACTACATATTTTCATAATGGTCTAGCAACTGCCCGCAATCAGAAACTTTTACAGTGTTGTTTGTAAATTAAAGTACTTTCGTACTTTAATTTACAAACAACACTGTACAAGTCTATCGGATACGCGAAGATATAGAAGACGTACACATAAATATACACATATTTTTATTTTTACATGAAAAGGAATGTTAATTATTTCTATAATGATGAATTGATGATCCTTTGATGAAAATAATAGTGACTCAGAATTTGTATATGTAATTTATGGCTAGATCGTATCAATTAACTTGGCCTATCGCAATTAAAAAGTATGATTAATAATTATGACAAGTGAGGGCTTGTCGTAATAAAATTATAATCATACATAATGTTATGCAATGCTTTGATTTTAGAAACTATAATACAGACATAAATTGCAGATATAGTTTAATTACAAAAGTAATTACATATAATTACCTTCTTGCACTTTAATATTCAATTCCTAAAATCACAATCAAATCTGATTGGCTACAAAAATACCGCTCGCCTATGAATACGACACACAACACGAGTCCCCCCGCATCTAATGTGATTAATCGCTAAAAATTTAACGCTTTCGTACACCACTGTACTCAATAAGAACGATGCTCGGATTTTATGCACTTTTGGTTGCCAGTACAGTGGAGAGGAAAAGTGTTTTTGAAAGCTATGATTTTATTGGTGCATGGGGGCTTTTTCTGCGATGTACTTGTACACTTTTCGACACTAGTATACATGTTGAAATGTAGCTTCATAGCTTTGTTGCGTATGTACAGAGGAGAAGAAAAGTGTTAAAAGAAAAATAAGGAAAAAAATATAAAACTCGCGTACTGTATTACAATTTACAACTCATAAGTTATATTGTGTTTGGCCTGCACCAAATATTTACTTTAATGAAGTCTTGCTGCACAAAATTTCCAAAAAACTATGTCTAGTTCTACCCAATTTTATGCAATTAGTAAAGAAGTACAATAGGAACGAAAACTGTTTTAAAGATTAAGATCAATAAAAATATGATTATTGTAAATATTATTTACAATAATCATATTTTTATTGATCTTAATCTTTAATCTTTAAGAATAAACTGTAATTATTTCCACAGCAGTGTTGCATAGGCTGCCAAATAATTGTCTCATACTAACATTTAATAACCACAACATGTTAAATTCCACTTTTTCTTTTACACGTAAGACTCCTAGAAACGTATAATACGCCACGAAAACATTATACATTAAAAAAAAAAAAAAACAACCGAATGCAGAACCTCCTCCTTTTTGGAAGTCGGTTAAAAATAATAAAAACACAACTACTAACAGAAGCGAGATAAAAAAATCATTAGGTCTCCTCAAAATAAATAGAGCTCGGCGCTCAATTAAACCCTCTTATGTACCGAGAGTAAACACCGGTCATTTGGGGTAGTCAATGTTTGAGGGACAAACAAAGGGAGTGTGGCTGCTTTTTTAGTAGCTCAATCTATTTGTTCTCTGGTCTCGTTTTAAATAGTGCTCCTATCTTTATGGTTGCTCGAGGATGGCAGGTTTGGAAGTGGTTTTACTGTTATGTTACCATACTGGCCATATGTAGAATTAATTGTTATTCAATTTATAGATCTTAAATCATAATCTACGTGTGGCAGAAAATCACTTACTCATTTTTGGTAAAACATATTTTGGTGTGTTATAAACCCCCTTACAGACGCCTGTTAACTTTAATCACTGATTAAATATACAACTATCCTTGTACTTTGTATGACAATGAATACAGTTGACAGTACACTTTAGAGCTATTTAATTTAATCATCGTCATAAGTAAGGCGGAAAAAGTAATCTCCGGAACTACTGATCCGATTCTGAAAATTATTTCACTAATAGGAAGCTGCATTATCACTGAGTGCTATAGGCTACTTTTTAACCTGGAAAAATGCACAGTGGGTCACGCAGACGAAGTCGCGGGCAAAGTGCTAGTAGCATATAAGTTGACATGATATTGAACGGCAGAGTACCTACCTACATTGAATGTGCCTCAGAGACCATGAGTTATTACTTGTTAATTGTACTTTATGGGCTATAGGACTGGCAGGAGGTAACACGCACCTGTAAAATCCAGTATTATTTCAATTCTCAAGATGAGGAATAATATATTGACTTTAATTTACCATTAAAGTAGGACAAAGTAAATAAGTATTAGTTACAAGCCAAAGATCTATGTAAATGTAATAAAAAATCGACACAAGCGCATCATGTAGCGACGCGCGAAAGGCTATGTTGGCAATACTAATTACATATACTTATTGACCTTCATACCATTTGGAATCTTGTAGCTATAGAAATAAGGTCGATAGTATGTTGAGAATATGTTATTATTTAAAAACGGTGTGGTTTATTCCAATTAGCTCTTTTAAAATTTACTAATAAATAGATGTTTGTAGAATTACTTAATGTTGTTTTTTTCTTATGAATAATTGAGTTTTTACTGGTCATGGGTCAACATAAATTAAAGAAACTACTGACACGCACATTTAGAAAATTAGAGATAAGACTGATAACAGTATCCACCATGTCCAACCTATGGGACCATTATAAGAAAACCAAAAAAACTTGGCTGCATTATAGGAAAACTAAGAAAACATTTACATCTATATTATAATTCATTACCTTGTGTACGAAAAAAAAAAGAAAGAAAAAAAATATATTTGGCGCAGGGTGTATCCCTGTACCAATTTTTTTTTTCTTTCTTTTAAATGCAAACTAAACACAAGTATTTTTTTTTTTATTATGATTAACAATTGCGATTTTCGATGCCTTCCACTCGTACCTACCTACTCATAAATCACACTTTTAAACTAACCCTAGGTTTAAAACAGAACCTAACAACAGAAAGACCTTAGATTTAGACGTAATTAATCGTATGTGTGAAAACAAGTGACGTTCACCATATCGGGCGATCAGTTAATTGTCATGTAGAAAAAAAACCGGCCAAGTGCGAGTCGTACTCGCGCACCGAGGGTTCCGTATCATTTTTAGACGTATAAAGTGAAAAAAACAGGACCGCATAACTAAGTTTGTTTGTGAAGGAATTTTGATGATTTTGAAAAAACAGTTAGGAACATCGTTTTATTTTTGGTGCAATATTTGGATCAATTCCTATTAACTCTAATTATTTCAGATTTTTTGCTTCGCAAACTTCGGAGTTAAGGGGGGGAATGGTATTTTTTCAGTCATTTTTCATCATATGTCGAAAACTATGAGACATAAAATTAAAAAAATATATATTTTGATATGCAGATCAAGCCCTTTCATATGATATGTCACATGACCTAGTAAACACTTCGAAATTTTGGACCCCCACTCCGGCCCCTTTTGCAATGAAAATAAAAATATTTTTTGACTTTTTTCATTCGCAATAAAGTTGGACAAGCATTCTTTATAACTGTACCAAACAGTCGACAGCATTAGTAGTTGCTGAAATAAGTAGGTGTGACAGACAGACAGACAGACGAAGTCGCACCATAAGGGTTCCTTTTTTAACATTTTGGTACGGAACCCTAAAAACCATTGACGTTTTCATAATTTATGAGCTAGCCGCTTCTTAGTAGTTATAGTAAGTAACCTCTCGTTAGTTAGAGCTCCTGCTGTACGCTGCAGTTTTTTTAATTACAAGCGAATTGAATAAGTAATTATGACAGTAAGTAATTGAATCGTTTTTTTTTTCTAAGTAAATAATATTTTGTATTACAATCATATTTTTATAGTTAATAATTAAGTAGCTACTTTAGTATCGGTATTTGGTTTATTTATTATTTTTTGATATAATAAGTAAAAAATCAACAAAAAAAAAATTATTACTCACCAGCAATTAAATAATTTAATTTAACAGCCGCATGATTTTAGTGTTCAATATTTAAATATTTATTTTGACAGTACGCGTAACACTTGTCTAGGCGACAGTACTTACTTTGCAAAAAATAAATAAAATTATTTGCACCCATGTATGGCCATCTAACAGTAGGCCCCATATGGCCCATATAACAACTTGGGCCGAGCCTAATCCCATACCATGCCCAATTCCGAACTCCAACCTATACTACTAAGATACACTTTGCACGACCTAGGAATCAAACCAGAGACCTCAGGAGCACAGCAGCCGCATTCGCGAGCACTAAACCAACAGGGAAGTGATAAATATAATCTAATGCTATAATACTACTACAATAATACTAAAACCTTTCTGAAAAAAACATAAAAATTGGTTTATTCGATTGTGAGAAAATCACGGACAAACATACATGCTCGTCAAATACAGAACCTCCATCTTTTAGAATCGGTTAATCGATTCAGGCTTACTCATACTCAGTAATCAAATAGCTGACCCATTAAATTGTTCTGATGACTATGCTCCTAGCAATTGATCCATAACAAACAATTTTATCGTAAAGGGGACGCCCAATCATTGGGGTACAGTTACCATTTTGTCATTGATCTGTTTTTTTGTGATAACTACTTACATAGGTATATATTATTTACAAGCTTTTCGCGACTTCGTCCGCGTGGGCTACAGTAAAATGACAATTTTAAATGACCTCCTTAGGCTGCGTTTCCACCAGAGATGTGTGCGAGGCATGTGTTTGTTAAAAACCAATAGAATCACTTAATTTTACCTGAAGCGAGATAATGAAGCGATTCTATTGGTTCCTAACAAACACATCCCTCGCACACATCTCCGGTGGAAACGCAGCCTTAATGTAGGGTGGCCAGTACGACGAAGAGGTCAAGCTGTATCTCTGGTTCATCCCACCGGAATAACATGAAATGTGGCTTAGATTTTAAGTTGGAGCTCAAGCTTTACCTAAAGTACAGCAGTACCTTTCTCTCATTCTCCCAATATCCTATCCCAACTCCTGGGCAATGAATGAATGCTCTGAGGAGATGCGCTGTGTTGACAGCGGGGAACCTGCTTGTCCCCTAAGCTGTCGGCACAGCGAATCCTCATTTTAAAGGGTCGGCAACGCGCATGTGATACTCGGTGTTACTTACAAGTGTTTCATAGGCTACGGCAGAGCCGTCCAAAGCACATCCCACGACGAGTTCTTGATCTACCTAGTCCTATAGCATAAGCATAATCGGCCTATACTGTTCCCACTGCTGGGACACAGGCCTCCTCTCTGTGAGAGGGCACCACGCGGGCCCAGTGCGGGTTGATGGACGTCACATGTCTTCGAATTTTTGGTTCTAGGCACGGGGTCTCATCAGGAACAAAGTAACATTTGTTGAAATAACTCATAATAGATGGCGTTATATGTATCGATATGTTATTGAAGTTTGTGTAAACTTGAGATCATGAAAAATATTTGTTCAAATTTTGAAAAATGCTTTAAGCACGGAAAATGTATAGCCCGAAGATAGCCCGCGCTAAATCGGTCACATTTCTTTGTATGAGATGAGGCATCTGTACGTATAGTATTTATTATCTGTGGTTCTAGGACATGCCGGTTTCCTCACGATGTTTTCCGTCACCGTTTAAAGCAAGTGATAATTAATTTCTAATACGCACATGACTTCGAAAAGTCAGCGGTGCGTGCCTCGGGATCGAACTCGAACCATTCGCCGTGGGAGGCACATGGTACTAGGCTATCACTGCACTGTCGGAATCTTTGTAGGGTTCCGTACCAAAATGGTAAAAAAGGAACCCTGTCTGTCTGTCTGTCACACCTGCTTATTTCAGCAACTACTTATGCTATCGACTTGAAATTTGGAACAGTTATAAAGAATGCTTGTCCAACTATATTGCAAATGAAAAAAGTAAAAAAATATTTTTATTTTCATTGCAAAAGGGGCCGGAGTGGTGGTCCGAAATTTGAAAGCGGGGTTACTAGGTCAAGTGACATATTATATGAAAGGGCTTGATCTGCACATTTCAAAATATATTTTAATTTAATTTTATGTCTCACAGTTTTCGACATATGATGAAAAATGTCTGAAAAAATACCATTCCCCCCCCTTATCTCCGAAGTTTGCGGAGTGAAAAATCTGAAATAATTAGAGTTGATAGGAATTGACCCAAATATGGCACCAAAAATAAAACGATGTTCCTAACTAGTACAGTTTTTTCAAAATCATCAAAATTCTTTCACAAACAAACTTAGTTTTGGGGTCCGGTTTTTTTCACTTTATACGTCCAAAACTGAAACGGAACCCTCGGTGCGCGAGTACGACTTGCACTTGGCCGGTTTTTTTTAAGTGCCTGTAAGATAAATAGATAATAATATAGGTGCGGTGCTCAATGTATTGCTGCAAGCTTAGCATGACCACGATAGAAACTGGTTTTGTTTACAGAAGAATAACAAAGAGACAGATTGTAGAAAGATTTCTATCGTTTTATGCATACAATGAAGAGAAGAAATGTTTCTATTCTGCAATAGACAAAAGTCTGGTAGGTACGCCAAGCATGGGTCGCCGCGTGCTCGGGCAGAAGAGATAACGAGTTGGATAGAAAGAACTTTGTCTATTCTTCGGTAGAACAGATAGAATTGGTTGGCATTTGTTAGTGATTCAATTAGGTATACATAGAAGACAAAAAAACATAAAAATCCTCTCAAAAACACCAATACGTAACCACATTATAGTTCTCGCGCCATTACAACCTAATTCATATCGTATACGTGTATTTGCTCAGCTGCGCCCGCGCCGAGTCGCTATTGGACAGCGCACCCGCCAATCGCGATGCGGTCGAATTTCAAAATTCTATTTAATTATTTTGATTACCTAAGTACTTAATTTGTTTTATCTAGGCATGTTTAATACACGTCTTTATTAGAATTGTTTTAGCGTAAAAATATTACTACTGCAGTATTATTAATTCATTATTGACTAGCTGTTCCCCGCGGTTTCACCCCGAAAAATTCTTTGTGTATATGATAGCCAGATTCATGAGGAATAATATTATATTATTTAAAGCTATTTAACATCACGCTACGACCCTTAGGAGCCGAGCAATGCGGGTGAAACCGCGGGAACAGCTAGTCGAGTGGGTGTTTCCCGACAGTTACAATCTGGGTATCTTCAAGTCACGAGTGAATCAGTTTCTTCTAGGCATGCGGGCGCCATCGTAGACCGCATCATCGCTTAACATCAGGCGAGATGGCGGTCAAACGCAAGCCTATTTTTTTTTTAAAAAAAAAAGCTTGTCTTAGATATCATTGGACCAAATAGGTAAAGTATTTCAATAGATTTCATTACAGTGTCAGTATAGTCAGACAGCATGGCATGACGTCATTTAGTTAAACAATAACTATCAGGTCGTAAATCATAATTACAGCTTGACTTACACGATGATAACCTGACTACGCATGCGCTTGGGTCAGGAGTCATCGAGGCAAATGGCGATAGCGCGGGAGCAGCGAAGTTCCTTTGTTTGTAGATCGGAGATTGTGGTGAATTGTGATTCTAAATATATTATGTATTTAAATCTTTCTTTTTTGGGGTTCCGTACCTCTAAAGGAAAAATGGAAACCCTTATAGGATCACTTTGTTGTCCGTCTGTCCGAGGCAAGGCTCTTATCGGGTGTTAAAACGAGTAATTATAGTTAAAACGGTTTTATTGAATCTTATGAGGTAGGCACTGCCTACTTGCTTTTAAGCAATGCACGCCACTGATACCTATAGTTCGTAAAATATAGCTTGATCTCTGTGACAGATGTCAAATACAGTTAAAACCGTTTACGACGACATCATTTATAACAACATACTGGTTATAATAACCAAAATCATATCGTTCTCAGTCTCACTGACTGTTCCCTCAAAAACACCGAACGGTTGTTACGACTATCGGTTTTTATAACCAATCCCTTCGATGTCGTTATTTCAGATTTTGACTGTACGTACATTTTTAGTTCATTTTGACATTATGTATTTGTATCTATTTGACATTATGTCACAGAGGTCAAGCTATATTTTACGAACTATAGATACGTTTTTAAAAGTCTGATCCCAACTGTAGTCACACGCAGATTAAGAAAACCAATTAGCACATTGTAATAACAAAACAATACGAAGTCAAGTGTCACTCGTAAACAACAGATAGCGGGTTCGAAGCTCGGTTGATAACAATTCAATTACACGACACTTTATTTAATTTTGTTATCGCTACATTTAATTACGAACTTGACATTATCAATTGAAAAAATAACATATTTTCTATACTATGTGAAAAAAAATTTTTTTTTTTCTTTAACGATTTAGAACTAGATTTTTTTTAGGTTTATCAAAAGTACGTTTCGGATGACGCAACGCAATAGAAGCAGTCAGTTCCCCAAAGATTGAAAATGCGTTGAAGAATTAGGCTTACTTCTTCAACCCCTAATCCGTGAAATCCGTCACAATTCCAACTTCTAGCAAAATGTTATCGTGGAAAGAATTGGGGTTCATCCCCATCCTCCAATTTCTAGCAAAATGTTATCGTGGGGTTTGGGGTAAATACCCCAAACCCACGATAACATTTTGCTAGAAATTGGTTTGGGGTATTTACCCCAAACCCCACGATAACATTTTGCTTGAAATTGGAGGATGGGGTTTACTACATTTTTTTGCGCGGAACCCTAATTTTTTTTCTAAAATAAAAGTAGTTTAAGTGACTCCTTATGACATCAGCTATCTGCCAGTGAAACTCCCGTCAAAATTGGTCCAGCCGTTCTTGAGTTAACGGTGTAACTAACCCGACTTTTATTAATTTCGATTACTTAGTGTAGATTTTGCAACTTCTTCAGAAGTGCTCTTTTTTGTTTGTACCAAAAAGTTGGCAACAGATCACAGTCTACGATTTCTGTCCATTCGGAACCTCAAGTATGACCCGCAACTGACCTCTTTCATACTCCTAAGCGCCAAAGTTGGCTTCATTTGCGTCAACCAAAGAGCTCGTCAGCAAATGAGCTGACTAAAGACTGCCGTCAGCTCACGACAGCCATCCAAAAATGATTAATACCCTCCCAGTAACACTTTACAATAACATACGTGACACTCCATATTTGGTCGGTTGTCTCTACAGTATGATGTCAAAAGTCCAGTCACATATCTGCTGATGAGTTTGTTTGAACGCGCTAATCTCTGGAACTAGCAGTCCGATTTGAAAAATTCTTATTGCATTTGATAGGCCAATTCTTGAGGAAGGTTATAGGCTATTTAAAATCACGCTACGACCCTTAAGAACGCTAAGCCAAAACGAAGTAATAGCAGGCGGGCGATGCGACGTGGAGGGGTTAAAATTAGGCAGTTGAACCCGCGGGACACAGCACATAAATAGAAAAAGAAACATATTGCATGTTGTACACGCAATTCTATCATCGCTCGTAAAGACATCATCATCCTCCTGCCCTTATCACAATTTATTTGTGATCGGGGCAGCATGTCTTTTATTCCATATAATTATCTCTTATCAGTCGTCATCTCACTAGTCACCCCCCTTCTGTCCATATCATCTTTCGCACAGTCCATCCATCGCTTCCTTGGTCTTCCTCTATCCTTATAGTCTTCCACATTCATACTCAAAACTTTTCTCGCGGCATTTTCCTTAATCCTTTGCTTTAAGCTTCTGCTAACATTCTGATCTGACTCATAAATAACATAAATACATAGGTATTCTCGTGCTTAAATAAATGACAAAAGTGATTAGCAGAATACCATTTTTAGTCAATTCAATATCTAATCTCAGTTCAGTTAACTGTCAGTCAAAATGCCAAATTAATAACGAGAATTGGGCCTTGAGTTAATTTTATGCCATAAGTGATACGATTAAAAACTTGACATGGATCTATTTGTCGCATTAAACTGCAGAAAATTTTTAAGTAAAACATGGAAAAATACGATTAATATTACGCACGCAAATGCATAAAGATATTGTAATATGTAAATATTTTACTCTAGCGTAATGATTACGTATATACCTTATGCGCAGGAGTTGAATTCTTTTAACGCTTAGACACTACGCTTGTTGAACGGATTTAGAGCACAATAAGATCGACGGGGTTTTCAAACAATAATAAATTATCATTTGAATCAAATTGTATTAATTCAATTGTATTTTCAATGAACTGCTTAGTGTAGGGTTGCTGGTCAAGCTGTATCTCTGGTTCATCCCACCGATTAGATGAAAAATGGCTGAGCTTTTAAGTTGGACCCTAAGCCACCAAACTATGTACAGCACACCAAAATCCGTTCCGTACTTTTTGCGTTATGCGCGCACAAACAGACAAATAGTTATTTTTTTTTTTTAATTTTGGGTATGGTTACGTCCCAAAACCCAATCCTTAAATACCTACTGTTTTTTCTATAATATCTTCAATGTACAGACACGGCTTTTTTACAGTTTTATAATTATGTTATGGACAACACGGTATCCATAACATATTTTTTCTAATAGATGACGTTTGACACATTGAAACTCCCTGTATAAGCTCGTCAATGGCATACAACTAACTCAATGTAACATAGTAATGCGGACTGAGGTATATTAATTCATACAGGTACTGAATACTGCATTATACAACGTGAGTACGTACAACGTGCCAGTCACAAGCGGGAGCGATTGCTTCGCGGCGGAACTTCAGCTTAATAGCAAAGCTGTATCGGAGCTATGCAACGTTATAATATCTTAGGCTGTGTCCCCAATAGGCAAACTGTGAGCGGCCGACTGAGTTTGCGGCGTATCGGTTTAGTACGCCCTTCCATATATTTGAAATGGAGTGTCCACAGTTTGCTAGTTTGCGCTAACAGTTTGCTACTGCAATTTGTTAGCGCAAACTCAGTCGGCCGCTCACAGTTTGCCTATTGGAGACACAACCTTAAGGTGGATCCGTCAAGGTTGCGCGCGAAATACAAAATATTTTAGTTTTTTTGGCAAATTGCAGCGCTGTTTTACGTTGTATGTTGATCCAAATTCGATTCGCGGCAATCTATACTTATAATAAGAATGTAAATTCCACGTGTCTGTACATTGCATATATTTGCATAAAAATAATATGGGGGACTAAAAATAAGTAATAAAGTAAAATTCTATCATTTTTAGAAATAATGTCTGTCTGTTTGTCTGTCTGTTTGTCTGTCGGTTTGTCTGTCTGTTTGTCTGTGTGTTTGAACACGCATCAAATCAATACTACTGAATTGATTATGAGGAAGTAGAAAGAAATGTATAGGCAGTATCTTGAGGTAACATTTAGTCTTTATTTCATTAAAATCGGTCCATTCTATCAAAAGTTATTACAAAAAATATATCAGTCAGGAGTAACTTTGCAAACATGTATTATGCCGGGTCCACATAATGTATTTGTTCAATCCAATCACCGTATCTGTATCGCCGACGCGTATCATGCGAGTGGTGATACGAAATCATGACACGCGGCGGTCTTGATACAGGGTTCGATACCATACGCGAATTCCGTCCGTTCCATCTCGAGTCGGTTTTTTTTATTACTTGGTCAGTGGCACTAAAGAGTATTGTGTCGTTGTTTGTCAGCAGAGACCTGTCATTAATCTAATAAATGCAATCAATCAAACTTCATATTTATGTCAATGTAATTACAATAATAATATCAGGGCTTTATTTTAAAAATAATCAAAGTATCAGCGCTGTTTAAAAACTGTCCCACTGCTGGGCACTGGGCACGGGCCTCCTCTCAGAATGAGAGGGGATAGACCATAGTCCAACACGCTGGCCAAGTGCGGGTTGGCAGACTTCACACACCTTCAAGAACTTTATGCAGAACTTTCAGGCATGCACTGTCCCACTGCTGGGCACTGGGCACGGGCCCAAGCGCGGTCCCAGGGGGGGGGGGTCACGGGGGTCATGACCCCCCCCAAAATCGTACAAAAATGCGCCAAACACGGTAATTCACGGTATATCACGTCAGCATTAATCGGTATGACCCCCCCTAAAGTCTTCAGCTACGGTATGACCCCCCCCCAAAATCGTCGGCTGGGACCGCGCCTGAATGGGCCTCCTCTCAGAATGAGACGGGATAGACCATAGTCCACCACGCCGGCCAAGTGCGGGTTGGCAGACTTCACACACCTTTAAGAACTTTATGCAGAACTTTCAGGCATGCAGGCTTCCTCACGATGTTTTCTAAAGCAAGTGATAGTTAATTCTAATACGCACATGACTTCGAAACGTCAGCGGTGCGTGCCCCGGGATCGTACTCGCATCTTCGCCGTAGGAGGCGCATGGTTATACCACAAGGCTATCACTGGATTTTTCATTAAAATCTCTCTTATCCTTAGGAGTGATGGTTTATACACAAGTGATTGATTTCAAATCAAGAAATATTAACATGTATTAGGGCGTCACATCATCACGTTGCGGCGCCGGCACCGTGATTTTCAGTGCGCCACCGCACCGTTTTATGGCGTTATTTTCCGACTTCCACGCGGACGGAGTCGCGGGCACAGCTAGTAATGATAATAAAGTTACTAAATAATAACCATCAAAATTATCAATATAGCCTTCGAAATTATATTTGAGGAAAATCATGATGTTTTCACAAAATAATCATATTTTCCTCTGTCAAATGCCTAAACCACACTGTCGCCATCTTTTTTACATAAAAAGGGTCTCCGAAACGATCAATTGCGATTGACGTTTACATGACTGACGCTGATTGACGCGAATATTATTCGTTTACTTTATGCAACGGAAGCGTTTGACAATCTTTTTTTACAGTGTAGCCAGGAAGATATTGATCAATCGCAATTCACAATTATCGTTTCGGAGACCCTTTAGACTCACTAATTTCATCACCCCGCGTTATCGCTCCCTCCTCTGCCTTATCCCACATCCGCATAACGGGTACAATCATAAGCCTGCACCTAATACGGCAAGATAGTTCAATGACGATTGTCCAAAGCATTTGATGGATTGCGCTCAGTAAACATTACTTTATGACATGTTCTACGAATAGATTTCTTAGATAAGCCGTGGGAATTGAGAAATTATTTTGAGGAAAACTGATTTACTTGATAAAGTTAGCTATGACCGCGACTCCGCTCGTGCAGCTTCGAGCGATGAAAAGTACCCTAGGTTGCTTCGAGCGATTACAAGTACCCTAGGTTGCTTCGAGCGATGAAAAGCGATTATTCCCGATGTCCACCACTTTGTCTGGCCACCACTGGGGGACAGCGAGACAACTTTAAAACTATTCTCGTTGTCCACCACTGGGGGACAGCGTCACAACTTTTGCCTCCGCAGCCGGCGGCGGCTCCCAAAAATAACGCCGTTGGGAACCGGCGTAGCCTTCGAGTAGCAGGACGAAAATAATTGCAAACTACCGTAGCAGCAGATTAATGTTGCCGTGTTTTAAGTTGAATTATTTACACTTTTAAATAACAGTGTCAATGTAAAACAAAATACTACTTTTTTGGACTTACAAGGGGGAGGGAGGTGGTCGTAGGAGCCCCGCGCTCGTATTTCTGTCTGCAAGGTTAAAAGTAACCTAACACGAAGCGGTTGACGGGGGCTTCGTTCGCTCGCTTCGCTCGCTCACTGAAGCCCCCGTCAACCCCTTCGAACCTAAATTGTCCGTGTCGGGGTGTCCAAGTTCCCGAGCTCGCTTCGCTCGCTCTTGGACCCTAAGACGCTGTCCCCCAGTGGTGGACAACGAGAATAGTTTTAAAGTTGTCTCGCTGTCCCCCAGTGGTGGCCAGACAAAGTGGTGGACATCGGGAATAATCAATGAAAAGTACCCTAGGTTGCGTTTTGGGTAGAAAAAATCTGTTTGACATAAATTGAGTTCAGTAGATTAGCAATACATAACAATAATAATCAGGCTATAATGTTCGTACTTCTGAGACACAGCACACAAGCCTCAAGCCTCTTCTCTGTGAGTGAGAGGGAGTGGGCCGTAGTCCACCACGCGGGCCTAGTGAGGTTTGGAGGACAATTTCTTTGTTCTAAGACATGCCGGTTTCCTCGCGATGTTTTCCTCCACCGTTTTAAGAGTAGTGATGAGTCATCAATGTGTCAACCTAGTTTGTGTTCTTTGAGAGCTATTGCTAATATTTTCTAGATAAAAACAGCACACATCCAACAAAGTCAAACAGACCATAACCTTTCAAACGTATTACTAAAAAAGTTACATTTTACACAAACTAAGAGAAATAACCGATATAATATACTGAACCAAAATAGCTGTAGTCTGCAGATAATAAATCAATTTAACGGGGCACGGCGCACGTAAAATTGTGCTCGCAGAAAAAATATATCGATACATCGACTAAGGTGCGATCGATTTGGCGATTATGCAATATTTAAGCGGCGCCGCGGCGTTAAAAAAAAACAACATCATGCCTGTTTCTCTAAAGGGTTAGGCAGAGTTAATTATTATGGCAATATATTTCGCGACGATATAAGAACACACGAAAGGAGGCATAAACTAATAAATTGGTAAAAGGAGGACGTCACAATCTACCGCAAATAAAAAGCTTGCTTCCAAATGGTTCCTAAACGGACGGGACCGCTAAATCCATAAAAGCAAACCTGTATGGATGCTACAGATAATAGCGTGTTAAACGGTAAACAATAACATCTGCTCGATTCCGCAGGAAGTCGATTTCAATTTGAAAATCGACTAACCTGGTTATAGGCATAAATTATCTTTTTTTTTTTAAATAAGTCTATTGTGTGACCGGTTCGCTTAAAGTTGATAGTGCTTGGGATTGCGAAAGCAAAGAAACAAGAACAGTGCTAAATTCTCATCAAGTGAAGACCAAAATTCATTCATGATAAGACTCTCGTAGCCTTTTAAAATTTGAGTCCTTGAAGGAAAAAGTTGAGGAAGATTGCTTTTAGAGTTTAGACGCGACTTAAGTTTAAAAGGAAGGTTTTTAACTCCAAAATATCTCGCTGTTTAGAACAGAAGCGGGTACTGAAGGTAGGAAGATCAAGCTGCCCCCAAAATATTAACTGCTGACAGATTTCTGATTAGATTCTTATTTTGAACCTCCCAAAAATAATTCCTGGATCCTCCACTAGTTTAAAAGTAAATTGAAGTTATTAGGTACCATAGACGGAGGACCAATAAGAATGGAATTAGGACCGATTGAGTTAATTTTCTAAATAATAGGCGAAACATCTGTTGCTACTAATTTTCGGTATTCAAATATCGTTCTTCGGTCGCAATTTGGCAAATATTGCAACTAAGTTTTCGTCTTTCCATTTCCGAAGAGTTTTTAATGCTCAAGCATGACGCTTTGGTCAACGGGAAGGCTGCATTTCGTGCAGCTGAATTTACCGGAAGCTGGAGCCGGATAACAGACTTCATCTTGCGATAGCAAAATGCTTGACTGGCATTTAATAAAAAATCTTTTTCATTTGAGTATCAAAGTTACCTGTGGCGCTTACTTGGTAGTCTAATTGAAATAGATGCTTTGACTTTAGGAATGCTGCCTGGGCCGCAAAAATAGATGATCTCCTCCTATTATACCTACGTCAAAATCAATCAAAACAACCTAAATACTACATGCAAATAAATCTCAATTTCACAATTCGCAGACATAACTGTGAGAAACGTATTAATTGATATAACATGACCGTTGACTCAACAGTCACACTAAAAATATAGCTAATAGGCGTTTCTAGGTCGCGTGGACGATTCAAACATTTTATTACTATCGATGTGTTTGTGTGGCGTATAAACAAATCTCGGGAAGTGATGGGACAGTGTTTGCTATTGAACTGTTGGAGATTTTGTGGGAATTAGTAAGAAGGCATTTTTAGCGAAGAAAAATAGGAGCCTCCTTGCACTTAAGGCGCCCTTGGCCACCTTTTCTAACTGGCTATACTTTACCACGGCATGAGCTTTTTAGGGTTCCTTACCTCACAAGGAAAAACGGAACCCTTATAGGATCTACGAAATAGTCTACGAAATGGGCTAACAAAAGAACCACGAGTGACGGATTGACAATACAAGTAGGTACGCGTGCACACCCTGTGCCTACTCCTAGAACGCTGATTGGCTTATCTTTCACCGTGGTGAAATAGCAAGCCCGGCAAGACACGTTACGTCAGGACTGGCGCACTCTGCACTTTTTTTTAAAAAACGTTGCCCCACACTAGGATTTCTCCTGTGTCGTGGGTGCGTTTAAAAACACAAATTTCACATACACAAACAGCCAGACCTATGTACAATGCGGGAATCGAACCCGCGACACGTTGCGCAGCAGCCAATCTCTCAGCCACTGCGACAACCGTGCGGTCGGTCTTTAGGCCGACCATAAACGGACTGCTCGAGCAGTCAAATTCAACCGCTTGAATCTTCCATTGATAACTACTACAGCAGTGTCGGTATCAACTGCTCGAAAAGTCACAATTTTAAATCAAACAAGCAGTGTGGAATAAAGAGCGTGGGCGGAGGTAACTACACGAGAGCAGTCGACAGCTCGAGCAGTCAGTGTATGCCTGGCGACTGCTTGACCGCACGACCGCCCGGAGCAGTTGGACTGCTCGAGCGGTTCCGTGTACGTGTGTACGTAGAAGACTGTAATTTGCTATGCAGTCGCTGCTTGAAGCAGTCGAGTCGATACTGACTGCTTCAAGCAGTCCGTGTATGGTCGGCCTTAGGTCAGAAGCTACAAGTACCTATTTCAGCCGACTTCCCCGGGGAGGCAATTCAGTGGGTTTACGCCGCCTCAGAAGAGATAGAGTTACGCGATAGAAAGAGACTGCCTTGTAGGTTAATATAATTGTAGGCACGCAGCGCTGTGCGAGCTGAATTACACTTTATTGCGTTGTTGCAAGAGTCGCTATTTAGTTAACTGTCTTTGCGGAGTGATCCTTTTGAATTATTCTGTGGTTACGTGAGGAAAAATGTATCGGCCATAATATGGTAAAAGCTCGAGTTTTTTAAGTAAGGACTGCGCAAGTGCGCATGCGATCCTCGCACGGGACTTCGAAAAATTACAATATCGGAGTATTAAATTAGAAACATTTAGGTAGGTATAGCTACCGGCTTTAGTTATGAGCACAGATTGCGCATGTACATTTTCGGCCCAATAGACAATAGACAGTTGATAATACGTAATAGAGAATAGTCCAATAGACGACGAGCATCGACTGAAGAACCAATCGCGTGCTGCCTCGGCGCCCCCGTCATCTGTGCCCCCGTCTTATTCATTCCGCCAAAGAGACCGAAAAATCAGATAATGCGCAGGGCAGGTGACGTTTGTGCTCATGACTGGTGCCGGTACCTATACCTATTCGATTTTCCATTCCAGTATAGTCTAATACTATTTTTCCGACTTTGGGAAACCATGTAGACAATTACATAGTAAAAATACTTTGCTCAATCAATACTCAATTTGCAACCTTATGTCGACACATTTAAGATATAATATATTTTGAAAAGTTATTTCCTAGTTATTTATATTGTAAGAATATTATTTACACAAGTGTTTAATGCTAATAACAAATTCAAAATCCACAATGATTTTGACATGGGTTTTAACGTGTGTATTTGGCCCATTTATAGAGGAAATTTTATGGTAGGTACATTGAATTTTCTAATAATATCTAACTGCTGGGCAAATGTCTTCTTGAAACTAAAACATAAAAAAATATACTTATTCAGATTGTTATTAAAACTATTAAGATGATATTGATTAATTGTAGGATTGCTGCTACAAAAAACATGCTGAATTTTAACAAGTAGGTATTTGACAGTCTAAAATTTTCCCACTCTTTCTTGTTTTGACAGTATTTTTTTTTATTAGTTCCTGACGGAACAGGCTAAGGTCTGAGCTGAGACCATGCTGCCTAGTCATCAGTTAGTGACAGCAAGCAGGCAAAGGTTTTGGAACCATACAGCCTTTAGGCCTTTAGTGATGTCCTTTTAGTAAACCACTTTTTTATATTGATCAAATACATGAGATACAACTTAAAAATTCCAATTGGCATATAGTACTAGCATAAATCATGCATTTGATATTCCATTCTTGATCATAATCTTGCTCTTTGGTGACCATAAAATGAGTAACTAATGTTTACAAATAGTGCAGAAACAATGGCAAAGTTAGAAAATGTTTAATCTAGATTCTAGAATGTAGATTGAATTGGAAAACAATGTCTTTGAGCTTTGCGTGTTATTGGCGAATTTTTATACAGGAAATGTAGTCTAGCATTATTTACTTGTAACCGGTAGATCCAAGGGGGTGAAGCCAAATCTTATGTTCTGATACATTTCTGATTAGATTAGTGATTCAATGTTTTGATTTCCAACCCTTCAAATATCTAAATTAATCCAAGGAGATTGTGCTAATTTAATACACTAGAAGAGGAAAGTCATATAGCTGCTTTAAAAAATAGTATAGTAATAAAAAGTTTATGATTGGTCCTTTAGAAAATGAAAAAAGAAAATTTTTGAAAATAATAGGTCTTGATCATAACTGAATTATCCAGTCAATTTAGTAGTTATTTCTTAGTAATATATATATTTTTAAGGATTTTAGCCGCAAAATTATTCAGTATGAATCAATAATTATAAAACATTGTACAAAGACTAATCAAGCTATCGGTGTATAGGTAGACAACCAGCAGGACCATAGCTTTTGTATTTTAGGCCAACGTCTCAGTAGACTATAATTTACAAAGAGCAATGTCAAATAAACATTTTATTATGACCTGAAATACTAACAACAAGAATCAGTTCAGAGTGCTAATGATTCATGTAACTATTTCCAATAAGGTATGTAACTGAATCATAGCAATTAGCGTTTAGATCAATATCAAATTATTCAAATGGAACAGCAAACATGGCGTGGCAGACTCTGACATGGTATGCAGATACACTCATCAACATAGCTCCATCACATAAAATTCCATACATAACATACCTATTCCAACAAGGCTGTTATTTTTTTTATTATTGCATGCCTAACACATACCTAGTCGATTCCATAGACGCTCGCAGTCCGCGCCTTACGTGTGTAAATAAACAAAAAAATTACACTGTAAACATTGGCACAAAGAGAACATAAAAACAACCATTGGCGAACTAAATACCCATGTAAACCTCTATACAGTAGGCTGACAACGTTGTGTCCATTGATACTTACGAAGGTGAAAAAAAAAATGCATCAAGAAACTTGCAATCAACAAGACCACCTCTTTCTTGAGAAAAATCTCCGGAAATTACTGTTTTTCATATTGAAAACGATAGGTTTACCTTATTCCATTGTGAGCGAAGACGTCAATGCAAATAAATCCCGTGAAACAATTCAGATTCGCACTGAAATCGCTGTAGCACAATGGTACAGGCACATTTGGTGTCGTAGTATACGATCAAAACATAGCCTTTGTACGCCTAAAACGCGTTCCTAAGGCATCCTACGTAATTAAAACGCATACGTTAATTATTGCAGAAGGTTAACAAGTGCTTTTGGGACGCGTAGGTTGGATTTTTGGAACGTATTTTGAAAAAATGCTGTTGCTTTTCAACACAGTAATGGCATAACACGCAAACACTATGACTGATATTCACAATGAAACACTTCACTGAACCGCGATAGTTTGTTCGAGGAACGCGAGACAAGCCACGGTATGCATTTTCTCACTCACCTTGTTGTTTATTAGCTATTTTATTGAAACAGTTTTGAAAAACTTCATATAAATGCATAGGCTCGTCATCGCTCGTCGCCATTTTGGATTCTACTGTCCAAATAAAGCATAGACATGTAGAGCAGAATTAAATGACTGACTGTTCGAAAACTATGCAATAATACTAATGACAAATCCTTTTTTAAATTGTTTTAAGTTTTCTATTATTTAAATTGCTTTGCAAGTATTTAATATTTTTTTGCATTACCAGTCTTTTACGGCGCATCAATCTCTGTATTTTGTTTGCAAAGTATTGGTAATCAGTTCGATAGAATAGGTACACTCGACGCCATTTACGGTCGACCACTTTTCACCCTTGTTTTCTTAGCAATAAGGGCGAAAAGTGGTCGACCGTAAATGGCATCGAGTGTACCTACATAATAAATGTAATAATTACATAAAAATCTCTTTCATGCTCAGCATACCAAGCACAAAAATCCTTAGTAATAAAAAAGCTTAAAAGAAGAAGCTTTTTAGAAATATTTTATTTTAATCAAAAAATGGATCGTGTGCTTCTGGATCGTGATTCGTGGGTAATTTTAGTTTTGCAGAGTGACCTTATTCTCATTTACTAATTTGCCATAGACAAACATGTATTACTATTTGAGTACTATTTTGTGTTGTTTGTAAATTAATCTATTTGTAATACCGACTCGACTAAATTTATTGAATAATAACTCTTTAAAACTTCAATGAAACTTTCAGTTTGAAACTTAACAAGGCAGTTTATAATAAGGCAGTTTTGTATTAAAATTGAATTCAATCAAAAAAGGAGAGAATTTCTTCTAAGAGCATTTTCTACAACAAAACAACTCATAATTTCTGGTAACTAACTACTAACTACTTTTGCTAATTAATAACTAATAATTTATTGAATATAGATCTGTATTTAAAATTCACTTAGATTCTATCGATTTATTTATTGGCCAGCTATTCCAATTAGTAACAGACTCGACTAAAATCAACATAGTATGAAAAAGCAAGTACGGCAACACTAGAGTCATTTTTTTTCTCTGCGAAAATTGAGTTTGACGTGAGAGCCTACAAAATTTTCGAGTGCACTTCATAGAAAAAAACACTCAATACCCATCTACATGTAACATGTTCTCATTGAATTCTATAAACACCCAAAACCAGGTAAACAAGCGTCAGTAATATTCAATCGTGGTAAAACAATCAAACCTTGTGTGAAAATGAAAACTGTTTTGTCACTAAGTATAACCTTTTGTCATTGCAGATTTTAGTTAGTTTTAGCCAGTTATCTTCAAGATACTCTGTTTTCCGTCATCGTAAGCAAAACAGCGGGAGAAATAAACATGTGAGGGGACAAGAGAGTGCGGCAGCAGTACATGACGCAATAGTTTGCCCAGAAAGTCTTGAAGAAACTATCAGGAATTTTGATAAGAATGTCTTAAGGTATGAATACATCTATACTTTTGCTTGAGTGAAAAATTTTTAGATTTTGTTTGTGGAATTTGAATTGCTAACATTCTGTCAGTCAACACAATTATTCACAGATTATAGATACATTAACATTCCTTAATTTCATGATGAGGCTTCTAAATGGATTATTTTAGAAGTATATTGATACAGTAAAAACAAGGATATGCACACTATTATGTAAGAAAGGTTATATTATTAGTGTTAACACAATGTTTCTTTTGCGATGCTTGCAATGTAAACAAAGTCTATTGTTAGGTGTGTTCCCAATTTACAACACTGAATATAAACAGTTGTTACATGAAGAAACTAATTTGAAAATTGGAAAAGTATGGTTTGAAATAAAGAGAAAGACTTATTATTAAATGATAAATGATATTTATTTTGTAAATAGGTTACTAATAACACTTTTACAAGTCAGTTGAGTTTTTCTTTTATAACTAGATGAGGTTGGTGTTTCCTATATGACTACCTTTGAGAAGAAACACCGAAACAAACTCGAAGGTTGATGTCTCTTTTAAAGTCCAGACAAATAAGATAAATTGTGTAAGAACCATGCAGGTATTAATCCTACAAATATTATAAATGTGAAAGTTTGTGAGGATGTATGGATGTATGTATGGATGTTTGTTACTCTTTCACGCAAAAACTACTGAACGGATTTTGATGAAACTTTACAGTAATATAGCTTATACATCAGAATAACACATAGGCTACTTTTTATCCCGAAAAACGCGGGCGAAGCCGCGGGCGGAAGCTAGTTATTATATAAAACTGTGTACCTACCTAATAGAAACTAGGGGTATTTGTTATATAAGCTAAGCAATTAATATGACACACTGAGGTTCAGAAAGAGATTAACAGCTAGTTTTGGCTTCATAGAGCATGTCTCTCGCTGAGTTGCAGAAAAGGCCCTTAAGTTTTAAAGGAGACTGTAACGAAGGAAATTGTATGGTTAATGCCCCCATTAAAATTTAATTATCTTTCTGCAACTGACTGTCTGTCATATATATACTTATGTGACATTTTGTTGCAGACTTGTCAGTCACGGATAACTTTAATAGTAGCTAATAATAATAATAATATTTCTTCATTCATTGTTACAAAGATGACCTTAATTATTGCTGCATAATTTATCTGTCTTATGCTGAGTTGCAGAAAAGGTCATTAAGTTTTAAAGGAGATTTTAACTATGATATACTTTAAGAAATTGTATGGTTAATGCCTCCTTTAAAATTTAATTATCTTTCTGCAACCGACCATTAGTTATCAGTCTCTTTGGACACATTATGCAGGTCCCCAAATTATGCAGACCTGTAACTTGAGGAAACAAGCTATATTATTTTATTTTAAAATTATAGCATGCATAGGCTGTTATTTATTTCATTACCTAAGTCTGCTGTCTGTTCTACAATAACATACAACATTTTATTTTGGGTGATATTGAATTAGGCCATACATGTTGTCCTAGGTGAACGAACCCACGCGAGCGTGACGCGTTGCGGCGCGAAAATATCAAACAGTCGCAATGCTTGAAGTGGCCTACGTTACCGAACGCACGCGAACGCGGTCAGTTGGTTTGATATTTTCGGGCGAATTTGACGCGGTTTTGGGTAAGCCGGGGCGCACACCAGACATATGTCATCATCATCAGCCCGTATTAGTCCACAGCTGGACATAGGCCTCTCCAATTGCACGCCATTTAACTCGATCCTCGGCCACTCTCATCCAGCTGCCACCAGCCACTCTAGAAAGATCGTCGCTCCACCTAGCCTGAGGGCGCCTTACCCTACGTTTGCCGATTCGCGGTCTCCACTCGAGAACACGTCTACTCCAACGGTCGTCGGTTCTACGACTGATATGGCCGGCCCATTGCCACTTCAGATAGCTTATTCTGTAGGCTATGTCAACTACCTTTGATCTTTGTCGGATCACCTCGTTCCGAAGTCGGTCTCTCAGAGAAACCCCAAGCATAGCCCTTTTCATAGCTCTCTGAGCGACTTTGAATTGATGGACATATGTATCCTACGATAATTTTGGCGCCACGCACGCACGCACACCAAGGACACATTTGTAGCGGGTGCCATTACTCCTTTAGTGTCCGGTGTCTCCTTGTTGTGCGTGCATGCGCGCAGATATACAGGGGCGTTAAATATGTCGCGTTTCAAATGTGGCACCAAAATTACCGTAATACAAGTGTACGTCTGGGGGGTGATTATCGCGGGTTCGATATTGATATCGAATTCGATATATGTATATTGCAACAACTGTCAAAATCCCTACCATTTTGACATTTGTTGCGATATATATCGAATTCGATATCAATATATCACCCGCGAGAATCACCCCCGCAGGGCTAACATGCGCGCCGCGACAAAATTTGTCGACTGTTTTGTCTCGCTCTTACTCGTGCGAATACGAGACAAATGCACGATAAAAGCGTCGACAAAATTTTGTCGCGGTGCGCATGTTAGGCGCTCTGAGGCCCTAGACAAGTTGCTTTTCTGTTATCGTTCACGCCAAACGACAAGCACAAAATGTATGGCAATGACATTAGCTGCGGAAAAGTCACGTGACTCACAAATGTCACTTCCATACATTTTATCCGTAGCGTTTGACGCTAACGCCAACAGAAAAGTAACTTGTCTAGGGCCTCTGGTATGCGGTCCGGCGGCGTCGTGCCGCTACGCGTATGATATGATCGCCCCGCGCCTGCATTCGCGTGTGTTCGCTCACCTAGGACTATGCGTTACTCTAAACTTAAAGTTTAATTAAATATTAGACTAATAACATCAATAATTTATTACTATTTATATAAGTTTAGTTACTAAACTTATATTTAAAACAAATATAAGTTTAGTAATAGGGCAAAGGGTATTGACCTGTTCTGACTGTAGGCTACTTTTAATCCATTTTCATGCAGAGGAAGTTGAGGGCAACAGCAAATTAATTATATTAATTAAATAGGTACCTTACAATATTATTTTATCTCATGGCCCTTATAACTTTAGAAATGATTATAAAATGATATAGTCTATTACTTATTTACTTTTTAGAATCTACTTACATTTAATTATTGTTTACAAAGATGTTAAGTCTACATTTAATAGTAATGTGTAAAGATGACATTTCACTAAGCCTATTTGACCAAAGATTCGCATTATTTAGATAATACAAAATAAACCTTATTCCATTCGACATAAGGTATATTTTGTTATGAAATATACAAAGGGTAATTTTAGTTATTCAAAATAAGAAAAGAGGTCATTGAACTCATCATTATGAAGTATTATGAACAACTTTTACAATATAAAAAAAGAAGCTGTTCATACATATTTTATGTTCACATAACAAAATATATGGAGCAACTGATTTTTTTTCGCGATTTCAGGGTTGGTCCCATAGTAAGTTGTTCATAATGATGAGTACAATGACCCCTTTTCGTATTTCAACTGACCAACATTATACCTCGTTTAATAGATTTCAAAACTCGATTGACGCGTTTGGATTTGAACTGGCGAACCGTGGCAATGCTCTGACCACTGAGCTACCGCGTCCCGCCTGCTCAAATATTTTTCTCAAAAAAAGTTTTTATTACCGTTCCAGTGAGATGAAAACCATAGAGCTCCGTACCCTGGCGTCAAGGGCGTGTGGGCCGCGGCTGCGGGAACTGGCCTCCGTCAGGAAGGTGTCCCATATCTCCGCAGACTCCTTCGATAAGAACAAGAATGGCTGGACGCAACTACCCACTGTCACCGTAGACTTCACTGGCAAGAGTACTAGGTACATGACAGTGGCGTGCCTACAGGGCAAGCCCGAGGGTATTTCGCGTAATTTTTCATGATTGTAAGTGTTTTTTATTGTACGCTACTCACATTCATGAAAAATTTAGAGATATACCGGGCCCTGTAGGCAAGCCACTGGGTACATGACATTAATCCAATTTCTATACTATTATAAAATTGTAAAAATCCTGTGTCTGTACATTGAAGATATTCCAGAAAAAACAGTCGGTATAGGGTACTGGGACGTAACCATACCCAAATTTTTTTTTTTTTGATTTTTTGTCTGTTTGTCTGTTTGTGCGCGCATCACGCAAAAAGTACTGAACGGATTTTGATGTGGTTTTCACAGTTCGATAGCTTAGGGTCCAAATTAAAATCTAAGCTACGTTTTATCTGATTCCGCCGAAAAAAACCAGAGATACAGCTTGACCTATTGGTAGTACTAGCCACCCTACACTACGGAGGTCATTTAAACTGGTCAGTTCTTTGTAGTCCACGCGGACGGAGTCGCGGGCAAAAGTCTAGTAGTATTATAAATGCGAAAGTTTGGATGGATAGATGTTTGTTACTCAATCACCCCAGAACGGCTGAACGGATCTGTGCCCCTATCATGAGTTTTTTTGACGTATAGTTTCGTTAACGTAAGCATATTTTGAATTTAAAATACAGCAGTCCTGGAACATTTTGATAAAATTTTATACAATTTGCACACTTTAAAAAATACAGAGAAATTAATTAAGTATTTAATTTATATAAATATTGTGTAACAAACGTGTATTTTCAATTCAAAATATGCTTACGTTAACGATACTACACGTCAAAAAAACTCATGATCGGGGTACTGGATGTAATTTGGCACAATAGATTATAGTCTGGAATAGCAAAGGCTACTTTTTATCCCGAAAAACGCGGGCGAAGCCGCGGGCGGAAGTTAATAGTATAAATGCGAAAGTTTGTGAGGATGTGTGGATGTTTGTTACTCTTTCACGCAAAAACCACTGAATGAATTTTGATGAAACTTTACAGTAATATAGCTTATACATCAGAATATCACATCTGCTACGGCTTGTAGTGTAGAAGTTAATATGTACTAGATATCCGAATATATAGATCATGTATTCTTTAATTAAAGGGCAGTTCATATCCGTCATCCACGCGTTTCATTTGTCTCTTGAGCTGTCTCCCTTACATGGCGACCCTGCCAGGATTTTTTATCCTGGAAAACCACGGTGAAGCCGCGGGCGGAAGCTAGTACTTCATAAATTAAGATTCAAATTTATGTAGTTAAGGAAACTTGTTGTAGAAAGATTCCCAAGTAAGACTCACAAACCGACTCCAATTAACTACAAACTAATTAGGGTTATTCCCAACGGACCACGTGGGCGGTTTTTGAGACCTCTAAAAATAATAAAAATCACATAATAATAATAATAATCGGCCTATAATGTTCCCACTGCTGGGACACAGGCCTCCTTTCTATGAGAGGGAGTGGGCCGTAGTCCACCACGCGGGCCCAGTGCGGGTTGGTGGACGTCACATGTCTTCGAATTTTTTCGTTCGAATTCGAATTACCACTAATTAACCCACAAACCGGCTTCAATTAACCCACAAACTGTCCCCAGGTTCAGTTTCACAGACAACTTCGCGGGGCTGCTGGCCCGCAGCCTCGGAGACAGCACCTTCAAGTATGCTGTACAGGTCCGAGGGTTCAAGACTGAGCGGGGCATACACGCGGACCTGAAGCGTAACCCCAATATTATTAACAGACTGCGTAAGTCCTTCGGTCAGTATTATTTTAAAGGCTTGCGGTCGAAATATGACGTGTTAAATACCATCGCTGTTTCGTCTATACTAATAATATTATAAAGAGGAAAGATTTCTTTGTTTGTACCGAATAGCCTCCGAAACTACTGGACCGATTTTAAAAATTCTTTCACTAATAGAAAGCTACATTATCACTGAGTAACATAGGCTACTTTTTATCCCGAAAAAATGCACAGTTCCTGTGGAACACGTGGACGAAGTCGCGGGCGAAGTGCTAGTTAACAATAAGATGATTAAAAAAATCACCAATTGCGTAATCTATACTAATATTATTATAACGCTGCCTAACATGACCACGATAGAAATTGGTTTTGTCTACAGAAGAATAGACAAAGTGACAGATTGTAGAAACATTTCTACCGTTCTATGCAGTGGCGTGCCTACAGGGCAAGCCCGAGGGTATATCTCTAAATTTTTCATGTACATTCATGAAAAATTTAGAGATATACCCTCGGTGAGTGAGTAGCGTACAATACAAATCACTTAAAACCTTGAAAAATAACGCGAAATACCCTCGGGCTTGCCCTGTAGGCACGCCACTGGTTTTATGTATAAAGTGAAGAGAAGAAATGTTTTTATTCTTCAGTAGTCAGAATTCAGATAAACCAAGCACGGGTCGCCGCGTGCTCGGGCAGAAGAGATAACGATTTGATAGAAAGAACTTTGTCTATTCTTTGGTAGAATAGAGATAGAATCGGTCATGTTAAGCCAGCTGGTGTATATCAACTTTCTCCCCAGGACTAGGCACCCAGGATCCAATAGAGAAGCAGCAATGCCCCGAAGTGGCTCCGCGTCTAGAGAAGCTCCTGAACGAAGACTCGTCGCATCTCACGCACCAGCAGAAGGACAAGATCAAGATCGCTTTCGCCGAAGGTTATCTAGCAGGTGAGATGGTTGCCAGCTTTTATAACCGACTTCAAAAAAGGAGGTTCTGTATTCGTCCCGTATGTATGTATGTATGTAAGTATGTATGTATGTATGTTTGTATGTGCGCGATTTTCTCAAAAACTACTGATTCGATTTGGATGGGGTTTTCACTAACGTAATCTACATACTTTCAGGAAGGTTTTAGTATATAATACATTATGTAATCATTCCTATGTACAAAGTTATATGCATAAATGTACACACTCCGTAGAAGATTTAGGGCGGGTTGCTTCAAACCATCTGTATCCGTAAGTCAGTACGTAATCGTTAAGTCAGTATGAAATTCTCGTACAAGCCGCCATATTTGACGGTTACAGATACGTAACTGTAAGATGAAGCAACCCGCCCTTACTGTTGAACGAATTCGTGAAAGTAATCTAACACGGGATAAAGAACTAAAAAGGGAAAAATAAAAAACTTTTTTAACAAAAAATAACCGACTTCAAAAATCCACTACAAAGAAAATAATAATTTTGATTTCGGAAGTCGGTGGCAAAAAAAAGCAAACAAAAACCAAAGCCACCGACTTCCGAAATCAAAATTATTATTTTCTTTGTAGTGGATTTTTGAAGTCGGTTATTTTTTGTTAAAAAAGTTATTTTTATACGATTGACAGCGTAAAAAAATTAAAAAAATCCGGCGAAGTTCCGAGTCGTACTCGCACACTGAGGCTTCCGTGCTTTCCTCAGACGTATAAAAACATGATGGCATAATAGCGCCATCTATGAGAATATAGTTTCATAGATGGCGCTTAACACAACAGACGGACAACAAAGTGATCTTATAAGTTATAATAAAACAAGTTTAAACGGATTAATCGCGTCTATTACAGAGTTTTCCTGACGTTTCGAACACTTTGCAGCGTTCGTGGTCGCAGGACGACTGAGGTGGTAGGCGTCATGACAGCTAATTTATAGAAGAATTATTCTCAATCTACCCGCACAATCGATTCAATCGATATTATTCGAATCGTACTCGTTTCGATGCACACAATAATCGCTCACGGTGTCTCGATGTTTTGTAGTCCGGTGTGAAGTTTGGGACTTGATTATTTTAAGAACTGGATTCCAAACAGGTGGTAATTGCCAACCATCCTCTCTATTGAAATTAGGATGTTTTTTAATTTCAATAGCCTCGCGAAGCATTCTAGGTACATATCGGTTCTCCTTTGCGAGGATTTGAGGTTGATCAAAACGTAGGAAATGGTTGGGTTTGCCTAGGGCATGCTCACACACTGCAGACTTTGTAGAGCGCACGTTTTTGACGTCAGCTATGTGTTCTTTAACTCTAGTGGCTATACTGCGCTTTGTTTGCCCTATGTATGATAGCCCACAATCACAGTCAATCTTATAGACCCCTGCATCTTGTAAAGGAATATGACACTTCACAGGTCTAAGAAATTGGCTAATCTTTCTATGTGGCTTGAAGTAGGTTTTTATAGAAGCACGCTTCAAGATATGACTAATTTTGTCAGTGACCCCTCTTATAAAGGGTAGAACAGCAGGTCGACGATCAACTGAGGTGGGCTTCGGGCGGCTTTTGCGACGGGGATGTGGAGCACGTAAATTGTTCTGTTTCAGAACTTGCTTCACATGATGAAGTTCCCCTGCCAGATGGTTGGCGTCGCAGATGCCATGTGCTCTCTGTAACAAAGATTTAGCCACAGTAGAAAATAACAAGTCCTTAGCCTTCCTTGATATACGACTTATTCATAATCCCGATCATTCTGTTAGTCATACAGTGTACAGAAAGCCTACCCATACAGATAGGTACCTTAACGGTGAATCTCACCACCATCCTAGTCAGTTAGCTACTGTGGCTAAATCTTTGTTACAGAGAGCACATGGCATCTGCGACGCCAACCATCTGGCAGGGGAACTTCATCATGTGAAGCAAGTTCTGAAACAGAACAATTTACGTGCTCCACATCCCCGTCGCAAAAGCCGCCCGAAGCCCATCTCAGTTGATCGTCGACCTGCTGTTCTACCCTTTATAAGAGGGGTCACTGACAAAATTAGTCATATCTTGAAGCGTGCTTCTATAAAAACCTACTTCAAGCCACATAGAAAGATTAGCCAATTTCTTAGACCTGTGAAGTGTCATATTCCTTTACAAGATGCAGGGGTCTATAAGATTGACTGTGATTGTGGGCTATCATACATAGGGCAAACAAAGCGCAGTATAGCCACTAGAGTTAAAGAACACATAGCTGACGTCAAAAACGTGCGCTCTACAAAGTCTGCAGTGTGTGAGCATGCCCTAGGCAAACCCAACCATTTCCTACGTTTTGATCAACCTCAAATCCTCGCAAAGGAGAACCGATATGTACCTAGAATGCTTCGCGAGGCTATTGAAATTAAAAAACATCCTAATTTCAATAGAGAGGATGGTTGGCAATTACCACCTGTTTGGAATCCAGTTCTTAAAATAATCAAGTCCCAAACTTCACACCGGACTACAAAACATCGAGACACCGTGAGCGATTATTGTGTGCATCGAAACGAGTACGATTCGAATAATATCGATTGAATCGATTGTGCGGGTAGATTGAGAATAATTTTTCTATAAATTAGCTGTCATGACGCCTACCACCTCAGTCGTCCTGCGACCACGAACGCTGCAAAGTGTTCGAAACGTCAGGAAAACTCTGTAATAGACGCGATTAATCCGTTTAAACTTGTTTTATTATAATGTGTAATAATCGCGAAAACCTAAGACATTATTATGTGATCTTATAAGGGTTCCGTTTTTTCTTTTGAGGTACGGAACCCTAAAAACCACCGAAGTTCGAGTCGTACTCGCGCACAGAGGGATCCGGATCGTCCTTGGACATTTCAAAGTAAAAAAAACCGGACCCCATAACTAAGTTTGTTTGTAAATTAATTTTGATGATTTCTTTCAACCCCACTTCAAAATTTCGAACCCCCACTTCGGCACCATTTGCAATGAAAATAAAAGTATTTTTTAACTTCTATCATTTTTAATAAAAGTGAGTAAAGTATTCTTTATAATATAACTGTTCCAAATTTCAAGCCCATAGCATTAGTAGTTGCTGAAATAAGCAGCCGACAGACAGAAGAAGTCGGTCAGTCTTCTCGTGACCATGGCCAATGCAACTTCATCGAAACGTCGACATTAGTCAAAAATTCAAAATTCTGCTATTTTGATTACGTTTTGTGCTTGTGTACAATTCGCGAAAGTTTAAAAACTAATTGTTTCCCTTACCCAGGTTCCCACCCCGACAACGTGCGCGGCACGAAGGCCTCCAAGTACCTGAAGCTAGTGCAGCAGCTGCTCACCATCGTGCTGTTCCTGGCCATCTTCGTGAGCCTCATGGCGTCCGTCAGCGGCACCGTGTTCAGGTAAGTGATGCCCAGCGCTGGGCATAATCTGCCCAATGACGGCTACAGAGTGATCTGTTGAAATACCTTATGAAATCAGGGGCCTATTTGATGTAACCACTCTGCACTCTACTCTTCACTTTTCAAATATTGCAGACTGTGGAGCGAAAGTGTTCCAAATTTCAATTTTCAGCCTGCAAAATGTGTGTACATAAAACATAATTCAGTTGAAAAGTTCGGAATTTGGAGTGCAGACTTGCAGAGTAGTTACATCAAATAGGCCCCAGGTGCCTTTAAAAGATTTTGTGGTTCGCTGTGTGATAAAATTATAAGAAAAAAAATAATAATAAAGAATAAAATTCATTTGGCACGAAAACAGGCAGATACAGACAAAATTCATAAAAAATAATAAAACAAACAATGAATGTCAGACCACTAGTGCCTGACACTGGTTTTCAACTGAACCCATTGTGACGTAATCGATGTAAACCAGTTTCAAATAGATTTATAATGGGTATATCTATATCTAGTGCTAATAATATAATACCTAAATTATTATATGTAATGCGATAAAATAAACAAGTATGTAAGGTTTTTCAAAAATGCATCCCTAAAAACTTTTTTAACAAAAAATAACCGACTTCAAAAATCCACTACAAAGAAAATAATAATTTTGATTTCGGAAGTCGGTGGTTTTGGTTTTTGTTCGCTTTTTTTTGCCACCGACTTCCGAAACCAAAATTATTATTTTCTTTGTAGTGGATTTTTGAAGTCGGTTATTTTTTGTTAAAAAAGTTTTTTATTTTTCCCTTTTTAGTCTTTATCCCGTGTTAGATTACTTTCACGAATTCGTTCAACAGTAAATCTTCTACGGAGTGTGTACATTTATGCATATAACTTCGTACATAGGAATGATTACATAATGTATTATATACTAAAACCTTCCTGAAAGTATGTAGATTACGTTTGTGAAAACCCCATCCAAATCGAATCAGTAGTTTTTGAGAAAATCGCGCACATACAAACATACATACTTACATACATACATACGGGACGAATACAGAACCTCCTTTTTTGAAGTCGGTTAAAAATGTGGTTCTGTGCGAGGGAAAGAGGTGACTAAATATGACACCCTCTTGAGAAACTTTGCTTCAATAATAGTTTATTATCATGGTTAATTTCCAGAATCCAGCTGGGCAACCAAGTGGAGGTGGACCCGGAGGACATCTCCGTCACCTTCGACGACGTGAAGGGCGCCGACGAGGCCAAACAGGAGCTCAAGGATGTCGTGAGTACCCCTAGTAGTGAAGCAGTCATGCTAGCGAAGGAGGCGGCGGGACGGGAGAGGGAGAGATTCTCCCGTCCAAGCCGCCGCGGTAGACGCTCCGGGCGTCGGGAGCCGCGTGACGACTCCCGGCCACCGTAGGCGCGGGCCTGCGGGCGGGGAGTCATGGGGAGCTCACCGGCCGAGCAGGACCAGGCCCGTGCCGAGCGTGTTCCACGCGCGCCTCAAGGAGATGTCAGCATCAGAGAGGGGCCCCACTAGGGCCCAAGCCTGCCGGGAAACCGGGATTGTCCGGAAGGGATACCGCTGACCCGGACAAAAGGGCTAAGGAAGGAACACGGGTGGGTTTTAGTCAGTAAGAGTCTGACACTCCCTTCCGCTCCGCCCAGAGCGGGAGGGGTCATTTGATGATTTCCCATTCTTAAAAAAAAAAAACCCTATGTCTTACATTAGACTTACTGCAATCAATCGCTTAATCGCTTAATATGGTACCATGGAGGTGGTCTAATGATGGAGCAGGGAGGTGGCTATAGGAACTCCCCAACTATTTAACATAACTCCGTCGTGTTTGGACTAGTTAGATTTGTCTTGACAAGTACTGTAGACCTAGATGATGTCCAGGGTCTCATGATGGAGCTGAGAAGTGGTCATTATAAAAGATTGTTTAAAAAAAATAATTTCCCCGCGACTTCGGCTGTGTGAAAATGGGTGAAAAGTAGCTTACAGTACTCCCAAATTAATAATGCGCATGAAGATCTTCGTTAATTGTTGTATTCCCGGAAACACCGAATCATTGAATCGTAAGAGCCCTAAATTATGCATGAAGAAAATGCACTTAACCACTCTATATACTTTTTTTCTCTATATACTTTTTTATTTCCGGGAATACGACAATTAACGAAGATCTGAATGCGCATTATTAATTTGGGAGTACTGTATGTGTTTTTCCTTAGGCCAGGGCCCAGGCTTCCTCTTTGGCATCATCTAAATTTCATCCAAATCCGTCCAGCCGTTTCAGCGTGAAGAAGTAACAGACATACACACACACACACACACACTCCCAAACTTTGTCTGTTTTTAGGGTTCCGTACCTCAAAAGTAAAAACGGAACCCTTATAGGATCACTTTGTTGTCCGCCGTCAGTCACCGGACCATAAGTGGCGCCATTGGAAGTATGCAGTAGCGCCATCTATGATCATATTTCGGAACCCTTAGGGCGCGAGGCATACTCGCACTTGTCTGGTTTTTTTTTATTTAGCAGTAAACTTTTATCTATGTTCCTGTTTATCCAAACAAATTATTTCATTCTCCAGGTGGAATTCCTGAAATCCCCTGAGAAGTTCTCTACCCTGGGCGGCAAGTTGCCCAAGGGGGTGCTCCTAGTAGGTCCGCCGGGTACCGGCAAGACATTGCTGGCGCGGGCCGTGGCCGGGGAGGCGCGGGTGCCCTTCTTCCACGCCGCGGGACCGGAGTTCGACGAGATCCTCGTCGGCCAGGGGGCCAGGAGAGTGCGCGATCTGTTCAGTGAGTTTATTTGTATCTAGTTATGAGAGATGAGACCCTGGGCAGGCCTCAACAATCCAGCCGGTGTCAAGTTACTACTACATAAATTAACCCTACCTATTCCCAGATAAAAAATGTACAGAAATAGTCCACAATATAGAAGCATTCAAATATTATAATAAGTTACCTAATAGTATTATAAGTACAAATAGCAATAATATTTTTAAATTTATGCTACTGGAAAAAAGTTATTATTCTATAAAAGAATTCATGGAAGATAAGTGATAGAAAATACTACTTAACTGTATAATTAGATTAATAAATGTGAACACTAATAATAATTATTTAAATAGATAAGATTATAATGTATACTTAAACATAAAATATACAGAATAGAACATAATACCTACAATTGTAATGTAAAACTATAAGGCATCACCTTTTCTGTTGCAACACCCTAGCAGGGTCATGTACTCATATTAGAATAAGTAGTCATACTTTAGTCTATAAATTGTGTGTACATTATGCAATAAATAAATAAATAAATTACTATGCGATCGCGATAAGAATAGGAATGTCAATGACCTCGAAATGTCAACTATCACTTGAAAAGTAATTGTTACAAAGAAAATTAATGTGCGAATCAATAACGTTTTTTTTTCTCTGTATTTAACTGAGTCTTTGATTTGTCCAATCTATTGTAATAGATTTTTTAATACAAAACAGCTCAATTTTCAATACAAAACGTCACAATATGGCTCAAGGTTAATCCTATTTCTATTTTGATCGCATAGTACAAACAATTATACGCCATAGTAGTATAGGAGTAAGAGTAAAAAAAACCCGACTGCCAAAAAACAACTAAAAAGTTCAAAACAAGAGCACTTTTCAAGCAGTCTGATGCAGTTGGTGGCAATTATTTGTGTTAAATCTTAGATTTTATGCCACCAACTGCATCAGACTGCTTGAAAAGTGCTCTTGTTTTGAACTTTTTAGTTGTTTTTTGGCAGTCGGGTTTTTTTAATTTTTAATTTACTATTTTTATTTTTCACTTTTTAGTTTTTAATGTATGTTTTCGTAATCTTCTTTTTTGTTTGTATATCGTTAATACTTGAAATAAAAACATATCAATAAGTAAGAATTAGCGAGAATGATTGCTTTGTTAAACAACTTTAAATCGATATATATCCTAAACTATTACTTAAAATGAAAAATGATAAAAAGAACCTAAAAATGATTTTAAAATACCTATTCAACGACACCCCACTTGACATAGTTCATCAACTTTTTTTTTTTTTCATTTTGACAATATGGCGTCTGGTTGTCGCTGTGGTGAATTTTGATTACTGTTATGTCTTTAGTGACACTCGCAAGGTTAAGACGAATCGATTGACGTAAGAATTATCAAAATCGGCTTACGCATTTGGTCTCTAGAACGCCACATAGAAACAAACATACATACATACATACATAGACTGATAAACACATTACCCTCCTTTGCGTCCCGCAGTCGGGTAAAAATGAACGTAGCCATACGTAGCCATAAGCTAATAATGTATCACGTGTGTCTAGTAGTAGAGAACGCAACATTTATAGTTCCTGTAGAAACACTGGTGCCAAAGTGACACAGCAGCACTTATCATTGACTTAGCCGTTTGATCAGATAAAATCAAAATTCAATGTGCCGTCCAGTGTTTGAACTATTATTGCAAATTATTCTCTCCGATGCCTGCTCATGCCCCAACTGAATTCCAAAAGTGTACCAACCACACAAATCTACACGAGCTTTCAATATTATTGTCCAAAATAACTGTGACATAAACAACAGTTTTATATACATTTTGTTTACAGAGGCGGCCAAGGAGCGAGCTCCGTGCGTGATATTCATCGACGAGATCGACTCCGTGGGCGCCAAGCGGACCAACAGCGTGCTGCACCCCTACGCCAACCAGGTGCGGCCCAGCGGGGCTGGGGCCCTACACAAGTTGCTTTACTGTTAGCGTTCACGCCAAACGCTACATCCAAAATGTATGGCAATGACATTACCTGCGGAAAAATCACGTGACTCACAAATGTCAATTCCGTACATTTTGTCCGTAGCGTTTGGCGTGAACGCTAACAGAGGCCCTAGACAAGTTACTTTTCTGTTAGCGTTAGCGTCAAACGCTACGGATAAAATGTATGGAAATGACATTTGAGAGTCACGTGACTTTTCCGCAGGTAATGTCATTGCCATACATTTTGTGCTTATCGTTTGGCGTGAACGCTAACAGAAAAGCAACTTGTCTAGAGCCTCAGAAAAACAACTTGTCTAGGGCCTCTGTTCGCGTTCACGCCAAACGATAAGCACAAAATGTATGGCAGTGACATTAGAGCATGAGCACTCCGGATCCAAACCTAAATTTAGGCTAAGATAAATTTCATTTCATATTATTATTAATTGTTAACATTAATTATTTATTTAATTTTAATTATAATTACTCGTGACATGTTTATTTAGTGTACATTGCAAATAATTAGCTTAGGGTCCAACTTAAAATCTAAGCCACGTTTCATCTGATTCCGCTGAAAAACACCATAGATACAGCTTGACCTCTTGGTAGTACTAGCGACCCTACACTACGGAGGTCATTTAAACTGGTCATTTCATTGTAGTCCACGCGGACGGAGTCGCGGGCAAAAGTCTAGTACGTTATAAGCGTGTCTACGTGATTTAAAATTGTAAAATTATTTGCACAAAGTACTTTTTTTTTTCTGTTTTAATTATATTATTAGCATGGTCATCATTATTAGACATGACAACCACAATATTTGCACACCAGTCATCTGGTAGAGTATGATGAAACTTGAAAGATTACGTTTGTCAACTTATTATACTTGTATTCTTGCAAATAAATAATTCTTAGGCCATGTTGTTTCATCTTACAGTTACGTATCTGTAACCATCAAATATGGCGGCTTGTACGACAATAGGGATGTTAACTACTTTTTTTTTATTGTGAATCTGTAAACTATTTGAAAAAAGACAATTAATACCAAAAAAAACCCATGAAACAACTACAAAATTGGCAAAGTTATAAGCGTTTTAAAATGATTTGCTAGACACGGACGTCACTACCTACTAGTGACGTAACACCACCTACGTCCGCTTGCGCGACAAAGACGGAGCGATACTCCCTCCAAAAACTTTAAAAGCGTCTATGTTTTCCATTTTGTGATAAATTATTATATTTGCTTTTACTTTTTTGCTGTGCCTATTCCTTCTTTGAAATAAAATAATTTATTTGTACTTTTTTAATAGTAGGACACTACCGTATTTCATACTGACTTAACGATTACGTACTGACTTACGAATACAGATGGTTTGAAGCAACCCGCCCTTATTCTTACGTGCGGACGGGCTCCGTGGGGTCGCGACGGTCCACCAGGCGCGGAGACCGAATTATTAAATTATTATTTACGCAGTGTCGCTAGTTCAACACATACAGCATGTAACAAAAACCCTGTTGGTCCTCAAAAGGCGTTATTGTACCCATCATTATGAACAACTTTTACTATGGGACCAACGCTGAAATCGCGTAAAAAAAATCAGCTGTTCCATACATTTATGATCACATAACTCAACAAAATGTATGGAACAGCTGATTTTTTTTTCGCGATTTCAGAGTTGGTTCCATAGTAAAAGTTGTTCATATTATGAGTACAATGACTCCTTTTCGTATTTCCACTGTCTAACCTGCCACCCTGTATGACGTCGTAAAATTGTTTGCAATAAAAGTAACGACGCTACTCAATTTTGTTGAACAGCGTGCCTTTTGTTGCAGACCATCAACCAGCTGCTATCGGAGATGGACGGCTTCCATCAGAACGAGGGTGTGATCGTCCTAGGAGCCACCAACAGACGCGACGACCTCGACCAGGCGCTGCTCAGGCCGGGCCGGTTTGACGTGGAGGTACCTACGCCATATACCATGAAATAGTGAAAAAAAAATCAGCTGTTCCATACATTTTGATGAGTTATGTGAACATAAATGTATGGAACAGCTGATTTTTGTTTCGGGATTTCAGGATTGGTCCCATAGTAAAAGTTGTTCATAATGATGAGTACAATGACCCCTTAAAATATTTCCACTGTTTAACCTGCCACCCTGTATGTACGATGTACAGCTATAGCTGGGCAATCCACACGGGTTTTTTTCGTAAACACACCCATAAACACCCAAAATCCGGGTGTTTATCGGGTGTTTACCAAAAACACTCGGTGAATTGCTCATCTATGCCACAGCCAGTGGTGTGCCTAGAGGGCAAGACTGACGGATTTTTTTTTTTCATGAATTTAAGTGAGTTAATGTTTTTATTAAAGCAATACGTACAATGTATAGGATTATAAAACATTTATATTGATGGAAAATGAATATAAAAACTCTGAAACGAAAAAAATGCGTCGGGCTTCGCCTCTAGATACGCCACTGGGTAGGCCCCCCACAAGGTAGGCTAACTAAACTGTAATAATGTCTTAGGTTTTCGCGATTATTACACATTATAATAAAACAAGTTTAAACGGATTAAATCGCGTATATTACAGATTTTTACAGAGTTTTCCTGACGTTTCGAACGCTGCTGTATAAATCTGTAATATACGCGATTTAATCCGTTTAAACTTGTTTTATTATAACTAAACTGTGTTGCTACGCAGGCAGAAAAACGGACCTTTGAGCGTACTTCAGGGATATCCAGCTTTTTGCCATTTACCCAGTTCTATTTTTAGTTCTTATGAAAATCGTTATCGCTTAATCGCAATACTAATACAATAAGTGTCGCAGGTGAACGTGCCTACCCCAGACTACGTGGGCCGCCGGGAGATCCTAGAGCTGTACTTGGCCCGTGTACGAGCCAACACCGACGTGGACTGTGACGTGTTGGCGCGAGGAACTACTGGCTTCACCGGGGCCGACCTCGAGAGTATGGTCAACCAGGCCGCGCTCAAGTAATGTAGCTTTTTTAGTTATTTATTTTGTAGCGACAGCGACATCTGCCGACAACTTATTTATACTTAATTTTTTAAATGACAAATTATGATTTATATTAACTATCTCTGACATAACTATCTTTGAATTGAAATACATTTTATGATTTATTTTAACTATCTCTGACATAACTATTTTAGAATTGATATACACTTACTGACATTTTATATAATTATTGGCCACTGACATTTTCAACACTATCTCAACTATAATTTTCTATTTTATAAATTTTAAACTTAAAATAATATTTGTATACCAACATAATTGGTAGAACATAGAGACCAGACATGTATATTTTAAGACCTTTTATGTATACCTATGTTCACAAATAAATATTGATTTGATTTGATTTGATTAACTTCGCAGACTACCTACATAGCTAGACAGCTAACAGTGACAACGACAGCTAACCAGCAGAGCGATTCTGTAACCATCTCACCGTGAAAACTTAGATGAAGTGAGCGTGGAGTGAGCTGTCAATAGTGTCAATTCCTAGCAAAAACAAACTCACTTCACCTAAGTTTTCACGGTAAGATTTTTACAGAATCAACCGGCTGAGTCGGTCGGAGGGGGGATCATGACTCCCCCCAAAATCGTACAAAAATGCGCCGAACATGGTAATTCACAGTATAGAACGTCAGCATTTATTGGTATGCCCCCCCCCCCCCCCCCCCAGTCTTCGACTGCTGTATGACCCCCCCCAAAATCGTCGGCTGCTAAGTGACAACTTATCAGATGAGATTTCACAACATTACGTCTGACGTCAGAAATCCTACATCACGCAATAAGAGTTTTCGGCGCTATTAGGAAACCCAACATCAACTATTGGGGTAGTGGCCCGCTAGACTATACCACCCGGTCTGGTAGGAGGACCCTCCCTTTTCAATGAAGGGACATTCCAACTCGTGTCTCCATTCTCCAAACTGGTGATGTCAGACTACGTAGGCCGCCGGGAGATCTTAGAACTGTACTTGGCCCGTGTACGAGCTAACACCGACGTGGACTGTGACGTGTTAGCGCGCGGGACCACCGGCTTCACCGGGGCCGACCTCGAGAGTATGGTCAACCAGGCCGCGCTCAAGTAATGTCATCTGCCTAGCCTTTTCCCAAATTATATTGGGGTCGGCTTCCAGTCTAACTAGTTTCGGCTGAATATCAATATTTTACGAGGAGCGACTGCCATCTGACCTCCACAACCCAATTAATGGGTAATACCGGTATTCGAATGTTAGACCAGCTGTCAGACTTTTAGGTCTTCTGACTACCCGTAACGATTGTCAAAGATATTCCTATGACAACCGGGGCCGACTGCTTAACGTGCTCTCCGAGGTACGGTGGGGTCTCGATGTGTAAAAAACGGTCACCCATCCAAGGACTGACCGCGGCAAGCGCAGCTTAACCTCGCAGATCGATCGATCAGCGCGGCTGTCATTTAGCCACGAGCCCCCCAAGTAATGTAGCCTTATATAATGACTAGCTGTTTCCCGCAGTTTCACCCTTGTTGCTCGGCTCCTAAGGGTCATAGCGCGTTGTTAAACAGCCTATACTATTCTTCAGGAATCTGGCTACCACGTACAAAAAGTATTTTTCATTTCTCATACTCGGAAAGTAGTGTTTGTTTGATCAGAGCAGCGGGTCGAAAACGATGCTTCCCTCCCTTGGGCGGGAAAGACTCATAGTAATTGCTTCCCTCCCTAGGGCGGGAATGAATTTTAAAAATAGAACTAAAATTGGTTATTTAGTCGGCTATAATTTTTTTTACATAATTAAGAAAAATATCGATTAAAAAAAAAATGCTGCGGTCTTGTGAGTGTATACGGCCAATGTGAATTAAAAAAAATACCTATTAAAGTGGGATGGCCCGCGGCGGTGACGCGGGCGGTGTGTTCCATACCTATTTGAAATTTAAATTAAAAATGACTATTTATGTATAATTTGGCGGAATACTAACTCTGTACCGAAATTATTTGATTAAAAATGAGTACAAGCGATTCTGAAATGTCGACCCCCAATTCCGTTAAAGAAAACTACTATTTTTTACTTTCCTTATATTTGAAATGAAAAGTAGAGTGTTTAACACGGGTGAAAGTCATCAATTCCCACTCGGACTATAGCCGCCCTCGCTTCGCTCGTGCGTCTAAATACCTCGTATGGGAATTGATTTCTTTCCACCCTTGTATAACAATCTACTATTTCCAATCCGACTGGTAGTTCCAGAGATTAGCGCGTTCAAACAAACAAACTCGTCAGTTTTATTATACAACGTTATTCTTAGTTAATGCAAAAGCCGAAAAGGGGTCATTGTACTCACCTTTATGAACAACTTTTACTATGGGGCCAACATTAAAATCGCGAAACAAAATCAGATGATTCATACATTTTGTCAATTTAGCAAGCATAAACATAATCAGCTTATAATATTCCCACTGCTGGGACACAGGCCTCCTCTGTGAGAGGGACGGTCCGCCAGAGGTCGCGGGTTCAAATCCCGCGACTTTCGATTTTTGAGAAATCTCTTAAATACCTTTTGATTAAGCATAAGCATAATCGGCCTATAATGTTCCCACTGCTGGGACACAGGCCTCCTCTGTGAGAGGGAGTGGGCCGTAGTCCACCACGCGGGCCCAGTGCGGGTTGGTGGACGTCACATGTCTTCGAATTTTTGGTTCTAGGACATGCCGGTTTCCTCACGATGTTTTCCTTCACCGTTAAAGCAAGTGATAATTAATTTCTAATACACACATGACTTCGAAAAGTCAGCGGTGCGTGCCTCGGGATCGAACTCGAACCATTCGCCGTGGAAGGCACATGGTTATACCACTAGGCTATCACTGCATATGAACAGTGATACCTTTTGATTGATGATTTTTAATTACAGGGCGGCGATAGACGGCGCGAAGACAGTCACCATGAGGTACTTCGAAGACGCGCGGGACAAAGTGCTGATGGGGCCCGAGCGACGCTCGCGACTTCCTGACGAGGAAGCCAACACCATCACCGCGTACCACGAGGGCGGACACGCCATCGTGGCCTACTTCACCAAGGTGGTTCTATAGCTTTAGTGATAGTTATGACCTATAATAATAAATAATAATATCAGCCCTGTTTATAAACTGTCCCACACACTCTCAGAATGAGAGGGGATAGGCCATAGTCCACCACACTGGCCAAGTGCGGGTTGGCAGACTTCACACACCTTCAAGAACTTTATGGAGAACTCTCAGGCATGCAGGTTTCCTCACGATGTCTTCCTTCACCGTTAAAGCAAGTGATAATTAATTTCTTATACGCACATGACTTCGAAAGTTCAGCGGTGCGTGCCTCGGGATCGAACTCGAACCATTCGCCGTGGAAGGCACATGGTTAAACCACTAGGCTATCACGGCTTCTATGGTTATAATTATGGCTTACGTGATTTGAGCGATTAATATAATGGCTTGAATAGTGACGGATGTTTTATGATGATTTCACTTTTCAGTAATGTCAATAATGATGAGATCGGTGATTTAACTATAGTGATAATAAATTGAGAGATGTTTCTGTTTTGAGTGATAATAATGACTCTAATGATGATGATATTTGTTATATTTTATTCGATCGTCTGTCGTAGCAGTGATAGCCTAGTGGTTTAACCATGTGCCTCCCACGGCGAATGGTTCGAGTTCGATTCCGAGGCACGCACCGCTGACTTATCGAAGTCTTGTGCGTATTAGACATTAATTATCACTTGCTTTAACGGTGAAGGAAAACATCGTGAGGAAACCGGCATGTCCTAGAACCAAAAATTCGAAGACATGTGACGTCCACCAACCCGCACTGGGCCCGCGTGGTGGACTACGGCCCACTCCCTCTCACAGAGGAGGCCTGTGTCCCAGCAGTGGGAACATTATAGGCCGATTATGCTATGATTATACATGATCGTCTGTCGCACTTCACAGACAAAATTGATTTCGACCTGAATGCGGCGGATTTTTCAAATGTGACAGATGCGAGGAATACTGATGTCATTAATGATGTTCATAAATATAATTTCTAAGATGATGAAATCAGTGATCATAACGATTATTTCTGGCATCATGATGACATAGAAAAAGCAACGATTTTAGTGATACAGATTAATTACTATAATGGGGATGATTTTTGTGAACTTATCTTAGAATACTTTTCGGACAGGACTCACACCCGCTCCACAAGGTGACCATAATCCCGCGCGGACCTTCATTGGGACACACCGCCTACATACCCGCCAAAGAAAGGTAATTATACCCAGAATACTACAGAAGGTTCACTCTGCAAACACAGTTAAATAAATAGCGACTCTTGCAACAACGTAATAAAGTTTAATTCAGCTCGCACAGCGCTGCGTGCACGCGCAGGTGGCCCACCTGGGGCTGCAGTCTCGACATGACAACGATCGCTTTAGGGCCGAAATCGGTCGCGATCTCAGATCATAGAAACAAGGAGATGTGCCAAGGCGCTATCGAGCTTGATGCCTGATCTTGAGCAAATTGCTCATATTAAAAACGTACGCGCTGGCGACGAACCGAACACGATCGATGGTATAAATACAGTGTTTTAGTTTAGTGCTAGTGTTGAGTGACGATTAACAGTGTTAGATTGAGGGTGTGCGGAATGTTCAATGCGTGGGAGATCTTTTTATTCACAAGGAGCGCTTAATTATGCGCGTAATTGTGTCGAAAAATGTACTAAAAGTGGCATCAGTTGTTCCCGTACTAATTTGCTATGATGGCATATCTCCTTATTTCTATGATCTGAGGTCGCGATCTATGAAAAAATCTATGGAAAAATAATAGCGACCGATTTCGGTCGTAAAGCGATCGCTATCTATGTCGAGACTGCAGGCCCTGATGGTAAGTGGTCACCGTCTATACGCGTTGCGTTGTCCATCTCAGGCCGGCCTCACTTTTCATACGAATTTGAGTCGTGCGAACACGTACGAACACGCACGAACGATCCCGAGTAATACGGTGTCTCGCACACTATGCGAACCAAAGCCGCGTCTCCTGCGACCTGTTTTCGTGTTCGACGAACAGTGAACAGTGAACGATAAAGGGGCGTGGTCTAGGTGTTTTGAGTGTTTTTATTCGTCAAAACACGTAGACCACGCCCCTTTATCGTTCACTGTTCACTGTTCGATGTACGTCGAACACGAAAACAGGGCGCAGGAGACGCGGCTTAATACACGCACGACTAGTTCGCGTGTGTCTCGCACACTCTATGTGCGAGACACCGTTCTCAGTGAAAAAATTGCAGTTATACAGCGTGGCGCTACAATGGTGACATTAATTTAATATATGTATACGGTTTTACATTTTCATTTTATAAATAAATTTTAATTCCATAAAACGTTATTATTTATTAATTTATTTCAAATTTTAGAAAATAGCATCTTGGAGCAACCCCTATCATGAGTTTTTTGACGTATAGTTTCGTTAACGTAAGCATATTTTGAATTTAAAATACAGCAGTCCTGGAACATTTAGATAAAATTTTATACAATTTGCACATTTTAAAAAATACAGAGAAATTAATTAAGTATTTAATTTATATAAATATTGTGTAACAAACGTGTATTTTCAATTCAAAATATGCTTACGTTAACGATACTACACGTCAAAGAAACTCATGATAGGGGTACTGTACTTAAAGAACTGTAGCCCAGCGGTCATTTGCCGGGGTCACGGATTCTAGCATCCTATCAATGAAATTAAAACGAATAAGCAATACTAATAAGATGAAACAAACGCAAAGAGTAGGCGTATTATTTAGTTGGTTCGAAAAAATTTTTTTTTCAATTTACGATTTTTTAGGGTTCCGTCCGTCCAAAATGGTAAAAAAGGAACCCTTATGGTGCGACTTCGTCTGTCTGTCTGTCTGTCTATCTGTCACACCTGCTTATTTCAGCAACTACTTATGCTATCGACTTGAAATTTGGAACAGTTATAAAGAATGCTTGTTCAACTTTATTGCAAATGAAAAAAGTCCAAAAATATTTTTATTTTCATTGCAAAAGGGGCCGGAGTGGGGGTCCGAAATTTCAAAGTGGGGTTACTAGGTCAAGTGACATATCATATGGGTTGATCTTAGCTTGATCTGCACATTTCAAAATATATTTTTATTTTATTTTATGTCTCACAGTTTTCGACATATAATGAAAAATGTCCAAAAAAATACCATTCTTATCTCCGAAGTTTGCGGGGCGAAAAATCTGAAATAATTAGAGTTGATAGGAATTGACCCAAATATGGCACCAAAAATAAAACGATGTTCCTAACTAGTACAGTTTTTTCAAAATCATCAAAATTCCTTCACAAACAAACTTAGTTATGCGGTCCGGATTTTTTCACTTTATACGTCCAAAAATGATACGGAACCCTCGGTGCGCGAGTACGACTCGCACTTGGCCGGTTTTTTTTACCTGTTTTATTGAATATGATTTATGGCCACTAACCCTATCTGTGTGTTAAATTAATGTCACCATGGTAGCGCCACACTGTATAGTATTTGTTGTATGTCAGATACCACGTGACGAAGCAGCAGCTGCTGGCGATGATGGACACTATGATGGGCGGCCGCGCCGCCGAGGAGCTGGTGTTCGGGCCAGAGAAGATCACGTCAGGTCAGGCACATGATTATACAGGGTGGCAGGTTGGACAGTGGAAATATTTTAAAGGGTCATTGTACTCATCATTATGAACATATAGTAGTCTTGAAGGTGTGTGCAGAGATAAATAAAAGTTCGTACACTTACACAGTGGAAGGCGAAAGTTTATTAAGTAGGTAATCACAGATATACAAGTCCACAGCACAATAAGAGTCAAGAGTACGAAGTAGAAATAAGGAGTAGACAGATTGAAGAAAGCATATGAACACAATAATAATATAGGCTGGCGTTAAGCGTTGTAATAACAATGATTTGAAAGCGTTAGCGTAGGCGCGTTAGCGGACCGATCGACACAGTGGTCGCGTGCAATGCGGTAAGCTGACTGGCGTAGTCTATGGACTGGCGGGCCGCCGGCGTAAACTGAGGCGCGGGCGCGGCTCTGGAATGCGAGTCCCCACCTCACGCGCAGAACAATGGAGCGCTCAGGCGGCCGGCCGGTCGATTCTAGAGATGGGCTGAGTGATGATTTTTCTGTATCGGTGACTGCATGACAATGACAAAAAAATATCGGTGACGGGAACAATGACAAAATCATCAATGATTTTTATTTGAGTATTAGATCTCGTCACTTCATTTGTGAGTAGATACTGAATGATCGCGGAACGGCTTAGTGAAATTATCATTAGTTATTTATGTAGGCATGAGTCGAGTTTGTCAGTTGGCCGCGTAATTTAAATTTTCTTAGTTTGTGACATTCATTGCGTTCGTGATTTGCCGCGCATTTCGCACGCAAACATAAACAATGCAAGTGAAAGCATTGTTGCCGTTCCGTGCGCCCAGTCCCGGTCATTTTATCGAAACATGTGAGTTCAAGTCCAGTATCGCCGATCGCGCAGTCTCGCAACGTCGCAATTCACAGTCACACCGCCCGCTGAGCCCGAGACGGCCCGATACCGTCCGATCCGAATCACCGAAGTTCGCGTTCATTGTCATTCGTGTAATGATTTTTAAGCATTGATGATTTTGTCTTTGTCATTGCATGATGAAATGATTTTAAAATATCGATGATTTTTATATGTGACATGATATCGGACTCATCTCTAGTCGATTCACTAATAACAAGAGTGGTTTGCTTGTCCGTCCGCGTAAACATTAAATATATATTTTAAATTACAATATTATTAATTATTAAATTTTATATAATAAACAATACACAATATTTATACACATAACAATTTATAAATTTTAACTTTCTAATAAACTAATCTACGCCACAAACAACTTTTACTATGGGACCAAACCCGAAATCGCAAAAAAAAAAACAGCTGTTCCATACATTTTGTTGAGTTATGTGAACATAAATGTATGGAACAGCTGATTTTTTCTTCGCGATTTCTAGGTTGGTCCCATAGTAAAAGTGTAAAAGACCAGTGTCTCCCAAACATAATTCCGCCATGGCTTACCAAAAAATGTGTTTTAATCAATGAGTGTCAATAAAACAGATGATACAAAAGTTAAAAGCGGCGGCGCTTACGATGCGTTGATTGAATGAATGAATGAAAATTTATTTTGCTTGAAATATGGTGCATTACAATCAGTTGGTATAATATATAATTTGGTTTAGTTTCACATATTTCGTCGGGAAAGATAAAACAATATGCCCAACATGCAAAATGTTACAATTAAGATTTTAAAACAATATCACACTTACTAATTACCTTTATAAAAATTAATAATTGAAATGTCCACAGAATTAGATAATTATTATAATGTCAATTGAATCAAATGTTTGATACAAAGAAATCTTTCATATTATAAAAACACTTATCTACAAGCCACCTGTACAGTTTTGTCTTAAATTGCCGCATAGGTAATTCCCGTATAACTTTGATAATATTATTTTAAAAGTAGACTTTTGCCCGCGACTCCGTCCGCGTGGACTACAATGAAATGACCAGTTTAAATGACCTCCGTAATGTAGGGTGGCTAGTACTACCAAGAGGTCAAGCTGTATCCAGGTGCGGTCCCAGGGGGGGGGGAGTCGTGGGGGTCGTGACCCCTCCCCTCAAATCGTACATAAATGCGCCAAAAACGGTAATTCACGGTAAAGCACGTCGGCATTAATTGGTGTGACACTCAAGTCTTCGGCTGCAGTATGACCTCCTCCCCCCAAAATGGTGGCTGTATCTCTGGTTTATTCCACCGGAATTAGATGAAACGTGGCTTAGATTTTAAGTTGGACCCCAAGCTATTGAACTGTGAAAACCATATCAAAATTCGTTCATTACTTTTTGCGTGATGCGAGCATAAACAGATAAACAGACAAAAATTCTTAAAAAATACTTTTTAGGTATGGTTACGTCCCAGTACTCTATCCCAATTGTTTTTTCTGGAATATCTTCAATGCACAGATACGGCTTATACCGGTTTATACCGGACTGTTAGTGCTTCGATAGAGATGACGCTTTAAGAAAGCTTTTTAATCTTCATTACACCCGAAAAAACAAAAAAATAAGTAAATTTGATTTAAATTGCAGGTGCGTCGTCAGACTTAAAGCAAGCCACGTCGATAGCGTGCCACATGGTGCGCGAGTGGGGCATGAGCGAGAAGGTAGGGCTCCGCACCATGGAGCCCCCGCGCTCCATGCAGCAGCCGGAGCAGCTGGGGCCCTACACCAACGAGCTGGTCAGTAGTACATATACACAAGTAGCGCTCACAGTCAGTAGTACATATACAGAAGGTAGGGCTCCGCACCATGGAGCCCCCGCGCTCCATGCAGCAGCTGGGGCCCTACACCAACGAGCTGGTCAGCATACCTCCTATACCATCATCCGCCTAGCCTTTTCCAGGGACCGAAAACCTATAAACGCGGTTTCGGACTTTTCCGGGGCACGACAGGTCTCGATGTGTTAAAAAGCATGCTTGCTCAACCAGCAGCCCGCCCACTCGGTCCATACTGAGCGCGGCAAGCGCAGCGCACTTCCCGTACCATGCAGCTACCTCAGGAACCGATTTAGGCCATGTTGTTTCAACTTACAGTTACGTATCTGTAACCGTCAAATATGGCGGCTTGTACGACAATTTCATACTGACTTAACGATTACGTACTGACTTACGAATACAGATGGTTTGAAGCAACCCGCCCTTAGTCATGCGATAGGCCTGTAGATATACTTTCGCAACGAAAAGATCCGCAAACAATTATGTTTGTGTCGCCATTCAGCGCTGGGCTTACTCTTGGGGCTAGAGCCCAGGGCGGCAAATTTTCAGGGGCGGCAACATTCGGAGTGAAGAAAAAAAATTTTTTTTATTTGCTAAAAAATTAAATTAAAATAAAAACTGCAATAAATGAGTCATTTCACTTAATTAAATAATTGTTTATCGAAACTATCCATTTTATGTCAAATATCGATAATGGGGCGGCATTTTTTACAGTGCCCAGTTAAATCTGGCACTGTCTACATTACCATTATGCCTGATTTTGAGCAAATTGCTCATATTAAAAACGTACGCGCTGGCGACGAACCGAACACGATCGATGGTATAAATACAGTGTTTTAGTTTAGTGCTAGTGTTGAGTGACGATTAACAGTGTTAGATTGAGGGTGTGCGGAATGTTTAATGCGTGGGAGATCTTTTTATTCACAAGGAGCGCTTAAATATGCGCGTAATTGTGTCGAAAAATGTACTAAAAGTGGCATCAGTTGTTCCGGTACTAATTTGCTATGATGGCATATCTCCTTGTTTCTATGATCTGAGTGTGTAACATACCGTTCGTTTGCAGGTGGACGGTGAAATAAAGAAGATTCTGTCGGACAGCTACGAGCGCGCCAAGACGATCCTGCGCACGCACGCCAAGGAACACAAGGCACTAGCAGAGGCCTTGCTCAAGTTAGTACATCATTAATACTAATATAATTAAGTTGAAGAGTTTATTTGTATACGGGACCGCCCGAACTCCTCAATAAAACACGTGAATAAAGGGACATAAATCATTAGGGGACGTCCATTAATCACGTGATGTTTTTTTTGCAACTTTTTGACTTTTTTTAAGAAATCGCGCGTCCAACGAAAAAATAAATACACGTGAATCTCACTACACCCCCCCCCTCGTCATATTTTGTGATTTTTTCCGAACCCCCTCCCCCCCCTTTCGAGCCTCACGTGATTAATGGACGGCTCCTAAGATACTCTTAATTTAATGGAGGCAGACAAAGATGTTGAACTATTATACTGGAGTTTAGATTGTCTTATACTTATTCAGAACTGCACTTGTACTTTGCTAAGGTAAATCTTCACTAATCTTCAATGTTCAAGCTCTGAACTGTAACTGACTTTTTTAGCTAGCGCGCGATGTCCTTTTATACGTGCCGGCAAACAAAAGATTATTTTAGATAATCTACGCACTTGCAAGTAGTTATTGGTAGGTACCTACTCGCGGGATTCGAAAAATCTTTCAGTATATGATAGCCGGATTCATGAGGAATAGTATAGGCTAATTAACATCACGCTACGACCCTTAGGAGCCGGGCAACGGGGGTGAAACCGCGGGGACCAGCTATAGTTAAGTTACAATATCCAGATTAACATTATACATTTTTGTCATATCGGGACGAACAAAAGAATAACAACAACTTTTTAACAAGAATTTTTGTCCACAGATACGAAACTCTAGACGCAGACGATATCAAAGCCATCATGAACGGAGATAAAGTCAAAATAGAGCGGCACGGGCGGCCTAACAAGGAGCCCGCCCCCAGCCCCGGGCCCGCGCCCTCGGGGGCGGCCGGCCTGCTGGGGGCGCCCCACCCCGCCCCGGCCTAGCAGTGCAAGCCCCACACACACTATAGTGCAAGTTGAAAATTTTGCAGGCACCTGTAAAATATTTGAAATAAAAATAAGTAAAACATGCTATGATTAGTCAGAGTTTAATTGTAGTTAGAAACATTTGTCGCAAATATATCGGCCTCTATCATTCGTTGCCAGGCACGGGTACAGGGGGGGGGGGTTGTAATTGCCCCCCCCTGAATCATAGATAATTAAATAAAGGAGATGTTTCAGTTTTGTATGGAACTCCGACCATAATATGTGCCCTTTAAAATTTACAAAACCTGCGAAACGAATTCCTGAATAGAATAAAGTAACTAAATAGAATAAAGAATTGACGACGGCAATAATTGAAAAACTATTATCTTTTGTGCCAAAGTAATCAGGCAAATATTCACAAATGAATATTCGTGGTATTTTTTTCTCTTTTTCGATTACGGTACACTTTGTGGCCGAAAATGAAATATCTTTATTTCTTCAGAATGAATTTTCTGGCAAATAGGTAAAATCTTACAAAAATTGCCCCTCCCCTGAACGATATCCTGTATCCGTGCCTGAATATTGGGCAAGATTCTACTGATAAACAGAAGAAACAACAGTTTTCAGTCTTTGTAATGTAAAATTCAACTGACATTGTCTCGATTTAAAGTTACAGCATATTCTGAGCTCTGTATCAACATTGACTTGGCGCCAGACTTTGCTAGAAGATAATAGGTAGCGGCGTGAATGAGCGGTATGAGCACAGATCGCGCATGTACATTTTCGGCCCGATAGACAATTGACAATATGCACAGTATTCCCAAACTAATAATGCGCATCCAGATCTTCGCTAATTGTCGTACTCCCGGAAACACCGAATCATTGAATCGTATAAGCCCTAAATTATGCATGAAGAAAATGCACTTAACCACTCTATATACTTTTTTTTTCTATATACTTTTTTGTTTCGGGGAATACGACAATTAGCGAAGATCTACAAGCGCATTATTAATTTGGGAATACTGTAATAGAGAATGGTCCAATTAGACGACGAGCATCGACTGACGAACTAATCGCGTGCAGCCTCGGCGCCCCCCGTCTTTTTCATTCCGCCAAAGAGACCAAAAAATCAGCTAATGCGCAGGTTTGTGCTCATAACTGGTGACGCTAGTTATAACATTAGCAGTATAAGTACCTGATCTACTGCTATTTATGGTCTAGATTCTAAGACATAGAAGGAAACATCGGCATCACTTTGGTAATTTCATATTGTGCTACATTTCATACAAAATCGAAGGGACTGTAATCAGTGGCGTATTTACCCTAGGGCCATGGCCCGGGGCGGCATAGCCGCCTTTAGCGCCGCGCCTTGCGCTCAGCTTTTTGCAGAACCCTAAAATGTGCGTAGTCCGACACGCACTTAGTTAATTTATGGGGCGGAAAACCTTACGGCCCAGGGCGCCAAATTTTAAAATACGCCCCTGACTGTAAAGAAATATACCCTAAGCGAGGCCGTCGCCGCATCGCCGTCGCTAAATTATTGGAAGTTGTTAGTGTAACATTGCTGCTCACAAAGGTCATAGCACAGTTCATAGCATAGTTTTGCGCCGGCTCAGTGGCGGGGTATCGTCTAAGGCTGTGTCCCCAGTAGGCGAACTGTTAGCGGTCGACTACTGCAAACTGTTAGCGCAAAACTGGCAAACTGTGGACACTCCATTTCAAATTATGGAAGGGCGTATAAACATACGCCGCAAACTCAGTCGGCCGTTCACAGTTTGCCTATTGGGGACACAGCCTAATTCGTCTACACGGTCGCTTAGGTACCTATATCATCCTTAATAAGAGAGCTACATAGAATATTAATGAATTCAAATTGCTTATGGACATTTCAAATGAAAAAAATATTTTTTTGCGCAGATTATAAAAATGTGGAATATTTAAGAAAATCAAAACGCTTTATGTCAATGTTGATACAATTTCTCAGATATTGGTGCTGATTCTGTTGAACATTGCACCAAACTAATTTTAATCACACTACATCTCTTTCTTACAAATATCATTGAAAAAGGACGGAAAATATTTAGAACTGTCAAATTAGTCTACGCCCGCCCGTGTCATTTACGGGAAAATAGTCGTGACCTTTTGCGATTACGACTAAATTGACACTATTCAAGTGGACTAATTTGACAGGATTAAATATCTGCTATCTCTCTTTAATGTTTGTTATTAGAAAGAGACATAATAAGACTAAATTAGTTCGTAAACAACAGAATCGGCACCATTGTGTTATAAGTATACCTCTGTAGCCTATGTCACCCTCTCCGGATAAGTCCCGGTCAGCTTATCCGTCAGATAATTTTCACACAAACTTAGTTCCAATTTTGAATTTATCTGATAGATAGTGGCTACCCGGAGAGTGACACAGGCCATCTTACATCATTCGGTTTAAGTTTTAATAGAGAATTTACTTATGTAAGAAGCAATACAATAAATAAATAGTCTATTTACTAATTAGTCGTGAAAATATTTTGTGGTATTTGTAAAGAAGAAAACCAATAAAACATTTAAAACTGATTTCTTTTTTATTTTATTACTAGCTATGCCCCGCGGTTTCATCCCCGTTGTTCGGCTCCTAAAAGTCGAAGCATGATGTTAAATAGCCTATACTATTCCACATGAATCTGGCTATCATATTATACAAAAAGAATTTTTCGAATCCGATTGGTAGTTTCAGAGATTAGCGCGTTCAAACAAACAAACTCTTCAGCTTTATTATTATTAGTACAGATCTCAGATCATAGAAACAAGGAGATATGCCATCATAGCAAATTAGTACCAGAACAACTGATGCCACTTTTAGTACATTTTTCGACACAATTACGGGCATAATTAAGCGCTCCTTGTGAATAAAAAGATCTCCCACGCATTAAATATTCCGCACACCCTCAATCTAACACTGTTAATCGTCACTCAACACTAGCACTAAACTAAAACACTGTATTTATACCATCGATCGTGTTCGGTTCGTCACCAGCGCGTACGTTTTTAATATGAGCAATTTGCTCAAGAATCAAGCTCGATAACGCCTTGGCACATCTCCCTTGTTTCTATGATCTGAGGTACAGATACTGTGTGAAAAAGTTTTTATGACGAGCAGTGTTAGTACTCATGCCTGAGTCTGCCAAACTTCCTTTGTTCTGTAAATTAATACAGTTTTTATATAAACGCGAGAGCGTACAAAAATACAAAGTACAGTACTAATGTTAACGCGAGTTATGTTAACAAAATGAAAGCGTTAGGACTGAGAGGCGCATCAAAAATATTTATAGCACTGCACTGGATTTGTACCTATAACACAGAGTAGTTTTTATACTGAAAGAAATAATATAATATGCCTAAAATAAGTACCTAGGTATCTATCTACGGCGTGTAAGTGACAGCGTAACGAAAACTGAAATCATAGGTTCAGTACTTTATTCTGAACCCTTCAACGTCAAATTTTGGTAAGTAGGTATGTAGGTACGCGCGTTAATTTTATGTCGGTGTTGTGAAATGTGGTTTGATACAGGAAATGAGCAGTAGATAAGTGTATAATGTGCATTAAAGTTGGCATGGTGTATTTTAGTAGGTATGTTCCTGAGCCCCGGATCTTATTTCGAGGCGGGGCAAAAACTGAAAAATGCCGTCCCTGCCCGACAATACTTTTACCTTTATCATCATCTTCATTTCAGCCATAACTCTCCCACTGATGCTGATGGACATTGGTCTCCTCCAAAGAACGCCACAACGACCGGTGTAGCGCTGCTCTTTGCAATTACTATACTTACACTACTTTGTGTATTCGTCTACCAAGCTTGAATTTGCCGCCCGGGGCATGGGCCCCGGCTCGCCCCCCCTAGGTCCGGGGCTGACGGTTCTGGCTCAGTTGCCCTGGGAGATAGCGCGTCTGGATGGTGTGACGCATTGGTGTCTTGAGATGGTTACAATCTCAGTTCATAGAAACAAGGGAGATGTGCCAAGGCGCTATTGAGCTTGATGCTTTAATTTGCCCACATTGGGCGTAGTACAAAAGTACACGCTGGTGACGAACCGAACACGATCGATGATATAAATACCTACAGTGTTTTAGTTTAGTGCTAGTGTTGAGTGACGATTAACAGTGTTAGATTGAGGGTGTGCGGAATTTATTATGTGCGGGAGATCTTTATATTCACGAGGGGCGCTTGTAATTGTGTTAAAAAATGTACTAAAAGTGGCATCAGTTGTTCCCGTACTAATTTGCTATGATGGCATATCTCCTTCTTTCTATGATCTGAGGTTACAATGTTGCAGTGGTCGTTGGTTTGACGGTTTCCCACGCGGTGGTTCCGAGTGATAGTGCTATGCAGTGATACTGCTGAGCAGTGATAGCCTAGTGGTTTAACCATGTGCCTCCCACGGCGAATGGTTCGAGTTCGATGCCGAGGCACGCGCCGCTGACTTTTCAAAGTTATGTGCGTATTAGAAATTAATTAACACTTGCTTTAACGGTGAAGGAAAACATCGTGAGGAAACTGGCATGTCCTAGAACCAAAAATTCGAAGACATGTGACGTCCACCAACCCGCACTGGGCCCGCGTGGTGGACTACGGCCCACTCCCTCTCACAGAAAGGAGGCCTGTGTCCCAGCAGTGGGAACATTATAGACCGATTATGCTATGCTATGCTTATGCTAGTGCTCTATAGGCGCGGTCCGAGGGGGGGGGGGTCGTGGGGGCATGACCACCCTTCCCCCTCCAAATCGTACAAAAATGCGCCAAACACAATTCACCGATTCCGTAATTCACGGATTAGCACGTCGTCACTAATTGGTACCTATATCGGTATGACCCCCTCCCCAAATCGTCGGCTGCGAAAAAAATAACCGGGCTAAGACCGCGGTTTGCTAGTTACTTAATATTATTTTAGACTGCTGACCCTCTGACTGCTGACCCTCTGACTGCTATTTTAGACCCTGAGCCCATGGCTGGCTACGCCCATGTTGGTTAGGATGCGTTATTTAAACGGAGTAATGCATGTAGAGACCGTTCCACGTAGAATTCCCCTAGAAGTTATGTTGGCTGCCCTGAATCTCAATTTATTACAACGTTTTTAACGTTGTTGGAAGTTTTCTTTCAGGACCAATTCACTTTCATCACTTTTTAACGTCCTAAATATTATTATAAAACATAAACCTACAAAAAACACAAAACGATATGACCTAAATAGGAATGACAAGCACCGATCCAACATAACTTCTAGGGGAATTCTTACGTGGAACGGTCTCTACTGTCAGAACAGACAAACAAACAGACAGACACGAAAGTGAGTTAATAAAAACGTGGTAAAATATCAGAACAGCCAAGAAGCTTAAATTAGTTTATGAGAAAGCCGAAAAGGGGACAATGTACTCAACAACTTTTATTTTGGGACCAACCTTGAAATCGCGAATAAGAAAATCAGCTGTTCTGTCAACATTTTGTCGATATTTATTATGGAATAAGTAAATTACGAGATGACATAAAAAACCGAAATTATTTTAACAAAAGGTTTAATTACCCAAAAGTTATAAATATTAACTGCAAATTATTAAGTCTAAATTCAGACGATGCTAGTACCGAAATGCCCAAATTATTTATTACAATATTAATCGATAGCTAAACGCGGATGCGGCATCAGCACATTTGGAAGTAGGTGATGGCGGCTACACGAGGCGTCGATTCAGCAAAACGGGTGTCGCAATTTTATGTTGAAAGTCCAATGTACGTAAATAGCTATCATGTCGCTATTCAGCTGATTTGGTGTAATCAAAGCACGTAACAGGTAGCTGATATTTTTTTTAAACTAGCACTTCGCCCGCGACTTCGTCCGCGGGGCCCACAGGTACTGTGCATTTTTTTGGGATAAAAAGTAGCTTATGTTTCAAAGTGATAATCTAGCTTTCTCCTGGTGAAAGAAATTTTTAAAATCGGTTCACTAGTTTTTGAGTTTGTCCATTACAAACATACAAATAACCAAATGTAACCTCTTTATAATAATTATTAATTTAGATAAAAATGGTTCGTGATTGAAAAGTATAGCAAAAAGTCAAGTTGTGGAGGGGTATATAAACGATTATGATTGTACCTACATTTGTCAATCCCTAAGCTACAAGCGCGATGACATGACAGCAGTTAGTAATTTGTTTGCGAACGTTCGAGGGAGAATCTCACCGCGACATTCTCCCTCGAACGTTCGCAAACAAGTTTCTATCGTGGCCATGCTAGACCGGCTGGTGTAGGTTTGACGACCGATATATTTTGACAAGGCCAACCAGCAGACTGTTGATCTCTGCTGTGTTTACTTGAGTAGGTACCTACAATATTTATTTTGACGATGTTTTGTGAGAGTTGGCAGATTGCCACGGGCAAACTCACTTCCCATATACCTACTTATCTAGCACCAAATAATAAGTAGTGAGTAATTGAGTATGCCAGCAGCTTAGGGTAGTCAGGCCATAAAATACAAAAGTCGGCTAATATAGCGTCGAGTCGACTTTTGACATATTATGCTGGCTTCGGCACTTTTAGGGCTGAGATAGTGGCCTTTTGGCCTCGCACCAGGTTTTACTTAAATTTTTTTTAAAGTGTCTTTTTTTAAGTTCCCTTTTTTTTATTAAGTGTTTTTTTCTATTATAATATGTACATGTAAATTCCTGTTGTGCGAGTCCAATAAATATTTTTTCTTTCTTTCTTTCTATATAAAAAACACTGAACTTTGTCCTTGATCAACATTAAGAAATCCAAGATCAAGGTTTGTCTTTGAAGAAAACTATCTACCTACTACCTACTTACTCACTTTTGCATTTTTATGTGCGCGGCGTTGGGGAATTTGTTCTATTTTCTACTGGATCAAAACGTTTCACTCGCTGTAAGCATTTTATATTAACATGACTTTGATGTGGTATATGAAGGTTACTGTAGCACGTTTAGCATGACCAATTTATTCTATCTATAATCTACTAAAGAATAGACAAAGTTCTTTCTATCCAACTCGTTACCTCTTCTGCCCGAGCAGGCGGCGACCCGTGCTTGGCTTATCAGAGTTGTGTCTACTGAAGAACAGAAACATTTCTTCTCTTCATTGTATGCATAAAACGGTAGAAATCTTTCTAAAATCTGTCACTTTGTCTATTCTTCTGTAGACAAAACCCGTTTCTATCATGGTCATGCTAGACCGGCTGCTGTAGGTTTGACGACCGATATATTTTGACAAGGCCAACCAGTAGACTGTTGATCTCTGCTGTGTTTACTTGCGTACCCATACAATATTTTGATGTTTTGTGAGAGTTGGCAGATTGCCACGGGCAAACGCACTACCCATATAGGGTTAGGGTTACCCGAATAGGGTTTAGGCAAGTTATATCTAGCACCAAATTATAGGTAGGTAGGTAGTAGTCTCAGATCATAGAAACAAGAAGATATGCCATCATAGCAAATTAGTACGGGAACAATTGATGACACTTTTAGTACATTTTTCGACACAATTACGTGCATAATTAAGCGCTCCTTGTGAATAAAAAGACCTCCCACGCATTGAACATTCCGCACACCCTCAATCTAACACTGTTAATCGTCACTCAACACAAGCACTAAACTAAAACACTGTATTTATACCATCGATCGTGTTCGGTTCGTCGCCAGCGCGTACGTTTTTAATATGAGCAATTTCCTCAAGATCAGGCATTAAGCTCGATAGCACCTTGGCACATCCTTTTGTTTCTATGATCTGAGGTAGTAGTGCGAACGTTCGAGGGGGAATCTCACCGTGACATCCTCCCTCAAACGTTCGCAAACAAATTGGCAGTTGTCGCGGTAATATCACGCAGCGTTACGGTACAGAAAAGGCAGGCTGAGGCAGTCTCTCCCAGTGAAATGTGAGCAAGTCTCGAAGCTGCTGAGTTGTTGAAACCCTCAGATCATAGAAACGAGGAGATGTGCCAAGGCGCTATCGAGCTTGATGCCTGATCTTGAGCAAATTGCTCATATTAAAAACGTACGCGCTGGCGGCGAACCGAACACGATCGATGGTATAAATAGTGTTTTAGTTTAGTGCTAGTGTTGAGTGACGATTAACAGTGTTAGATTGAGGGTGTGCGGAATGTTCAATGCGTGGGAGATCTTTTTATTCACAAGGAGCGCTTAATTATGCGCGTAATTGTGTCGAAAAATGTACTAAAAGTGGCATCAGTTGTTCCCGTACTAATTTGCTATGATGGCATATCTCCTTGTTTCTGTGATCTGAGTTGAAACCCCATCGAGGTCTTTCAGGACTCTTTGGAGCATGTCCCATGCGAGCTCGATGGGGTTTAGATCCCTGTCTGTAACGACACGTTCGTGGTATCACCGCGACAACTGTCAATTTATTTGCGAACGCTCGAGGGAGAATGTCACGGTGAGATTCTCCCTTGAACGTTCGCAAACAAATTGGGAGTTGGCCGCGGTGATATCACGCAGCGTTACGGTACAGCAGTGCGATTCTGTAACCATCTCACCGTGAAAACTTAGGTGAAGTGAGGGTGGAGTGAGCTGTCAATGGTGTCAATTCCTAGCAAAAACAAACTCACTTCACCCGTTTTCACGGTGAGATTTTTACAGAATCGACCGGCAGAAAAGGCAGGCAAGACATCGCGAGACTGCAATCAAGTCAAGCCCCTGTCAAATCACAATATTAGGTACCTACCTCAGATCATAGAAACAAGGAGATGTGCCAAGGCGCTATCCAGCTTGATGCCTGATCTTGAGCAAATTGCTCATATTAAAAACGTACGCGCTGGCGACGAACCGAACACGATCGATGATATAAATACAGTGTTTTAGTTTTGTGCTAGTGTTGAGTGACGATTAACAGTGTTAGATTGAGGGTGTGCGGAATGTTCAATGCGTGGGAGATCTTTTTATTCACAAGGAGCGCTTAATTATGCGCGTAATTGTGTCGAAAAATGTACTAAAAGTGGCATCAGTTGTTCCCGTACTAATTTGCTATGATGGCATATCTCCTTGTTTCTATGATCTGAGGTACCTACCTACTTACATGATTATTTTTATCTTAGAAAAATACTAACCTATCATGTAGGCAAGTATGTTGGTATAGGTTATTTTCGAGCCGAAACAAAAACAAGAGTGCGGAATTTTTACCGGCGTAGATACTCAAAGGCGTAGACTTCGCACCACTGACCTCTTAATACCTATGCATTTGGCGGTGACGGTCAGTGTTCGGTAGTGTTGTCGAACTATCGATAGTTCCTCTATCGATAGTTTTCATCTAAAAAAGGCCATACGTGAACTCGAAATGTGACAATACTATTGGTGGAGGCAATACCATCGATACTATCGATAGTGTTCGTTTATAAACTATTGATACTATCGATAGTATCGAAGTTCTGATAATTTCTTAATAACAATACTACAGAAGGTATTGATTAGTAAAATACCTACTAGGAAACGATTGTTTTGGAGTATCGATTGTTTGAACTATCGAATGTTTTGGAATATCGATTGTTTTGGACTATCGATTATTTTGGACTATCGATTGTTTTAGATTATCGAATGTTTTGATTGTCGATAGTGTCAATAGTTTGTAAAGCAATACCATCGATAGTATTATCATGTTTGAAAAATCGATATTCTTGCTATCGGTTAGTTATCGATAGTCGACTATCGATGGACAACACTAGTTTGGTTTAAATACGTAGGTATTATAGAGTAGGGAAGTAGATATATTACTGAAATATCTGTAATATTGGCGTTGAATGATATCATTGTGAACACAGCATCGGGAGGCGCATCACGTCGCAAAATAATCTTTGATGTGATTTTGATAAATCATTTGTTTGAAGTGTGACAAAGTGAGTTATTTTTTTCTGTATATGCAACTTTTTATAATAATTGGTGAATTATAATTTAATTGAGTGATATTATAAATCGGATACGCTACAAAATAATACCTACGTCGTAGTTTTGTTTGCGCTCGGTAATCGTGAATTAAACGCTGCATATTAATTTGATTCGGTCATTGAACTATAATTGCAGTTTAGTCTATATACATATACTAATTTATTAAAGCTGAAGAGTTTTTATGATTGTTTAAACGCGCTAATCTCTGGAACTACCAGTCGGATTAGCAAAATTATTTTTGTACATGATAGCCAAATTCATGCGGATTAGTATAGGCTATTTAACATCACGCTATGACCCTTAGGAGCCGAGCGATGGCGGGTTAAACCGCGGGGCACACCTAGTACTTTGTCTTGTATAATAAATTGGGTCCATGTAAGCAAAATGTTCGCTATATAGCAAGGACAGCCTAAGGCCCGAATACTGAAATGCCAGTTAAATCCCTATAAAATTGAAGACCTGTTAGGTATAAGTATTTTAAATTAGTATCTAGCTGTTATTATCCAAAATAAGACCAAAGTTATCAGATTACACAATTAAAAAAATAAGTTTTCAGTATGCGGACTGTAGTAGGTAGATCCAGAAATTATTGGAGCTTGTTATTCAGATATTATTTGCTAAGGGTTCGATATCAAAACATAAGAGGCTTTGTCCTGACTAACTGATGGATCATCGCACAGCCTAAACCGCTGGTCGTAGAAATGTGAAATTTGGAGGACCTATCCCTTGTACAAGGGATACATTCAATTTCACATCATACGTATGTATGCTGTAGGCATTAGATAAGAATTTTTGAAAATTCCACCCTTAAGCTGGTGAAAAGGGGTGGCAAATGGGAACACGTGATTGCTTGGCTTGATCAACTTCAAACTTTCAAATTTTATTTCTAATAATATAATCAGTGTATTAGCACTTAACAACGTCGGTTACGTCGGCCATCTCAAAATGTAGGGCTAGTTTAAATAACCATACAACCTAAAGGTTTAATGTTTTTTTAAGATGCCGCACACCGAGCCAAGTGTTTTTATTGTGTTAGAATGCCAAAAACCACCAAAGGGAAACAATAAACATGTAATCATTCCAAAATCGTGGATAAAATGTGAATTAGGAGACAATAAGGTGGCTATAGTCTATCCTTCTGATGAAGAGGCACGTATTGAAGCTAGAGTCAGAGATAAACAGCCGCCTGATGACTCATGGCGTTTCTATATTGGGGAAATAAAATGTAAAACAGGTATGTACCGATTTTCTTTTATTTACGTTTAAAGCTCAATAGAATGGAAAGCTTAATAGAATCGCAGCAGTGATAGCCTAGTGGTTTAACCATGAGCCTCCCACGGCGAATGGTACGAGTTCGATCCCGAGGCACGCACCGCTGACTATTCGAAGTCATGTGCACATTAGAAATTAATTATCACTTGCTTTAACGGTGAAGGAAAACATCGTGAGGACACCTGCATGTCCTAGAACTAAAAAATTCAAAGACATGTGACGTCCACCAACCCGCACTGGGCCCGCGTGGTGGACTACGGCCCACTCCCTCTCACAGAGAGGAGGCCTGTGTCCCAGCAGTGGGAACATTATAGGCCGACTATGGTATTATGCTATGCTTAAAAGAATGGCGCCTTTCTATGGACATGTTATGACATGTTTCAATGCAAGAGCGAGCTGCTAAACAACCGCGTTTACATTACATTAGTGTTGTCGACAGTTCCACTATCGTACTTTTCATAAAAAAGGCCATATATTACTGTCGATAGGACTATCGATAATATTGCTTTAGGTACCTTTAAACTATCGATACTATAATTATAATATTTATTCACATAAAAAGTACCTACACAAAACCTATGAAGTCCCTGACTCCTGATCTAGGTTCAAAGACCTGTGTTACAGGAGTCAGTGTCTTCTCCCATTATAACAATCACAAAGCTTAGGTACCTATATGTAAATAAGTGCAGAGGGCGTATGTTTGTGGAGTGGAGTGTGGGTGTGTGGGTGAATGTATAAGTAGGTATTGTGCTTGTGATAGTCCAAAACAATCGATAGTATTGATACTGATCAGTACTATCGATTGGCAACACTAGTTTACATGATGTCAATTTTCCGGCTCCAAAATCCCGCCGCCAGAGCAGTGTTGCCAACCCTAGCCAAAATGTTCCCCCAGGAATTTATTAAAATCCTTCTAAAACCCCTAATTTCAAAAATAATACTTCTTTGATGCAGTGCCCAAATCATTCGTAACTCATAAAATAAAATGTTTACATATATGTATAAAGCCACACGGCTGCGTTCGTGGATTGAGCTGGTGTAGATAGAGTTTTTTTTAAATGACTCCCACTATCCCAAAAAAGAAAAGATTTTTCTATCCTAGGCCTAGCATGACCACGATAGAAACGGGTTTTGTCTACATAGAAATAGACAAAGTGACAGATTGTAGAAACATTTCTACCGTTTAATTCATAAAACGTAGAAAATGTTTCTACAATCTGTCACTTTATCTATTTCTATGTAGACAAAACCCGTTTCTATCGTGGTCATGCTAGGCCGGCTGATGTCGTCCATTTCTGCTGTTGTTCGATTATTAGCCGGTTTTGTTTAAGCATTCTTTATAATTTATTAAGCCCCTAAAAAAACCCCTCAAAGATTCCTGCCCCTGAAAATCCCCCTTTCAACATTTCTACCTCCTAAACGGAAGAAAACCCCAAAGTATAAGTATTATGGATATTTTAAATATTTTTATATTTTTCTGAAATGATACATTTTCACGGTTGTCATAGTGGCACGGCTGTCATCTTTGACAGTCGTTACGGGTAGTCAGGAGCCCAAAAGTCTGACAACTGTTCTGACAACTAGGCGTAACAAAACACCCCAAGTCATCATAATGCCATGGATTGATTCCAATATTGACATCACTAGTTACACAATTCCAAAGTTAGACGGTCGACGCGAGCTTGATGTTTCTCATGTTCATGAAGGCGATCCGATTGTGATGCGTTACGCAATTACCCTGCTGGTCTAACATTCGAATACCGGTATTCCCCAAAAACTGGGTTGTGGAGGTCAGATGGCAGTCGCTCCATGTAAAATATTGATATTCAGCCAGTTAGACTGGAAGCCGACCCCAATCATGTTTGGGAAAAGGCTAGGCGGATGATGATACATTTTATTTCTGTTTTCCAGATTCATATGAGTATGCTATGTATTTTAAAGATATAAAAAATGCAAAATGTTTTTCAAAAGAAAATAATGTCAGCATTACAAAAAGTAAGTTTGTTTGATTATAATAATAGTAAAAAAATAATTATATACCTAATGATTATTTTTTTCATTACTAATATAATAAAGCTGAAGAGCTTGTTTGTTTGAAAAAATATTTTTGTATTTGATAGCCCAATTCTCAAAGAAGGCTATTTAAAATTACGCTATGACCTCTAAGAGCCGAGCAAAAAAATAATGGGAAGAACGACGAAATAATAGTGCGGGCAGGCAATCATCTGAACAAGAGCGCACAGCTAGTAAAAATATTAATTGATTCACAATTTAAATTAATCTAGATGTAAATGTATAGATATTTTTGCGAATTTTAAACATGTCAAAGCCATGTTATGCTTTATAATGTAATTAAATATATAAGACATTCCCAAAAACAACTGACACAGGCAGGAATCGAACCTGCGACCTCTGCCTTCTTCTTCTTCTTGCCCCGGTATAGGCAGAGGTCGCAGGTTTGATTCCTGCCTGTGTCAGTTGTTTTTGGGAATGTCTTATATATTTAATAATAATAATCTAGATAACATTTTTTACAGATGAAGCCATCGCTAAACCAAATGATTCGTTAAAAATTCGAATTCGATTACGTAAACCAAAATCAGAAAAGAAAAGAAAATCAACAAAATCTATGAAAATACCATTTATTACTGAAGCACGTGCTGGTTATAGTAAACAATCTAAAATTAATAATGTCCAACACTCATTAAAGAAAGATATTTTTCATTCAGAAAAAAATAATGAAAATACCACTTCACCTTCTAACGAGTCTCAATCAACCATAGAATCATGCAGTCCAACAAACACAGCATATCAAAATAATTCTGACGAACAAAAAGATCTAGAATCGAAAATCAACGAAATTATCAATAATTCTGTCAAACAAACTGATTCAAAATATATAAAACCAAATATTATTACTTCAAATAACCGAAATTCTTTACGGAGAAATGTTACTGAAAACATAGATGTCACGGATTTAGAAAAAGAAATGGATATATCATCAATTCTACAAAACGTGGATATGCCGTCAGAAGTCAAACAATTTTTAATTAACTTGGAAACTGACCACAGAGAAACTTTCGTGACAATCAAACAAATATTAGTAGATGTAAGAAAACTGTACTTGAAAGTGCATGATAATAAAAAAACACTTAAGCAAATAGTGTCTATGTATCGACCGACAGTACCTTCAGAAGAACAGAATCAAGAAGACACTAAATCAGAAGACACGGAAGAGAACTCACAGGATATTGAAATGGAAAACCAAACGGAAAAAAATCATCAGATGACAAATTCTGAAGACCAAATAATACAAAATTCAACATTTTTAGCACCAAAAGTCACAGCAATAAATGAAATAAATAATAATACAAAAAACACAAAATGGATGTTAAAATATCCCCACCCAGGCGATGGTTTAGTAGAATTAGTAAAAAAAACCGGAGTTTACGTCAGCACTAACGGTTTAGCAAAATGTAAAGAGAAATATTTTAATGTGACAACATTTGCAAGATCCCTTTTAGATCAAGTTTTTACTAAAAAAGCTTTGGAGACGTGCTCGTTAATAAGGACTAAATATAAAAAAATCACTAGGCCGCCATTGTACGCGCCCGCCAAAAATGCTATAATAAAGTACGCTGTGCAACATGGACAAGAAGTTGGTTGGAAATACGTAAATAGTTATTTACTTTTAAATAGTTTAAGGAACAGATTACAAGAATTCAGAGTGAAAAGTATGCGAAACAAATTGATGTGATAAACTGATTTCAGTTTAAGACTGAATTTTTTATACAAATGTAGGAAGCAGGTCACTTGCTATGAAATATATAAGAGATTGCAAAAACAAATGGCACAGGCGGGATTTTAGCCAGCGACCACTGCCACAAATCTAAACAGTATCGATAGGTACCTAATTATTGAGGAAAATATTATACCGATAAGTATATCGTAATTTTTCGTGAAGCACGATTATTCATACATATTCCGAAAATTCGTAAAATATAATAAACATAGTACTGACACATTAAGAAAATAGTTTTTTTTTTAACTTTGGGTGAAAAAAAAACATCTTCTAAAAATCGAAAGGTAACATTATCGTAACATAAAATAACCATTGAATTAAATAATCATTAGACAATCTAGTTTATCGAAATTGATACAAATTCGATACTCTAAAATAAATTTCGAATATCAATACCTATATTGCGATTAAAAATGTCGACGAAATAAGTATATACCTACTTATCCATGATTTTATAAAATAATATCGATATTTTTTGCCCATCCCTAAACCAACCATTGATTATTACGTGAAATTCTGAAAAGCAGTGTTAGAATTATTTTGTGTCCATATCGAAATATGGATGCTATGTCACAGTAACAGAGTTAATTATATCATTATTTAAATAAATTATGTCGCTGACAGGGCCGACTGTACCTACCTACCTACGTTCAGTGCCGGATTTAACCACTTAACGGCGCCCTTGGGTTGGGCACTGCAAAAAATGCCGCCCCAATATCGAATTTTGCATAAAATGGATAAAGTTTCGATACCTATACAATTTCTAATTAAAATTCATTATAATTTTATGAAATGCAAAAAAATAACATAATAAGTAGGTAAATGATACCAATTTTTCCAAAAAAGTACTAAGTTTTTAGTATTTTTTTTTTAATTTAGTATACTTTTTTTAAATAAAAAAAAAACCGGCCAAGTGCGAGTCGTACTCGCGCACCGAGGGTTCCGTATCATTTTTGGACGTATAAAGCGAAAAAATCCGGACCGCATATCTAAGTTTGTTTGTGAAGGAATTTTGATGATTTTGAAAAAACTGTACTAGTTAGGAACATCGTTTTATTTTTGGTGCCATATTTGGGTCAATTCCTATCAACTCTAATTATTTCAGATTTTTCGCCCCGCAAACTTCGGAGATAAGGGGGGGGGGGGAATGGTATTTTTTTGGACATTTTTCATCATATGTCGAAAACTGTAAGACATAAAATAAAATAAAAATATATTTTGAAATGTGCAGATCAAGCCCTTTCATATGATATATCACTTGATCTAGTAACCCCGCTTTAAAATTTTGGACCCCCACTCCGGCCCCTTTTGCAATGAAAATAAAAATATTTTTGGATTTTTTTCATTTGCAATAAAGTTGAACAAGCATTCTTTATAACTGTTCCAAATTTCAAGTCGATAGCATAAGTAGTTGCTGAAATAAGCAGGTGTGACAGACAGACAGACAGACAGACAGACAGACAGACAGACAGACAGACAGACGAAGTCGCACCATAAGGGTTCCTTTTTTACCATTTTGGTTCGGAACCCTAAAAAGCATGTTCGATAACTCGAAGACAATTTTTTTACTCACCCTCCGAAATTGCCGCCCCTGAAAATTATCCGCCCTGGGCCCCGAGTGCCCCTAGTGAAATCCAGCGCTGCCTACGTTTGTATGAAAAATACATTGGGAGAGGAGCTTTAAGGCTGAGATCTAGAAAGATGGACTGAATGAGGTATAACTTTTGAGTTATGGTAAAGTTACTAATAATTATAATGTAATCTTTAAATAGATGAGTAGGTAATCCCCAGATTCTGAAAGCCTGTTTTGAGGCCCTAGACAAGTTACTTTTCTGTTAGCGTTAGCGTCAAACGCTACGGATAAAATGTATGGAAATGACATTTGTGAGTCACGTGACTTTTCCGCAGGTAATGTCATTGCCATACATTTTGTGCTTATCGTTTGGCGTGAACGCTAACAGAAAAGCAACTTGTCTAGAGCCCCCTGTACCGACACGCCGCGTATCATATCGATATCACCGCGCGAAGCTGTCAATTTGTTTGCTAAAGCTCGAGGGAGAATCTCACAGTGATATTTTCACTTAGGTTGTCGACAACGCGCGCGTGTGAATTGACGCGGCGTGTCGTTAGTCGTTACAGAATAGACTAGCAGATTGTAGAAATATTTCTACCGTTTTCACTTTTATGCATAGGTACTTAATTAGGTACCTACCGACAATCATCATCTGCCTAGCCTTTTCCCAAATTATATTGGGGTCGGCATCCAGTCTAACTAGTTTTGGCTGAATATCAATATTTTACGTGGAGCGACTGCCATCTGACCTCCACAACCCAATTAATGGGTAATACCGGTATTCGAATGTTATACCAGCTGTCAGACTTTAGGGCTTCTGACTACCCGTAACGATTGTCAAAGATATTCCTATGACAACCGGGACCGACTGCTTAACGTGCTCTCCGAGGCACGGAGGGGTCTCGATGTGTAAAGAACGGTCACCCATCCAAGGACTGACCGCGGCAAGCGCAGCTTAACCTCGCAGATCGATCGATCAGCGCGGCCGTCATTTAGCCACGAGCCCCTGCACCTGCACAGGTACCTACCTACCGACAATGAAGATAAGAAATGTTTCTATTCTTCAGTACCTAGACAAAACTCTGATAAGCCAAGCACGGGTCGCCGCGTGCTCGAGCAGAAGAGATAACGAGTTGGATAGAAACAACTGCAGTCTATTCTTTGGTAGAATAGAGATAGAATCGGTCATGCTGCGCGTGTTGTTATTATTGGTTTACCGAAATAACATTTTTCTATCATATCACTTGACATGAACTTTGACGACAGATTAAATTGATCAGGCTTTCGGAAACTGGGGTTTAACTTTGCTAAGTATAAGCACGTAGGTACTCAAAAGGTAAGACTAATTTAGTAATTTGTAAGAAATCGTGTTGTACTTTAAGTTCTTGTAATTTTAAGTTTAAAACCATATTTTTATGTTTAATAGGCCATCGGTCAGGGTTCAAACTCACGACCTCTCGCATTAGAACATATTAAAGGCGGATACAGACATTGCGAGGCATGCGCCGCGCACGCCTCGCAACGCTCGCTTCGATTTACATTTGCTCATTGCCTAACCACGAATATGAACGTCCACACTCCACACATTGCGAAGCATGCGATGAGCGCCGTGCGCTGCGCATGCCTCACAATGTTTGTATCCGCCTTTAGATGTCGATTTTTAAATGTTGTTATATTATATTAATAAGATTAATGAGTTGTGTTATAATAATTTATTTATAAAATGCAATCTTCACCACTTCAGTCCACCAACCCGCACTGGGCCCGCGTGGTGGACTACGGCCCACTCCCTCTCACAGAGGAGGCCTGTGTCCCAGCAGTGGGAACATTATAGGCCGATTATGCTTATGCATGCTTATACTATGCAATCTTATGTTCAACAAACAATATTGATACCTAATTATTCTAGATAAGAAAATATTTAAAAAGTCAATCAACTTTTATCATGCACTGATAAGTGAACTTTTGATCTTTTGAGTATATTTAGGCCTGAATCACATTTATCAGTATCGATTCGCACTATATTTATTGAAAATAGCTATTTTGTATGAAGGTGCGTAGTTGCGTACGCATGAATAATGAGAATGTGAAATGCATGAATGAAATAAAATGTAGCGGCTGTAACTAGGGCGCCTAGAAACAGGCAGGCGCAGTCGCAGCCGAAGACTTTGGGAGGGGGTCATACCGCAGCCGAAGATTTTGGGAGGGGGTCATACCGCAGCCGAAGACTTTGGGAGGGGGTCATACCGCAGCCGAAGTCTTAGGGAGGGGGTCATACCGCAGCCGAAGACTTTGGGAGGGGGTCATACCGCAGCCGAAGACTTAGGGAGGGGGTCATACCGCAGCCGAAGACTTTGGGAGGGGGTCATACCGCAGCCGAAGACTTGGGGAGGGGGTCATACCGCAGCCGAAGACTTTGGGAGGGGGTCATACCGCAGCCGAAGATTTTGGGAGGGGTTCATACCGCAGCCGAAGACTTTGGGAGGGGGTCATACCGCAGCCGAAGTCTTAGGGAGGGGGTCATACCGCAGCCGAAGACTTTGGGAGGGGGTCATACCGCAGCCGAAGACTTAGGGAGGGGGTCATACCGCAGCCGAAGACTTTGGGAGGGGGTCATACCGCAGCCGAAGACTTGGGGAGGGGGTCATACCGCAGCCGAAGACTTTGGGAGGGGGTCATACCGCAGCCGAATACTGGGGGTCATACTTTGGGGGGGGGGTCGTACCGATTAATGGTGACGGGCTTACCGTGAATAGGTAGGTACCGTGTTTTGCACATTTTTATACGATTTTGGAGGGGGTCATAACCCCTACGAACCTTGAATTTGCCGCCTGGGGCATGAACCCCGGCTAGCCCCCCCTAGATCCGGGGCTGTTGCTAAATACGGGTGTACACGCGCCCTACTATCATATTAGAACATTTTTCAAATGTGGGTAAGGCTAGTTACGGCACTGCTGATAAAATATGTGTTTCAGGCCTTAGGCGCAAGGCACATTGACGCTTAGTCGCAGCGACGCGTATTTCTACTATAACGCATGAACTTAAATTTATGTTGAGGTCTGATGCCAGGCCAGCTAGTTTATTCTGTAACGGTGATATCACCGTGAGTACTGAGGCCCTAGACAAGTTTCTTTTCTGTTAGCGTTCACGCCAAAAACGCTACGTCCAAAATGTATGGCAATTACATTATCTGCGGAAAAGTCACGTGACTCACAAATGTCAATTCCATACATTTTGTCCTTGTCCTTTTGTGTTTCGACTAATCGACTCGACGTCAATATGCGTTGAGCCTTAGATAAAGATTTGTTTTTGTTATTGTAGCCTATCAAAGATTGACTATGTAATAATTTAATCTTAAATTTTGGTTGTGTTATCGTAGTTACGAGATAAGTACTAATAATATATTTGTAAGTCTAATCCATTTTGTATAAATGAAAGCATTTTGTTTGCATTTTTACTTAAATAAAATTAGTCAAAAAGTTTAGTTTTATTTTTCAGTCCGTAATACGCTAGAATAGAATCGCTAGGTACCTACATAAAGCCGGCCAAGTGCGAGTCGTACTCGCGCACCATCCTTGGACGTTTAAAAGTTGAAAAAACCGGACCGCATAATTAAGTTTGTTTGTGAAGGAATTTTGATGATTTTGAAGAAAACTGTAGGTCCTACTTACTAGTTAGGAACATCGTTTTATTTTTGGTGCAATCTTCTCTATTTTTTAATTTATAAAATGCTTTGTCCTGACTGATGGATCAACGCACAGCCCAAACCGCTGGTCGTAGAAACGTGAAATTTGGAGGACGTATTCCTTATATGTTATAGGCATCCGATAAGAAAGGATTTTTGAAAATTCCACCCGAAGGTGTGGCAGTTTGTACGGCAAAACGTGTTTGCTTGGCCTGATCAACTTCAACTTTAACATTTTTATTTTCGGCCTCCATGCGGGCGAAGCCGCTGGCAAAAGCTAGTATTATATAAATAAATTACTATCAAGTTGTGGCACGTAAGTAGTGGACTGTATGAGAACTTTTGAGGGTTTTAGAGATACCTAATAATTAATAATTATGGTGTAAACCGTGTAAACTGGCTGAGATTCAGATCCTTGACTAGAATAGGCAATTTGACCCCACTTACCTTTTGCTCCACCTTGTCTTGGCTTGGATCAAGCTTACTGATGCAGCTCGCTCCACGTGGTTGGATGTGACGTCACTACGGGCTTCTAGAGTCTTTCGGGACCCGAATTGGAGGCACACACAAATTATTGTCTAGGATTCTTCTGATACGATCAGGGGCCATACCATGACGTGTTAAAACCATCATTGTTCTTTGTAGGCGAAAAGTCAGGAATTCAGGGTGTACAATGTGGTAATCGGCACATCGGCGTGGTGCACGGCAACGCGAACCTGCTTCCCGTTCGGTAGTCGAACGTCGACTCAATGCAGCACCAAGATGGCTGCTCATCGCCGTCACTTCACCAGAAGTGAGGGTAGACGATATAAAATTAATGGAACTTAAAACTACCTTAAACCATACAAAGATCGAACAATCAACCCTATGTCGAAAACTATAAGACATCAAAGAAAATGAAAATATATTTTAAAACCAAGCACTTTCATATGGTATGCCACTTGACCTTGAAGACCTTAATGACTTGAACTTTTAAATTTCGTACCCCCACTTCAGCCGGTCAGCCCCCTTTTTCAATGAAATTAAAAATACTTCATTCACTTGCAATGAAGCTGGCCAAGCATTCTTTATAACTGTTCCAAAGAAGTCGATAGCATTAGTTAGTTACCTACTGAAATAACCAGCTATGACAGACAGACAGACGAAGTCGCACCATAAGGGTTCCTTTTTTACCATTTTGGTACGGAATACGGGTAGTGGGGGCCAAATCTTGCAACAGAATTTCTGTTCCCTCCAACCGATTGACCTGACATTTGGAACACATGTGACCTCGGTGATAATGCAATATGCAATAATATAGTACCATGGAGGTGGTCTCATGATGAGGCCGGGAGGTGGCCATAGGAACTCCTCAACTTCTCAACATAACTCCGTCGTGTTTGGGCTCGTTGGATTTGGCTTGACAAGTACTGTAGACCTAGATGTTGTCCAGGGTCTTATGATGGAGCTGGGAAATGGTCATTATTAAAGCTTGTTTAGAGAAAATGTTTTTCAACATAAGACTTATTCCTATTGAGCAGGGACCGAAACCGGTATGACCAATACCTGTATTATTTCGGTTACAACCTTTATTTTTACAGGTATTTTTAAAGGTAACCTTCATTTTTAAATTTTGAATACCTGCTACTAGTAAAATACCGGTTACCGAAACAAAAATTACCTTCATCTTACACGTGCCGTCGGCATAATACAAAGGGCGGTAGCGCTTAAATTACGTGTGTAAGACCGGTTAAAATGGTAACCTAAATAGAGGTAACATGTTTTTGTTTATTTATCTTGGTTACCCATATGGCGGTAACCTTAATCTTAAAGGTAACCGAAATTGTTCAATACCGGTACCGTAATTTATAGCGGTTTTCGGTCCCTGCTATTGAGGTATGGAACCAGATGAGGTAAAATATAAATAAAACAACAATGAGTATGAGTATGCGTATATTATAGCGCGGCGCGCGGCAGTTTGCGCGTTCCTATATCAGCGGCCGACAGCGCGCGCGCGCGGCCGCGGAGCGCGCACGCGTACACGTGCCGCGCCGCCACCTGCGCGCGCGTCGACGACGACCTGAAGACATATCGTATGTTAGTGATGGATTTTCGGCTGAAAGTTTACTTAAATATTATTGGGAGGAAAGCTTCGTATCCACTAGGCCAGTGTTCCGCAAACTTTTTGTGTTCAAGGCACACCTAGGAAAACGGAAAATTTTGGAGGTAGGTACACCATGAATGAAAAATCAATTTTTACATACACATAACATTGACCGACGAAACAAAAACGCGTGGTGAATTTAACTTTAGGAACCTTATTTTTCCGAGGCACACCAACTAATGACCACGGCACACCAGTGTGCCGCGTTACACGCTTTGCGGAACACTGCACTAGGCAACATTTGACGCGCGAAAAGTAAAAAACCGGCCAAGTGAGACTGGCGCACGAAGGGTTCCGTATCATTATCTATACAACATTAGACATTATATATTATGACCTTTATTAAAATCGAGAAAAAAAACAGCAAAAAACATCACATTTGCTGTATTATAGTTGTTGTATAGCGGCAACAGGAATACAAGCAGCAACAAAACATCATGTGAAAATTTCAACTGTCTACGGCTGTTTGTGCATTACACGTTTACAGCACGTTTTTTCACGGACCGTTTTTTTTTTCATACGTTTTAAAATGTGGTAGGGATCGTTCTGCAGGCCTATTGGCTAAAAATCCGTAAAAAACCGAATACGAATTGAAAACGTCTGTAGTGCACAAACAGCCTACCTATCACGGTTCATGAAATACCGATACCTTTAGGCTCAACGGGCGTAACCACCATTTTGTCAAAAATGAAATTTTATCATTAATGTCGACACCTTTAGGCACAAATCATATTTGTCAAAATGGTGGTTACGCCCTTTGAGCCTAAAGGTATCGATGCAGCCTGGTGACAGACAGGCAGACGAACAGCGAAGTCTTAGTAATAGGGTTACGTTTTTACCCTTTCGGTACAGAACCCTAAAAAGGAAGTAAACGCTAGGCTACTTTTTATACTGAAAAAATGCAGTCCCTGTAGGTCACGTGAACGAAGACGCGGGCAAAGTACTAGTCGGTAATATGTCTATGTTTGGGCTTAGGGTTGCCACCTTCTTTTAGAACAATAAAAGTACATTTGTGTTTTGGGATAGCAAAAATAAAGAACGCTGTACTGTACGATGAAGACGAAAAGAGCACTTTTATATTTTGAGTTTCTACATATTTTTTATCGCTTCTAAATACTTTTTAGTAAATAAATTGTTCTAATGAAAATTAAATTAAGATAGTGTCAGTTAAGAAGAATATTTTAGCGTCCTATAATACTGTCGTAGATTATAAAGCACGCCTACGTGAAATGGAGTACCTGGGTCATTCTCCGGTGTCACATTGTTTGGTTGATTTCGGTGACACAATTTTCTCTGATTAACTAAGACATTTTAAAGGAAATATCTTTAACCTCTACTACTACTTTCTAAGTTAAATCTAGATTCGATATTTCTTGTTAAATGTCCTAATTAACAGAAAAAAATGTGCCACCGAAATCAATCAAACAATTGGACACCGGAGAATGACCGCCCTACAGTACTCTATAATAGAGTACGGGTGGTTAACCCTATTTGGGTTAGATTTCTAGGTAAAAGTGCAACTCACCCAGCCCAGACAGTGGAGGAGATAGGCGAGGAGTCTTCAGTCAGTTTGACAGCGAGGGCACTGCGCACTAGTTCTTCAGCAAAGCTTCGCACTGCAGACAGCATGACAGCGTGGACAGCGCTGTGGATTATACAGCGATTAGACGGTCAGCTAATTAAAGAAGTTTTGGTCAGCTCCAAAATATATTTTGTCAGTAAACAATTCAAATGGTCAGCAAAAATAACTAAATTGATCACAAAGTAACGTTATATTGGGCAGACTTAAAATTGATGTGATAGAAAATTAAATAAATCTGCAGCAATATAAGTAGTAGAGCAGAAAATCGTGATTCGGATTTTATCAAATTTTGGCAAGCTGTAAAATTCATTTTGGTTTGCTAATTAATTTTATTTCTACGGCAACAAGGGAGAGAGGTAGTCTGCAAGGTTAATAGTAACCTAGCTAACACGAAGGGGTTGACGGGGGCTTGATTCGCTCGCGTTGCTTGCTCACTCACGCCCCCATCATCACGTTTATTTTTTAACAAATTGCAAAATCTCCAATGTCGTAATTTTTTTTAAATATTGACGCATACTTTTAACGGTAAGGGATTCAGAAAAAGTTACGGAACCCATTGTTTTAGTTTTCAGATCCCCTTACTTATACGCGCCTCTTAACCACTGATTAAATATACAACTATCCTTGTCATTTGTATGACAATGAATAAAGATGACAATAAAATTGACTTAAGAGCTGTTTAATTTGATCTTTAAGAAAATTAAAAAAAAATAAGTAAACCAAATAGTGCAAAACAAACTTACCTATAAGAGTACCCATTCCCCACATCTTCATTCCTCAACTCCACCCCAATATCAGCGCATTTCCTCTCAACAAACATAAACTTTAACCGATCTTCATCATCGACAGGCAACGGTGTCAACCCCCCACTGTCCCCCACCACTTCCATCACCACCCTCCCCCTTCCCCCACTCGAAACCACATCAACATCTTCATCATCAGACATCACCACTTCCGTCACACTATCAGAATTCCTACGTTCAGAAAAAGCAGACATATCAAAGACGGATAATGTATTAATATCTGATGGGTTCGGGTATAATTCTTTTATACTGGATTCCATTTTTCTGATGTTTTCGAGGTCGTTCCAGGATGACCATTCGTCGGGTTCCGTCTTTATGTGCATGGTTTCAGTTCTGATTGGATAATGGCCGTGGAGACGGGAGTAGGTTAAAATCTGTTTGGTCCGCCATATTGGTTCGTACGATGTCATGTGTTCTGTCAGTATTTTGTTTATAAGTTTCGCTCGGGACCACTGGAAATATAATTAAATTAGATTAGAAAGTGTGTTTGATACAGGGACCGAAAACCGCTATAAATTACGGTACCGGTATCGAACTATTTCGGTAACCTTTAAGATTAATGTTACCGCTATATGGGTAACCACGATAAAGGTTACTATTTTAATACCGGTTTATCACACACAAGCGCTACCCGCCCTTTGACTTATGCCGATGGCACGTGTGAGATAGAGGTAATTTTTATGTCGGTAACCGGTATTTTAAAAATTAAGGTTACCTTTAATATACCTGTAAAAATAATAAAGGTTGTCACCGAAATAATACAGGTATTGGTCATACCGGTTTCGGTCCCTGGTTTGATCTATACAGGGTGTCCCACGGCTATGGAGGGAAAATACTTTAAATATTTGAGATAGGAAGTTCTGCTTCATGGAGACTTCACATTATTTTTAAAATTAAGTAATACTGCAAAGAATTTTAAAAAGTTGCTTGCGTCTGGGATACGAATCGACCAAATGTTTAATAATGAATATCCTGTATTTTTATGATGCCGATTGAAACCGTTAATTATAATAAACATTAAGCCGTGTGTGAGTAAAGACAGCAATAACGTGCGAGTGAGAGGGAATGATTAGTGCCGCCATTTCAGATTCGATTCTACAGCGTGGCGCTACAATGGTGACATTAATTGAACACACGGATAGGGTTAGTGGCGATAAATCATATTCAATAAGACAGGTAAAAAAAAATCGTAAATTGAAAAAATATTTTTTTAGAACAAACTAAATAATACGCCTACTCTTTGCGTTTGTTTCATCTTATTAGTATTGCTTATTCGTTTTAATTTCATTGATAGGATGCTAGAATCCGTGACCCCGGCAAATGACCGTTGGGCTACAGTTCTTTAAGTACAGGTTGCTCCAAGATGCTATTTTCTAAAATGTGAAATAAATTAATAAATAATAACGTTTTATGGAATTAAAATGTATTTATAAATGAAAATGTAAAACCGTATACATATATTAAATTAATGTCACCATTGTAGCGCCACGCTGTGTATTGGCGCGGGTATTAGATACAAGGTCAAGCTAATAAAAGCGTGTTAAAAAATCCGGACAAGTGCGAGTACCACTCGCGCCCTAAGGGTTTCGAAATGTGCAATAGCGCCATCTATGCCGCTATTACATCATAGTAGATTTAACATATCTTGATCACAGATGGCGCTACTGCATACTTCTAGTAGCGCCATCTATGAACAGATGGCTCCACTTATGGTCCAGTGACAGACGGACAACAAAGTGATCCTATATGGGTTCCGTATCCTGTTAAGGTACGGAACCCTAAATATAATAACTTACTTCAATGTTTCTTCTTTTAGCAAAATCAAGTTTCCAATATTTTTCCTCAGATTCGACTACAAACGGGAAATGCTTCACAAAATCAATATCTCTTGCCTGATCAGTTATCAACGGTATCTTTTTAATTAAATAATTAACTCCACACCTCACACTATTCAATCTAGCAACACTAGCACACAGACTATCGTACAAAGTCTTCTCCTTCTTAATTTCCACGTTGGCAACACTGTCAAACTTCCTCGGTGTGGCCAAATAACAGTGATCATTTTCTATATGAGCAAAGTTAGATTGTAATTTAACATTTTCAGAATTTTTCAACATATTTTTTACTTCAGGCTTTAGTAAGGACACGCCTTTTTTCTTTCTGAAAGTTTTTAAGCCGTTCGATTTGATTGGACTGATTTTTGCTGTTTGAGTACTATTAATGACGATTTCTTGAACTTTACTCAGATCTAGCGCTCGATCCATTTCTAAATAATATATTTTGCCTGTGGTCGGATCTATGTATTTCATTATTCGCTTTTTAACCGAAGCCGGCTGACTTAGAATCTCATTAGGTATCTCGTCTGCTTTATAATTAGGATCCCATTCTTTTTCAGTTTTTATACTAACTTCATTGCAATCATCTTGAAGTTTTTCAGTTAAATCTGTATCTATATTAGTTACTGTGCTAACTAACTCTGGTTTAATATCTTCTGGTTCCTTTTTAATCGGTTTAATTATCATTTCGTCAACGTCAACTTCGGTCGGGCCTTTAGAAAAGAATTCCATCCAGTTTTCCGTGTGTGTGTCACAATCTTCTATTGTTTCTGGGACTATGTCTGTCTCGTTCTGTTTTATTGTCTCTGGTATGCTTTCGGCGTCCTCTTTGAATTCATATTTCAGCATTTCTTTTGTACTGTATAGCCATACGTCGATTAGAGTTTCAGCACCTGAAAATGCATATTATAAAGTTATTAAAATATACAGGGTGGCAGTTTAGACAGTGGAAATATTTTAAGACGTCATTGTACTCATCATTATGAACAACTTTTACTATGGGACCAACCTCGAAATCGCGAAAAAAAATCAGCTGTTCCATACATTTTGTTGAGTTATGTGAACATAAATGTATGGAACAGCTGATTTTTTTTTCGCGTATTCAGGGTTGGTGCCATAATAAAAGTTGTTCATAATGATGGGTACAATGACCCCTTAAAATATTTCCACAGTCTAACCTGCCACCCTGTATAAATAAATTTTCAAAAACATATGACACAGGCGGGGTTTGCACCCGCGACCTCTGCCTCGCCGTGGCATCGCTCTTATCAACTGAGCTATTGTGTCTCGCCTGAATCAGTTAAAATTGAAATCACTTTTTATTACGTCTCATAGGAGCGTTGGTGACGCCTATTGGAGACTGATTACAGATTCTAACTCAATGTGAAATATGTGTTTGTAAACGCACCCACGTTACATGAAAAATTCCTAATATAGTGTGGGACGTTTCTTTAAAAAAAATCATAATTCCTAACTTCTCATTTCCGACTCTCCCGACTTCCCCGACTACTTGGTCTGTCAGTGACATAAGTACCTAAGATCTGCATGCCGGTTAGGCCGAGGCTAATTACAGACTCTTGTGAATTGTGTTTGTAAATGCACCCACGATACAGCAGAAATTCCTAGTGTTGGACAACGATAAAAAAAAACGCATCATACCTATCATCATTTCCGACTTTCCCGACTACATGGTCTATCAGTGACTTGTGACGCAACAATAAAAAAAAACTCATCATTCCTATCTTATCATTTCCGACTCTCCCGACTTCCCCGACTACAGGCCCGTGAGTGACTTACCTAAGATCTGCATGCCGGTGTAGTTGCGGTCCAGTTTGATGGTGTGCTCGACTGATGCGGGGCGGTTGCGGTGCGGCATCGCGAAGTGCAGCTCGATCTTAGCGGGGAACTCGCCCCAGCCGCGCCGCGATATGTGGTAGGGAGGCTTGCTGGAAAGATTTCATAATAAATTAGTCCTAGGTTTGATCTCCAGGTCAGGTGTTAGATAGATGTATTTGAATTTTTAGTTATCAACTTTTCGACTTTTATAACTTCTTCGACTCAGACCTATTTTAAATAACTACGTCACTTTTTACACCTGCCCCAACATTATTTACTAAAAAAAAAGTAAAAAAAGTCAATTTTAAATTTTCGACTTTTCCGACTTTTGTGACTATGGTGTTTTACACGACTTACTCTATGTGCACAGTATGATGCGGCGCATATGAGTGATGTAGCTTGACATTGACGGCGGTTACGACGGGCGATATGTCCGGCGCATGCGGTGGTCCACGCACGTATAGGAGCCACTTGTGCGTGGACCGATCCGCGCGAGACGCGGGGGGCGCGTATTTGGAAGTGTTGCCTGAAATAAGAAAATACCATTGTAAGTAGTGTCCGACCGAAATTCGGTTCTCAGCCGAAACTTTAACCGAAAATTCGGCTTGTCTTTTGGTTTCGGCCGAAACCGTAATAGAAACCGAAACTTATGCAGTTAACTTTTTAGGGTTCCGTAGTAAAACTAGGAACCCTTATAGTTTCGTCCTGTCCGTCTGCCTGTCCGTCTGTCACACCCTCGTCAAATCTACAGTTCATTACCAACTTGTTTGAAACTTCGCAAGTAGATGTCTTCTGTGAGCTGCCATATAGGCCAGTAGTGAAATTACAATTTACGCGCACCCCTTTGTGTGGGGTATCGTTGGATAGGTCTTTGAAAAGAATACATAATAGAGGTTTCTAAATGACTTTTTTATTTAAGTGCATATTTAGTGAACTACGAGCTCCGAAAGTCGTTAACAATGTGTCCCCCCCCTGTAGTTTTCAAAAAATCAAGCTTATAGCATTCAATACATACTTTAGATTAAAATTGGTTTGAACAAGATACGTCAATAACTTTTTGAAATATTCACTATTTTCAGTTTTGAGTTTGACAACCGCAAAAATAACTTATGCTTGCAGTCGGAAGACTGAAATACTTCTTGCTACGAAACCCTAGACTGAGCGTGGTCCGACACGCTCTTGCCCGGGTTTTTTAGTAACATTTTTATTATAAGCTGACAACTATTGTTTTTTTTTCTAGTTTGGTAACAGATTATCTATACATCAATTTATTAGGCAATCGCTTTATTTTTGGAATGCAATCTATAGGAACAAAATTATTAAAAAAGAAATCCATAACACACAACTTTGATTAATTTTTAAGTTTCGGTCGAGCCAAAGTTACGGCGAGTTGGCCGAAACCGAAACTTCGGTCGAAAATCTATACTAATATTATAAAGAGGAAAGATTTTTCGTTTGTTTGTTTGTACCGCGAAATTACTGGACCGATTTTAAAAATAAAATCGGTCCAGTAATTTCGGAGCCTAGTCTTTCACTAATAGAAAGCTACATTATCACTGAGTAACATAGGCTACTTTTATTCCCGAAAAAATGCACAGTTCCTGTGGGACACGCGGACGAAGTCGCGGGCGAAGTGCTAGTAAAGAATATAATAATATAATTGATGATAGTAAAACAATTTACACACATCTTATAATTAATTAGAATTCATCAACAACTCACCAATAACAATCCTGTACCGATGCTTCATCTTGTTCCGGGTGACCTCGTCCAAGGTCACCACATTCGTGACCTTGGGGTCCAGGTGTCGCGGCACCTTCTTGGGCCGGCTGGTGCAGGGCTCCTCGGTCATCTCTAGGTCATCCAGCTTGCGGTCCGGACGCAGAGTCTTCGTAGTGTCTGCTGATATCGTGTAGTTGCGTTTTTGGAGCATCGCCTGAAGAAAAATTTTTTTTTGTTATATGGAAATGGTGACAAACGGCCTGCCTGCCGGCTTAGCATGACCAATTCTTTTTTTTTTTTATATTATAGGAGGCAAACAAGCAGACGGATCACGTGATGGTAAGTGATTACCACCGCCCAGGACACTCGCAACACCAGATGAGTCACAAGTGCGTTGCCGGCCTTTAAAAAACTGCTCTTGCCTTGGGCATTGTTGAGCGCAGTTTTGCCCCCCCCCCCCCCCACAACAATGGATTTATCAACTGCACTATCATGGGGAGGGGGGGGTTGGGCCTCCACTCACTCGGCGGAACACGACGCAAGCGTCGTTTCACGCCGGCTTTCTGTGAGGCCGTGGTATTACTCCGGTCGAGCCGGCCCATTCGTGCCGAAGCATGGCTCTCCCACGGTTCTATCTGTATTCTACCGAAGAATAGACAAAGGTCTTTCTATCGAACTCGTTATCTCTTCTGCCCGAGCACGGCGACCCGTGCTTGGCGTACCAGACTTTTGTCTACTAGAGAATAGAAACATTTCTTCTCTTCATTGTATGCATGCGATAGAAATCTTTCTACAAACTGTCACTTTGTTTATTCTTCTGTGGACTAAACCCGTTTCTATCGTGGTCATGCTAAGCGTGCCGAAGACTATAGGGGGACATACCGATTAATGCCGACGTACAATACCATGACTTACCGTGTTTCGCACATTTTTGTATGATTTTGGGTGGGGGTCATGACCCCTACGACCCTCCCCCCCTCGGACCACCACTGGCCATCCCTCTGTCATACCAGAATGCTGATTTTAACACTTCATAATATGACCACTGTAGTACAAAAATCTGTCTCACCGAGTAATCCTTCCTGGTCTTGTTCCGGGGTCCCCTGGTCTTGAAGATCTCGTCCAGGTCAACGGTCTGCTTGCCGAGCAGCTTGCGCACCGAGGGGTGCAGGCGCCGCTGACCTTCGCGTAGGATTGTGGACACCTGGTGGAGTAGCAGAACTATTAGGCGGAGATTGATAAATGTTACTTAGAATGTGCATATGTCGCACAACTGTAAAACTACAAGTGCCAAGGCTTGATATAGAAATAGACTATTAGAGTTTGCTTATCTGAGTGCTCCGGGAACAATGCCAGGATTCTGTTCAGGGGGGGTCTTTAGCCACAACTGTTGCCTGCAGTAGGAAATTATAGATAATAAGAGCTACGGTGCCACAGACAAACACACACAAAGCACAGACACCAGTGGCGAAGGGTCCCTACAATACGATTCCTACCGGCTTCCCTTGGGAAAATAGCATGGGCAGTATTGCTTAATTTTATTAATTAGTTTTTCGTGGCCAGGTAAGCATTTGTAGCTCCGGTATACCTCTTACAAAAACTGACCCTTTGCCACTGACAGACACACACATAGCGGTCAATCTTATAACACCCCTCTTTTTGGGTCGGGGGTTAAAACTAAAGTGAACTGCTCCACAGTGGCTACTCACCTCAGCCCTGGCTCTGGGCTCATGCTGAGCAGCTATCTCATCTTGCATCTGTCCATTGGAGAGCTGCAGCTTCTGCTCTTTGTAGTAACTGTTGACCAGCGCGTACCGGAGACGGTGGAGCAGACGACGGGACGTGGTCATCCTGGTAACCAATACATTTAATTATTGACTAGCTATTCCCTGCGTTTCACTCCCCTTGCTCGACTCCTAAGGGTCGTAGCGTGATGTTAAATAGCCTCTACTATTCGTCATGAATCTGGCTATTATATACAAAAAGAATTTTGCGAATCCGACTGGTAGTTCCAGAGATTAGCACGTTCAAACACACACACTTTATAATATTAGTATGGAATTATGGATTACAGCAATAAGCTGAGTCTAAGTGCTAGCCAAGTGGTATAACCATGCGCCTCCCACGGCGAAAGGTTCGAGTTCGATCCCGAGGCACTTCTCCAGCCTAGCCCGGTGTTTTTAAGCCACATTTTGGACTTTCACTGAGGTCAGTGAAAGAGGAAATCCAAAATGTAGCAGTGTGCGAAATGAAATAATAAAAAATTGAACATGTGGCTATATCTTCGGATATTCGTGGATTTCGGTATTAACTTATTATACACATAAACATTCCGGAACAAATTCTCTAAATGGTGGGGAAAACTTTATTAAAATTGTGTAGTCTAGAAGAACTAAGTGGACAAACAAACATGAAAAGCGACTTTGTTTTATACTATTTATAGATATAGATTAATGATGACACACTCAGACAAGCAATGACAAATACTTTTTGGTCACAAAAAAACAGGGTTCACACCCTCTTTGTTAAAACAATAAAAACTGTGATTTTATTGTTTTAGCAAATTGGGGCTTGTAGCCATTGCCTATCCTTTTTTAGCCACCTGTACACCTGTGCCTGGCAACTTAGCAACTCCCGAACCGAAAGTAAATAATTTAAGAAAGAAAAAAACCATTTTAGGTCATTCACAATTGATTATTTCAAGTTGAATATTGTTTAAACTACGAGCATTCTCATAAATGATAAATGATATTTATTTTGTAAATAAGTTAAAAATAACACTTTTACACATCAAAACATTTTTTAAGCTAGATGAGTTTGGTGTTTCATATATGACTACCTTTGAGAAGAAACACCGAAACAAACTTAAAGGTCTCATTTCAAGTCCAGACATTAACATAAATTGTGTAAGAACCATGCAGGTTAGTCTGAAATGGCCTTAAGAGGAAAGAGTCATACAGATTTGAGTGGACCTGACCTGACTGTGCACGCATGTGCCGGGTATCGTGGTAGCTCAACTCAGACTTAGGGAGCTCAATGACCCGACGAACATTACCATCAGAAAGGACATTTGGGTAGGCACCCCCCTAAAGTACTCAAGTGTCAGACTGAACTCAGTAAGGGGATCATCTCGTACACCTGTCCTCTATGTATGTTTTCCTTGCCTGCCCCCCTGAACAAAATCCTGGCTATGCTCTTGAAGACAGGTGTGAATATTAGGTGACACAGTATCTACTGCACATAAGGATATGGGGCTAATTACTATTACAAAGTAATATGAAAGACAATCCTCGAAATGTGTAGTTAAACACTTTTGTAAATTATAATTTTGATACAAATTTTAATGTCTTCCCAATAACACAATGCTACCATAAAAAAACTAGAAATTGCAAAGAAACAATGTTGTAAAAAAAAAGTCTACAAATGGGTAGCGATACATTGATTCTTTAGCTAAATAAAAAAAAAACAATACCTTTGGCATTGTGATAAACAAAAATGACACATCAAACTTTAGAGGGGAAAACCTGGATAAAAATACACCACATGGCATCAAACAAACGTTAAATAAACTGTTTAATAACATAGTAAGCTATGAAAGGTGTTATAAATACAAATAAAGTTAGAAAACACAACAAACCGTTGATCTAACAGCATCACTTCATTTTCACGAATTTCAAGCTCATTCAAAAATTCCCGCCTGATAATATCTTTGATTTTCTCAACTTTCTCCTCTTCTGAGTGGCTTGGGGGCTCCTCCTTGACGCCCACAGGAGCCTCAGGGTAATCAGGGTCATGATACTCCTCTTTTAGATCCATTTGTTACGAATTTTACAGTTAAAAATGAGTAACGCCCTACAAGCGTCGCCTTATTATTACACTTTTTTACACTATTCTTAGAGTCACGGCACTTTTGTTTTTGGTTGTTTATCACATTTATTCACAGCTCGGTTAGGTGGGATGTTTAGAATAACAATATTTAGTAAAAAACTTTAGTAGGTAGTATTTAACCAATTTCCGCATTTGACAGTGGAAAGGTCAACAGCCGATTCATTCAAGTTTTTAACTTTTTTTTAAATGCATTCAAGAAATCAAGACATAGGGAGACATAAAAGTATTTTTATGATGTTATTTTTATACGGTCTTGGATTTGTAATAAAAATAGACAAGCTTCTTTTAGTGCGCAGAATTGATATTTACATAACAATGAAACTAAATTGCAGAAATATTCCATTACTTAATAAAAGGTCGCACATGGCTCGCACACGTGCAGCAGAATGTTCCTTGAGAATTATTGATTATTAATGATCACTTTACTTTTAATTAACGGCCTCTAGCAAAAAAACCAGATGTTGTAATTGGTTGAAAACGCAACAAAATGACGTTGTTTCTTTAACATTTCTAAATCAGCCATGAATCAGTTTATATCTTTAGAAGAACAACTGGCAACACAGATGCCTCGAAAATCATTTTTCTGTCTGTCAACAATTCTAGAAACTGTCAAACTTGTTACGTTGACGTTTTTGCGAAAATCCTTTCTTTACTGTACTAGAATTGTGTTAAAAAATAAAACGGCCTCCAGTAACGGATCGCCGTCGCGTGGACAACAGAGCATCGACCGTGATGTAAGGGCTCGCGGGGACGAGCACACGCCTATGTCAGACTCCCAGACTCAGGGCCCTGAGGCCATGACCGAACGACGTCCCTTCTTCTATCCAGACAGTAGCAGTGACACGGAGGAATATAGAAGGGACGAGGAGCGTCGCAAGCGGTTATCCAAGCGTACTGGTCCGAATATCCGAACGCGCCCCACGATGCCGCCGAAAAATTTGACCGCGAATACTCCGACGCCGTCGACCTCGACTGCCCAAGAGCCTACAAGGAATGGTCAGAAGACTCAGAACCAGCTTACAGAAGACAGGATCACGCTGGTGGTGGACAACACGAGGTTCGTGGTGGACCCCGCGCAGTTCACCGCTCATCCTAACACTATGTTAGGAAGGATGTTCAGTTCAGGTCAGTTCTTTTTTGTTTTTTTTTTTTTTTGTACAAATTATAGATTGCATTGAAACTGTTTGTGTGTTTGTCTTGGGGTGGAAGTTTTTAGAAGAAAAAAAGTAATAAATAAAGCTATGGTTAACTTTTCATGGACTTGAATTAGGTGTTTCTATCTAAAAGTTTTTCTTTTTTTTTCTATTATTTTAATAGCTAGAATTATGATCAATGGAATAGGTTTATGAAACTGTAGATGACATCTGGTGTATGATGATGAATCAAGTGTGATATTCTTTATAACTGAAATTCTATGTACAATCTAATAATTATTGCATCTATTATAAAAGACTTAAAGGACAATAAAAAAAAAAAGTGAAATTTCATATAGTTGCGTTGTCCCAATGGGTCGAAATGTAACCCTTGTCTATAGTGAGTGTGACCCTGTTTCCCAATCAGATAATACATTTTTGACAGTATCAAACAAAGAATCTGACTTTCTTAATACTTGACACTATCTTAATCTTCATGTTTTGCCTATTTACCTAGATATTGGATATTTTATCAGGTCATTCTGTGGAGATCTTTTTTTTAATGCTATTTATAAAACAATTTTTAAAATTAAAACTACTCTAAAGTTGTCACAACTTTTTGTTTGTGGTTGTAATAGCACAAAATGACTTTAGTTATTAGTTAGTTAGTTAGTTAGTTATTATTATAACTAATAATTATTTTTCATAGAATTTGTTACAAGAAAATGAAATAAGTGCATCTCTAATGAAAAAAAAAATGTAAATAGGTACTTACCTATGTAAAAAAAAAACAATTTCTTAAATTAACTTTCTATGACCTTTCCAACACCTCAAAAAATTGTGTTCGACCTTCTACCAAACACCCTGTATAGGTAGAAATCCCACTTATGAACAAAAGCCCACACATGATTTCCAGAACCACACCTTATGCTAATTATGATGGTTTCTACTAGTTTATTATAATTACCACACTACTGGGAAGTACATTGGTTTCTTTAGAAATATGCAAATTACTTTCACCAGCAATTAGTCATTTATACTGAGAACTGTCTCGTCAAACACCATGAGTAATACAAAGAAATGTAGGTTAGGTTAACACCCACATTCCGTAAGCTTATTCAAATTTGATCTGTAGTCTTGTTACCTGCACGCTTAGCATGACCACGATAGAAACGCGTTTTGTCTACAGAAGAATAGGCAAAGTGACAGATTGTAGAAAGATTTATATCGTTTTATGCATACAATTAAGAGAAGAAATGTTTCTTTTCTTCAGTAGACAAAAGTCTGGTACGCCAAGCATGGGTCGCCTCGTGCTCGGGCAGAAGAGATAAAGAGTTGGATAGAAAGAACGTTGTCTATTCTTCGGTACAATAGAGATACAATTGCCGGCCTAGCATGACCACGATAGAAACGGGTTTTGTCTACATAGAAATAGACAAAGTGACAGATTGTAGAAACATTTCTACGTTTTATGAATGAAATCTGTCACTTTGTCTATTTCTATGTAGACAAAACCCGTTTCTATCGTGGTCATGCTAGGCCGGTTGGTCATGCTAAGCCGGTTATGATTATCTATGCATCTGTCCAAATAAATAAAATTGAAGTGTCTGTTTGTAATGTCAAATTAACAGCTTTTTACTACATGTAGGTACCTATATGAAGGATAATGGGAGTAGTGAAAAAAACAATTTTAAAAATTTTTATCTGTCTGTTTGTTCCGGCTAATTCCCGAAACGGCTGGACCGATTTAACGGGACTTTCACTGACAAATAGCTGATATTACAAGAAGTAACTAAGGCTACTTTTATTTTCGAAAAAGAACTAGAGTGCTGCGCAAAAACTCAATTCAAATAATAGAAACTGAATCATTTGTGACAGAATTGTAATTGTAAGGTTCATATTCCAGTAACTATTAATACCAAGTAGTCATTATGTTTATTGTTCAATTTCTCTAGGAAAATTTGAGTCAGTGATGAGTCAGCCAGTTCTAGGTCATGTTTACCAACAGGTCATTGGTCATAGATAGGGTTGTCACTGTTTCTTGGAGGAAATATATATTTTTTTAATAATTAAATTAGTGCCCTCGACTTCATCAGCATGACATACACGTAGCGCCATCTAGCGTCCTAAAGCAATTGTGACCGTCGAAAGTTATTGTTCCTTCCCTCGAGAACAGTTCTTTTTAGGGTTCCGTACCAAAATGGTAAAAAAGGAACCCTCATGGTGCGACTTCGTCTGTCTGTCTGTCTGTCTGTCTATCTGTCTGTCTGTCTGTCTGTCTGTCTGTCTGTCTGTCTGTCTGTCACACCTGATTATTTCAGCAACTACTTATGCTATCGACTTGAAATTTGGAACAGTTATAAAGAATGCTTGTTCAACTTTATGGCAAATGAAAAAAGTCCAAAAATATTTTTATTTTCATTGCAAAAGGGGCCGGAGTGGGGGTCCAAAATTTTAAAGTGGGGTTACTAGGTCAAGTGATATATCATATGAAAGGGCTTGATCTGCACATTTCAAAATATATTTTTATTTTATTTTGTGTCTCACAGTTTTCGACGTATGATGAAAAATGTCCAAAAAAATACCATTCCCCCCCCCATTATCTCCGAAGTTTGCGGGGCGAAAAATCTGAAATAATTAGAGTTGATAGGAATTGACCCAAATATGGCACCAAAAATAAAACGATGTTCGTAACTAGTACAGTTTTTTCAAAATCATCAAAATTCCTTCACAAACAAAATTAGTTATGCGGTCCGGATTTTTTCACTTTATACGTCCAAAAATGATACGGAACCCTCGGTGCGCGAGTACGACTCGCACTTGGCCGGTTTTTTTCTGGATGAAAGGTACTCTACGACCTGTTCTGTACTCCTGACAATGTATATGCAAAATTGAATGATGATTGGTTCAATGGTTTAGGCGTGAAAAGGTGACAAACAAACTTACTTTCGACGAGACCATTACGCAGCTATGCCAACAGTCTTATAGATAGATTTGCTGTTAGAAATCCATCTAGCTAGAGCAGTGGTTCTCAACATCTCAACCTTTTATGACCAGGGCCACTAGGATTTTTTTGTTTGGTGCAGGGACCAAGGTCTAAAATAAAAAATAATAAAAATGAATTTATTATGTATGTATAATGTAGGTATATTCAAAGTAAATATTCATTTAATATGGGTTCACAATATTGTTTCGCAGACTTTAATTTAGTTTTTACGGACCACTGGTGTTTTTCAAGGATATTAAAATTTCAAAGGCTAAAATTAATAAAATGTCTAAATTATATATATTTATTATTGCAAAGTAGGAAAATGTTTGACAGTCAATATTATTTTAATTTCCATATTCCATATACATATTAATATTACGAGGGGCACCCCTACCACATAGGCGTAGCGTTGACTTTGCGTTGACCCAATTTGTTTAAAAAGTAGGTATTTATGGTTAACTATGAACAAATTATTTTTACAAAGAGTTGTTGATGTTTTTTTCAAACAGATGTATTGTAAATATTTATGGTTAGTTAATTGATGGGTTATTAACACAAGAACTTGGTAGTTTTGTCTAAAAATAATTATAACGGAGGTATTTTTAGATGGCAGTAATCTATAGATAAATATGAATGTTTATGACTAAAAAACTAATGAAATAAATATCTAAAGTAATCGCGGAAAAAAAAATCTGCTGTTTCATACATTTTGTTAGGTCAGGGGTTAGCAACCTGTGGCTCTTTCGATATAAAGTTGCAGCTCCAGATCCATATGCAAAAAATAATTATTTTACTATAAAAACCTTCAAAATAAAAAAGTAAATTAAAAATTTTAAAAACCTGACTGCCAAAAAATCAACTGAAAAGTTCAAAACAAGAGCACTTTTCAAGCAGTCTGATGCAGTTGGTGGCAATTATTTGTGTTAAATCTTAGATTTTATGCCACCAACTGCATCAGACTGCTTGAAAAGTGTTCTTGTTTTGAACTTTTTAGTTGTTTTTTTGGCAGTGGGGTGTTTGAAATTTTTTGTTTACTATTTTTATTTTTCACTTTTTAGTTTTTAATGTATTTATATATGTTTTCGTAATCGTCTTTTCGAGCCCTTCATTTTGATACCCCACATGATAGGTTTTGAGGAAAACAAACTTTTTGAAGACGCCAAATATCGGCCATTTTATAATTTTGATATAGCCAGTGTAACTTTCATAATTAAGACGAATCTAACGACACCTCTCAAGCTAAAATCCATTTAGCCGTTTAGGCTACAGAGCGTGCCAAAGAACAAACATACATACATACATACACTTGAAAAACATAAACCTCCTTCTGGCGCAGTCGGGTAAAAATCGTGCACTATTTTTAAGATTGCACTATTTTCAGTCTATTTCTCAGCCTCTTCCACTCGCGTCTCACCCGCAAAAACTAGACATGACTCTTTGAAAACTCGTCAATTTTGTAAATTGTAGCTTTTAGGTCTTCCGCTTCAAAAGGTTGCCGACCCCTGAGTTAGGTGAACATAAAATGTATGGAACAGCTGACCTTTATAGCGATTTCAGGGTTGCTCCCATAATAAAAGTTTTTCACAATTTTTAGTTTAATGACCTATTTTCGGATTTTGAGTTATTTTAACTACACTGCAGTGGCGAAGGGTCCCTACAATACGATTCCTACCGGCTTCTCTTTGAAAAATAGCATAGGCAGTGTTGCCTACTATTGTCAAATATTTATAATTAGCTTTTTGTGGTGAATCGATTCACTGAATCGATCAGTGTCATCGCAGTCGGGTGATATTGTGGGTACATCTATAAAAATAAATTGAAGTGTCTGTTTGTAATATCAAAATAACATATTTTACTGAATGCATATGAGGGTACATATAATATACAAAAAAAAATCAATTTATAAAATGTTTGCCTGTCTGTCTGTTTGTTCCGGCTAATCTCCAAAATAGCTGGACCGATTTTGACGGGACTTTTACTGGCAGATAGCTGATGTTGTAAGGAGTTACTTAGCTGCTCACATACGTCGGGTGTGAGTAAAGACAGCAATAACGTGCGAGTGAGAGAGAATAATGATTGCCGCCATTTTAGATTCGCTTTATTGGCGCCGGTTATACTAATATTATAAAGAGAGAGTGTGAATTTTGGAGGAATAATATACTGGAGTTAGTCTAACCGTGACTGTATCAGTGGCGAAGGGTCAGTTTTTGTAAGAGGTAAGCCGGAGCTACAAATGCTTACCTGGCCACGAAAAGCTAATGAATAAAAGTAGGCAATACTGCCTGTGCTATTTCTCAAAGGGAAGCCGGTAGGAATCGTATTGTAGGGACCCTTCGCCACTGGTTTGTATACTGTGTGAAGGCTGTCATTTCTCTTTGACAGTGATGTAAGTGACGTCACTGTAAAGTACACCGCGCATTGGCGCAATGTTTTGATACAGTGACGTCACTGAAGCGTCAACCAGCAACTCTTCCCTAGTCACGCACACTAATACAAATTCAGAACCGCACACAAACAAAAAACGGCCAGCGGCTTTATATGTCCTTAGGCTCAGTCTATAGATTATTATATGTCTATGGTGTCTCCCTTTGCCTGTCCCAAAGAGGGACGAAAAGAACCAAAAAAAAAATGTCTATGGTGTCTATGGTGTGAATTTTGTGAGTTATTGTGGAGTGAGAGTATATGTGGAGGATAATCTCCGGAACTACTGATCCGATTCTGAAAATTCTTTCGCTAATAGAAAGCTACATTATCACTGATACTATTACTTTTTATCTCGAAAAAATGCACAATTCCTGTGGGTCAGGCGGACGAAGTCGCGGTCAAAAGTCTAGTTAGTAATAAAAATGTGAACAATATCATTATTCTAATAACAGTGATAATACTCGGCAATCAATCATTATTATCATATCAAACTCTCATAACATCGCTGAGTGATGGCATAGATTGAGGTATCACGGTATCACTTGTTACTGAGGGAAGATTAGTTATCAGTCGTGTATCTGTTTATATTAAAAAAAAGTGATCCTATCCTAGGGTTCCGTTTTTCCTTTTGAGGTACGGAACCCTAAAAAATACAGGGTGAGGTCAAATGAGTATTAATGAGTAATGATGTAGTAGGAATGTAGTATACCTACCTACTATGTTATATAGTAGTATTAGGCTGGCAAACCTAGGCAAACTGGCGCTCAAACACAAGTGTATTAAAAAAAAAACCGGCCAAGTGCGAGTCGTACTCGCGCACCGAGGGTTCCGTATCATATTTGGACGTATAAAGTAAAAAAATCCGGACCGCATAACTAAGTTTGTTTGTGAAGGAATTTTGATGATTTTGAAAAAACTGTACTAGTTAGGAACATAGTTTTGGTGCCATATTTGGGTCAATTCCTATCAACCCAAATTATTTCAGATTTTTCTCCCCGCAAACTTCGGAGATAAGGGGGGGGAATGGTATTTTTTTGGACATTTTTCATCATATGTCGAAAACTGTGAGACATAAAATAAAATGATTATATATTTTGAAATGTGCAGATCAAGCCCTTTCATATGATATGTCACTTGACCTAATAACCCCACTGAAATTTTGGACCCCCACTCCGGCCCCTTTTGCAATGAAAATAAAAACATTGTTTGACTTTTTTCATTTGCAATATAGTTGGACAAGCATTCTTTATAACTGTTCCAAATTTCAAGTCGATAGCATTAGTAGTTGCTGAAATAAACAGGTGTGACAGACTGACAGACAGACAGACAGACGAAGTCGCACCATAAGGGTTACTTTTTTACCATTTTGGTACGGAACCCTAATAGTGAATCAGCTAGGTTGCAGTGTTGGGGTTAACTTTCAAAAAAGATTTTGAGTACAACGCAGCTATATTAAATCTTTCAAGTGTAATTTAATTATTATAAATTACTTCACTGTAACTGAGATAAGATTAAATAAAATACGTGCACAAACAACCTCTAACCCTGCACGAGGCAAGCGCTTATGACGCATATGACACTCATGACGCATTTGACGTGTGACGAACTGTCAACATGACAGCTGCGCTGATGTAACAGGAGTCACAGTGTAAACAAACGGTGTTTATTTTATTTTATGACAATATTTGTGTTAGACTTCATATAACGTAACATCGCGCTTGTACTCCTGAAAAGGTTAAGCAGTAAAAACTCGCACTAGGCACTCTGAATCATAACTTAATGATTCTGACTATTCTGAGTGCCTAGTACGAGTTTTTCTAACATTCAATTTCGATCGCGTGTACGTCGAAGGTCATAGTCAAGACCAATCAAGTCTGAAGTCTCGATGTTTTGACATGTCACCACCACCACTCACCACATCATTAGATTGCACCCGCGCGTGGGGTTATCAGATCAAAAATCAGGTCAGTGTCCCTGACCTTTCAGTTTTCCATACATTTTGTCTGAATGTTGGATGTGAATTTATAGGCAGCGAGATGTTCAAAATATGCGCCTCGTCCCTAATTTTCCTCTTTCAATTTTAAAAAAATTCTACCTACAGGTTTTCCGTGTTTCTTTGACAGAGGGCCAACATCCCGGACATGACAGGAAAATTCCTATCATCTGATAATGCTACCCGCACCGAAGCTTGGGTCGCTAGTCTTAAGCCCGTCACAGACGTAGCTATAATATATATTAATATGAATCATAGCAAGGCATATTACGACATATTTTCTAGATAAATTTTCGAGTGACCACACACGCAGCTATAATATATATTTCCATGACGTCACCGTTTCTATTTCTATATCTCTATACAGGGTGGCAGGTTCAACAGTGGAAATATTTTAAGGGGTCATTGTACTCATCATTATGAACAACTTTTACTATGGCACCAACCCTGAAATCGCGAAAAAAAATCAGCAGCAAATGTATGGAACAGCTGGTTTTTTTTTCGCGATTTCGGTGTTGGTCCTATAGCAAAAGTTGTTCATAATGATGAGTAAAAATACCTCTTAAAATATTTCCACTGTCTAACCTGCCACCCTGTATATTAATATATATTATAGCTACATCTGTGACGGGCTTTAAACATATTTTATGATTTTTTTATCTGATTTTTTGTGCGCGCATCACGCAAAAAGTATTAAATGGATTTTGATCTGGTGTTCACAGTTTGGTAGCTGGTGTCCAACTTAAAATCTACGCCACTTTTCATCTAATACCGGTGGGGTGAACCTGAGATACAGCTTGAACTCTTCATAGTACTAGCCACCTTACACTTCTTCTTCTTTAATCGGTCCCTCATTACTGAGGATCGTGGTCACTGGACCCCTTTAAACGGACAATCTGCCTCCATCGACTCCGGTCCGCAGTTGCCATCACTACCTGCTGAAATTTGCTTGAGGACGTAGCTTCTTTTACTTGGTCGGACCATCGTGTTGGCGACCGGCCTCGTGCTCTCTTTCCTTCGGTATTGCCAACAATGACCAGCTTTTCAAGGCTGCTCTCTCCCCTTCGCATTATGTGGCCGAAAAAGGTCAAAATACGCTATAGGCAGATTGTAGACAACCGGGTCTTAATATTGAGTTGGGAAAGGATAGACCTTACACTAAGGAGATCATTTAAAGTGTTTAATTTATTCAATCAATCAATCAATAAAAAAAAAATATTTGTAAACATAGGTTACAACAGTGTGGAAGATGTTAAAATTATTATAATGTTCTCTATGTTTTGCCATATGGCGTACAAATATCTGATTATTAGGTATTATTCATTGTTTTATCATTATGATTCCTGGCGCATTTTACAATAATTATTAAGTAGGTATACTCACTAGACAATTAAACATACAAGGAGAAAAAAAAAAAAAAAAAAGACAGTTAATCTTGACATTGTTTCAAATTATACATTCCATCAAAATTAAACACCATTTCCTAGCCTAGCGTAACAAATAGATGTAATGTACATAGTAATTGAGTTTGAATTATTTATGTCCAAATACTTTAATTACTCAAAAATACTTTACTTATTTAACCCCACGCGGTCGGAGTCACGGGCAAAGTGCTAGTTTACCTATAAAAACCTGTAATCAGAGACTTGATGCCGCGCCTGCGTTCAGGATCGCGCCCTATTAATGGCAGTGCTAATGCCCTCGCACCCTATTCTGTGGCTCAACCGCGTCAATTAACTAAAGGTTAATGACTGCACACCTCAGATCATAGAAACAAGGAGATGTGCCAAGGCGCTATCGAACTTGATGCCTGATCTTGAGCAAATTGCTCATAACGCGCTGGCGACGAACCGAACACGATCGATGGTATAAATACAGTGTTTTAGTTTAGTGCTAGTGTTGAGTGACGATTAACAGTGTTAGATTGAGGGTGTGCGGAATGTTCAATGCGTGGGAGATCTTTTTATTCACAAAGAGCGCTTAATTATGCGCGTAATTGTGTCGAAAAATATACTAAAAGTGGCATCAATTGTTCCGGTACTAGTTTGCTATGATGGCATATCTCCTTGTTTCTATGATCTGAGCTGCACACCTTTATTAACTTAGGGTTAATAGATGTGTCTGACGTGAAATGGAGACGTCAAAGGTGACGGCTAAAAATCCATACACTGAAAACCCAGAATCGACAGCAATGAAATGTTTACGAACGGGTTAGCTTTAATAGACATTTTTGATGGTACCAAAGTGCAAACTTTGAAATCCCTGGGGTATGGAAGTTACAGCTTGACCTCTTGGTAGTTCTAGCCACCCTACACTACAAAGGTCATTTAAACTGGTCATTTTATTGTAGTCCAGGTGGGTGGAGTCGCGGGCAAAAGTTTAGTCTGTATTTAAGCTTACAAATAATATTATTTTGATTCTGACACATTTATGAAACAATTGCTCTCACATTGAAAATATCATAGTATTATTAGTAGAGGATTTGTAGGCATGATTTTGTATACGAAAAAAAAAATCCCACAGTTTTCCGAATAAATGAAAACATTTTTTTTATGTACAAAATAAGCCTACTCAGACCGCACATAAGAAGTTTGTGTCGACTCTGGGTATTTTTTTAGCCATCACCATTGAACGATGTTTTTAGGGTTCCGTACCTCAAAAGGAAAAACCGAACCCTTATCGGATCACTTTGTTGTCCGCCGTCAGTCACCGGACCATAAGTGGAGCCAGCTGCTCATAGATGACACCACTAGAAGTATCCAGTAGCGCCATCTATGATTATATTTCGGAACCCTTAGGGCGCGAGGCATACTCGCACTTGTCCGGTTTTTTTATACGACGATGGTGACAAACAGGCCTACAGCCCGACTGATGGTTTATCGTAGCCTATGAAACGTGCGCAACACCGAGTATCACATGCGCGTTACCGACCCTTTAAAATGAGGATTCGCTGTACCGACAGCTTAGACAAGCAGGTCCCCCGCTGTCAACACAGCGCATCCTCAGGAGCTCTGGCGACCTTACTCACCACAGGAACACAACACTACCGGAGAGCAGCGTTATTTGGCTGTGGTATTGTGTTGATAATCGCCCCGTATATGAGCACCTTCACATGAAATGATCCTTCTAAAGGTCATTCGACTCCAGACCTTACCTCGAATCGCATAGGGTTCAAAGTTAGAGTTCATTCGCCTAGGTTGTCTGGGACGATGCTGCATTGTTTTTCGCGATGTGTGGAACAATAATATTCTTTGTATTTATTTTATTGGAGACACGTTTAATACATAAATTAGTACTTAGTAGTTTAAGTAATACTAGCGACCCGCCCCGGCTTCGCAGGGGTGCAACGCTGCGAAGCCGGGGCGGGCAAATATATGAAACAAAAAAAATATATGCAAATATATATGAAAAAAAAAAAATATATGCAAATACACACATCAAAAGTGTCTAGGGATCAAGCATTTTTATGCGGATTTCTTGAGATTGAGATGTGGCTTTGTAATAAATTTATGATTTTATAAATTTATATGGATCCTTTTTGGTGCATTTCATAATTTGAATCAGGAACTCTCAATCAAATTCGAGTAAAAGATGAAAATAAGCTGTCAATATTTTCCCTATAAAAACATACAACGCATTGAAGACATTATTAGTGCTACTGTTTCCCTACTACTGATTAAAACCAACGTTATTATGGAGCGGCGACGTCATTTAAGCAGGGAAGAAATGCTCAGAGCCGTGGGAATGATAGAAGCTGGTTCCCGGCAACGTACTGTAGCTTTAGCTCTGAATACAAGTCAGAGTGTTATCAGTCGACTTTGGACACGTTACCGAAGCACTGGTACCGTGGCTGAGCGCCATGGAGGACGGTATCGCTGCACCACACGGAGACAAGACCGATACATTCAAATCTTAACTCGAAGAGCTCCAACAATAACCGCCATGATAGCCCGCCAGTTAGCCGTGAGGCTTCATCACTCTTCAGGGAACTTAATTAGCGACCAAATAGTCAGAAACCGCTTGCATGAAGTGAACCTTCATTCCCGAAGACCGCTACGGGTACCACCTATAGCAATGCACAATCGTAGGATTCGATATCAATGGGCTCTTGAACACAGAAATTGGGCAGAAGAACAATGGCGTTTCGTGTGCTTTTCTGATGAGTCTCGTTTTGGTATGAGACCGGATACAAGACGTATACGACACTGGAGAACCCCTGGACGCCAACAGCGATTAAAATCCTGCCAGGAAGTCCATCCTTATAGTGGTGGAACCATCATGGTATGGGCGGGTATTTGGATCGGCGGAAGAACTGAGTTGATTTGGATCAGAGGCAACCTCAACGCTCAAATTTATGCTGAGACGATTGTATCAGACGTCATCGTTCCTCTACAAGTGCAAATCGGTCCCTTATTTCAGTTAATGCATGATAATGCACGACCGCACACCGCAAGAGTTGTAAGACAGACTCTCGCCGCAGCTAACATCAATGTCCTGCCCTGGCCTGCTCAGTCGCCAGACTTGAACCCGATTGAGCATGCATGGGATATGCTACAGAGAAGAGCTCTGCCGAATATGGAGGGTATCCAGTCGCAAGAAGACCTTTTTTTGTTGTTGCAACGAACATGGGCGGCCATTCCACAGCGTGATTTGGATGAACTCATTTTGAGTATGCCAAACCGATGTTCTTGTGTTGTTAGTGTTCGCGGTAGAAACACGGATTATTAATTGTTTAAGTTACCCAATAAAATTTTAAAGAAAACTTTTATTTCAGTCTTTTTTTCGAACTTTAATGTTAGTGGTTCAAATGTCAAAAATCCCTTTATTAGGAAAATGGCAAATTTCTTTATTAATGCAAAGGTGACTTGGTTTATCGTTACTGTGACAAACGAAAACACTTTATTTGATGAATCCTTAAAGAAAATTTGAATTAATATCAATCAGGAGAAAAGTTATTGCAAAAATATATGTTGATCCCTAGATACTTTTGATGTGTGTATATAAAACTTCCTCTTGAATCACTCTATTAAAAAAAAATCGCATTAAAATCCGTTGCGTAGTTTTAAAGATCTAAGCATACATATGGACAGATAGACAGCGGAAAGCGACTTTGTTTTATACTATGGAGTGATTAGTAATCTGTGGTAATATATGTACCTATTTTTTTTGTTGAAAATGTCTGGTCCTATTATGTTATGTTTTAGCTGGATTTTGGGTTCAAGTCATCGGTTTTGCATAGTGAACAACAGACTGGTGAAGAGTGACTCTTCATGAAGTCTGATAGTTATCGAGATTTGAAAAAATCCCCATTTTTATCATATCCTTGCGACATCCACACTTACCGAAAGTATTTATTGAAATTATTAGGGACTGTGTGGCAGTGGCCTACAAATGCTTATCTGGCCACGAAAAGCTAATTAATAAAAGTAGGCAATGCTGCCTGTGCTATTTTTCAAAGGGAACCCGGTAGGAATCGTATTGTAAGGACCCTTCGCCACTGCTGTGTAGTATTATTAATTGTTTTATTTCAACGATTTATTCGATACTAACAAAGAGAAAATGGCGTTTGAATTTTGTTAACTTATAGTCGTATACATTTTGAGACCAACTGTATATAAAACGCAACTCATTGTCGCCTCTCGCAAGGGTTGCGAAAACTTAACACTCCATTAATTTACACTCCGCGCCCTTCCCCAGATTACGGGCAAAAATGAGGGTTAGGCATTCAACTTTGGCTGAATAGACTGTCTGGGCATCAGGTCAATACCCTGAGGGATAGGGCAACCCGAATTGTTTGTAAAAGGCAGTCAAAGAGCATTGTCTAATAATGATTTGAAATAGTTTGAGTAACTTAGAGCTGTCGCATTTTGACACCTCTCTCACTCGCAGAGAAACATACTTTTAATTATTTTAAATGAAAAGATGCATTTTTAATCGACTTCCAAATAGGAAGAGGTTATGCATTTGGTTGGTATTTGAAAAATGTAATCACATAGTGAACTACAAAACCAGAAGTTCCCAAACTATTTTTGTCAAGCTCGTAGTAGACCACTTTCGAAATTTTCCTGGTTTCGGTGGACCCCTGCTGCTACTTTCACGCCAACATAGACCTTCGTCGAGTCTTCCGTGGACCCCTGAGGGTCCACCTGGACCACTTTGGGAATCACTGCACTAAAAGAACAAGTCGGAACAAATAAGATGTCATTGTTACAACTGCCATCTGACTAAGCGCGGTCATGGGGGTTATGACCCTCCCTGGGCTAGGTCTAAGTCGACCTCTGATAATATTTGAAGCCCGTCCTGGTTAGACCTCGATTACGTGACCCCTCCCTGACTCAAGGCCTGGATGCGCCCTTGCATTTGACCTCCATTGCTTAACCTTGCAGACTTGTAGTAGATCGATCTAAGAGAAGCCTTGTGCACTGCCTTATGCAAATCGAAGGTTACTTCAACATCTCCGTACTACCTTGGAGAAATGAAATTAGTATCAAGTGAGGGCTGATGCGCTATGTAACGCGTTCGCGTTACAAATATAGCTTTGCGTTTCAGGGTGACGCTGCTTGCAGTGATAGCCTAGTGGATTAACCATGTGCCTCCCACGGCAAATGGTTCGAGTTCGATCCCGAGGCACGCACCGCTGACTTTTCGAAGTCATGTGCGTATTAGAAATACTTTATCACTTGCTTTAACGGTGAAGGAAAACATCGTGAGGAAACCGGCATGTCCTAGAACCAAAAAAGACATGTGACGTCCACCAACCCGCACTGGGCCCGCGTGGTGGACTACGGCCCACTCCCTCTCTCACAGAGGAGGCCTGTGTCCCAGCAGTGGGAACATTATAGGCCAATTATGCTATGCTATGTTTATGCTGCTTGCTATAGAGCAGTGCTTCTTAAATCTTAAACTCTGGTAGGTACAATGCTTAGGACCAGTAGGTACATTAAAAATTACTTACATTTATGAAAAAACCCGGCCAAGTGCGAGTCGTACTCGCCCACCGAGGGTTCCGTATCATTTTTGGACGTATTTTAAAGTGAAAAAAAACCTGACCGCATAAGTTTGTGAAGGAATTTTGATGATTTTGAAAAAACTGTAGGTACTAGTTAGGAACATCGTTTTATTTTTGGTGCAATATTTGTGTCAATTCCTATCAGCTCTAATTATTTCAGATTTTTCGCTCCGCAAACTTCGGAGATAAGGGGGAATGGTATTTTTTCAGACATTTTTCATCATATGTCGAAAACTGTGAGACATAAAACGAAAATATATTTATTCTGTAAATAGGTTACAAGTAGCACTTCTACATCTAAATTCAAATCATTAATAAAGCGAAAACTTTGTCATAAAGCTTTTTATAGTGTTAAAGATTATATGGAGGACAAAAAGGCTTGGGATTGAGCTGTTCCAATACATACATGGGCCAATACTACTATTGACATAACCACTAAATTATTGCTCTTTTATTTGATTTTATATATTTTTTCTATATACACTTTGACATTAAATGTTTCCTTTTGAAACAATTTATATACAAAATGACATTGAATGTGATAATAATGATGTAATATATTGATTATAATTGTTGTAAATGTGAGTACTATGTGGGTTATTATGTTACTGTTATAGATCTCAAGCTCAGTCTGACAGTTTGAGTACCTACTTTAGGGGGCCTACCCAAATGTCCTTTCTGATGGTAATGTTCGTCGGGTCGTTGAGCTCCCTAAGTCTGGGTTGAGCTACCACGATACCCGGCACATGCGTGCACAGTCAGGTCAGGTCCACTCAAATCTGTATGGCTCTTTCCTCTAAAGGCCATTTCAGACTAACCTGCATGGTTCTTACACAATTTATCTTAATTGTCTGGACTTTAAAAGAGACATCAACCTTTGAGTTTGTTTCGGTGTTTCTTCTCAAAGGTAGTCATATAGGAAACACCGAACTCATCTAGCTTAAAAAAATGTTTTGACGTGTAAAAGTGTTATTTTTAACCTATTTACAAAATAAATATCATTTATCATTTATCATTTACACGTCAAAAATGGTTTTTTTTAACTAGATGAGGTCGGTGTTTCCTATCTGACTACCTTTGAGAAGAAACACCGAAAAAAACTCAAAGGTCAAAATCTCTTAAGTTATTAAATATTTAAGAGACGCGAACGGGATTTGAACCCGCGACCTGTAGTGTACCGTGCTAATGCTCTGCCAACTGAGCTACCGCGACCCGCTCGGTCAACTCGAAATTTGAGATCCCTTTGTAACGCCTCATGTGCGTATGGCGACATCTATCGGAAACTATTACAAACTCCAACTCAATGCCTTTAACTTTGCAGTTATAGGAACATCGATGCGATATCACCATTTATACATATATATTTTTGTGAATTTGAATATATATATTTAATAACCTTGAAAACTAAGATCTACCTCGCTCAGACTCTTATTCAGCCGATTATTGATTACGCTGATGTCTGCTACTTGCGATGCCACTGAGGAGCTTGAGCGTTTGCAAAATATATGTATTCGGTTTGTTTTCGGCCTCAAGAAATATGATCATGTTTCTCATTTTCGCAAGGAACTCAAGTGGCTCCCAATCCGCCTTCGCAGGAACACTCGGATATTGTGTCTTCTTTTTAATGTTTTGCATAACCCAGCCTATCCCTCTTACTTGCGTGAGCGTTTCTCATATGCTCGTTGTCCTGATGACCCCTGTAGATCCCACATTAAATCTTTTCTTAAATTTCAACAGCACAAAACCGATTTCTATTCTTTCTCTTTCTCAGTTCATGCAGTAAGATTGTGGAATTCGCTTCCGCCTAACATACGTG